>JASDDO010000010.1:279248149-279848149 GCA_030015575.1 Agapanthus africanus | reverse complement strand
GAAAAAATCCATTTTAATAAAAATGTGGCGAGTCTAGAACAATATCACTATTGATCTTCCAGATGGTAGAAAGTTAACCCTCATCATAGCTCGGGTTAACCCACAAACAGCCATTACAGAAACTTGCCTTGAGTTATCCAGAGTCTGGTTTTAAGCATAAGCCGGCAACTCCCCGTACCTTAACAACGTTAAGATATGAACCATTCTATATACAATATAGAAATAGAGGCACTGATTTAATTGGAACCAGAATCAAATCATGCAGCTGTCTCCAGTGCATGTCAACTAAATGGAGAGAGGCCGTTCAGCATTACTCAACTGAGGAGTACATCCAATTATGAGTAACCTGAAAGAGAAGCAAGTTTCTCAAAACCATTACAATTAACTTAATACCATACACAAGTATCTACATCTTCGATCACTTTGAAGAATCCCAATACTTGCGACACCTGGTTCTCCACTTTATTCTTTTACCTATAACTTCTCAAACTTGGACCTTGTATTTCTATGAAACACTTGTCTAAAAATTGAGAAGTCATAAGTAAACAGAATATAGTACGAGTATCAACCCCTTTGTCCTAATGGACACTGGACAATATACATTAGTTTGTATGAGTCCCCTGAGTTGAATAACTCAAACCCTGTGCGTCGTAGGTTGAAAACTGTACCCCGGCGATTTGCTCAAATATCACCAATTGCAACGAATTCCGATATAATGAGGATGATCACCTAATTCCCAATAACTTACTCCCACTTATCATCTCTAAAACCATATGGATGTGAGAATCATACATGGTAAATACATACCCTGGAGCAAGTGTCTAATTGGGAAATCAGTTTTCAATTAACAATGCACAGTGAAACTGAAACATAAAAATGTTTTGAAAGGGTATCCGGGTAGTCTTAGTAATGCCTCTTCCATTATCCATATTCATGACTGTAACCGTATAATTCCCTGCCATCTCTCCAATTTCCTTTATTTGTCTTTAGTCGTTACCTTCTGTACACCATCGTTAGGCTTAATGGTTTTCTTCCTTCCCTACCGTTCGGCGCCAGCCTATGGTTTGAAAGAAGACTATCCAATAAGCATAATCGGTGTACTGTCCTAATCCTAGGAGCACTCACAACCTGAGAGAAGGTAAGGATAAAAGAAAACTGAATAAACCTTATTCCTATTTCTCCTGAACCAGAATCCATCCTCGAAAAAGATCCTTCGAGTTCGTATATAACCATACGATGGATTTATCCAATGGAATTGGATGTTCGTAGTGATATGAAGTGTTCTGGAGAAATACAAAGGTGAAGTAGGAGTGGCGATGAAATACATGGTTTGTTGGAGATAGTGCCCTCAGAGTCAATTATTGGGTCACAGGCACGTGATTGCAATGATTGATGGAGGACCTATCCCGGTAGGACAATCTTACTCGAGATGATAGTATGCTATCTGGTTTACCTTTATCATCGTGTACTGTTTTAGGTGACCTGACAGATCGCTATTACACGTTGATAGAGCCCCTAGGATCTTGCTTGACCACCAGCAGTATGAGGGCGATCATATAAGTGGGAGCTGGGGGTCTATAAGCATATCCTTAAATGGTCCCTAGTCGTGAGAGTTTCGAGACAGGGCATCGATACTCCAGAGTAGACTAGTGTATACAGTCGAGACCCCGACGAGGGGCGGTGGCCGGTCTCACAAGCCACTGGTGTCAGTTGGATCACCTAAGATGTATACAGGTGCTCATTGGGTTATAAGTACACCGGACAGGACTCGCCGGGAACATGCTAGTTGGTCATATACCAGACGTCAGATGGCAGTTCCCTGGTGACATGTGTACAGGTTAGTTCATCGACCTGGGGATCGTCATGTGTCTTGTGTGAGTTCCCACTGTACTTTGATTACTACCCTACCACGGCTCAAATGAGTCGTGCAAACAGGTTTTAGTTGGGTACAGTCCCGAGCCACATGGAGGCAGTGAGCGTATCTTCAGGGGTTCGTCTCTCCCGGTATTGGGGGTGAGGTCGCGCTGTGTCTAGGAGAGCCATTACACGAAGCCCTCGGCCGAGGCAAGGAGATTTACTGGTAGGTATTCCAGTAGTATCTCAGGGTGTTCTGGGCTACACTCCGACACGACTTGTACCGCTTTTGGGGGTCTGACTTTTACCAACCCCCTAGGCCCGCCATGCGATACTCATAGACGAACGGACCGGACTGTACGGATATTGCCACTGACAGGCTCAGTAGGGTTGTCAGGCTGGGTTCGCTCACAGACGTCCCTTTTGATCAATACCTGGTAGCCCGTTACGTATTGGCTTATACCTCTGACGTGCTAGTGGTTAAATCCACAACCAAGGTGTTGACGAGTCTTTAGAGTCCCCCACATTTAGTTACTCAGCTTTCGGGCGAAAAGTTGTAGAGGCCGTATGGAGATATGGCAAGGTCCGATCGGATACGTGCGGTATTGCACGGATCAGGATCGGACAGTTTGTACTATAGGCCGTATGGATATATGGTAGGGTTCGATCAGATACGTGCGGTATTGCACGGATCAGGATCGGACAGATTTTACTGGCCGACTTTTGGTTTAGGCCGGATCCTAGTATAGTACAGTGTAGATTTTGTCTCATTGCATTTGTATTTCGGTCGGAATACAAATGCGGGTGTGTATGCACAGTATCGGGGTTTTCCTGTTATTTATTACAGGACCAGTTTTCTGGAGTTGCCAGTTTGCTTTCCGTTTCGACCAATTTCCTTTGTATCATTCATTGGCCGAAGATTGGTGGAGGAGGGCTTATTTGCATTTATGCAAATAAGTATTAGTGGAGGGGGTCTTTGCATATTTCCTTGTGTCATGATGGTGCACCATCCATTGACCTTGTTTGACTTTCTTGAGTTGATCATGACTTCACATTTTGTGATATGATGAGTGATGGTTGTTGGTTGAGTGTTGGAATTATGGTGTGATCATTATCTCTCATGATACCCCTTTTTCTCTCTCCTTGATTATTTGGCTAACACTCATTTTCCTTTGGTGGTGATTGATTATTCATTCCAAAAAAAAACCCCACCATCAAGCCATGGCCGGCCAAGACATTGCAAGGGCTGCCCATTTTTGTGAGTGTGAGTTTTTGTTCTTTTCATGCTCCAAAAATCCCCAAGTCCCTCCATATAGTTCTTGTATCATCCCTCCACCAAAATGGCACATCCTACAACCCCAAAATGAGACATAGTAATCCACACTACATTCTACAGCAAATCTTGGGCGCGTCGTCTAGCCAGCTTCGTGCCCGAGTTGCCTCGGCATTGAGGTGGGAGCCCGTAAAAGATATAGGCGATGTGGTGCCCTTCCGGCGACGAGGTGGAGACAGGACATTCCGCGGGAGATCGGGAGGACGACGAGAAGACCGGAGGACTCGGATCAGTCGGTATATCTCTCTAACCCGTCTTGTAGTTAGCTAGGACTAGTTAATGGTTCGATCCGGGTATTAGTGCGCGGTGATGCCAGTTCATGAAAAATTAAAGTTTATCACCGCTTCCGCATTCCGGCGTCGGATTGACGGCCGGGGAGCCGCCGTGCACTTACATGGTTTGGTCGTAAATGATTATAGTCGCAATTTACTTTGCCCTCTTTTTGATCCCTTTATTTGTCTCTAATTATTACCTTCTGTACACCCAACTTAGGCTAATTGGTTTTCTTCATTCCCTACCTTTCGGCACTTTCCTATGGTTTGGAAGAAGACTATCCAATAAGCGTAATAGGTGTACCCTCTCCTAATCCTAGGAGCCCTCACAACCTGAGAGAAGGTAAAGGGAAAAGACAACTGAATAATCCTATTCAATCTCTCCAGAACCAGAATCCATCCTCGAAGAAATTCCTTCGAGTTCGTATATAACCATACGATGAATTTATCCATTGGAATTGGATGTTCGTAGTGATACGAGGTGTTCTGGAGAAATTAAAGGGTAAAAGAAGGAGTGGCAATGATGTATGCAACTCAGACAATCCAAAAGCCAGTGTTATAAGAAAGTTCGGTTAACTTGGTTACTGAGTTATAGTCTAGGGTCGGGTCATGTTCGCAATCAAAGAGAGAAAAAGTAGAAACACTCTGCGTGCACTCTAACCTAGATCAGAATGGTTAATCATTTTATCTAATCAGAAAACCTCCCACTGTTTTCTCAAATTCTCCTCCAAACCTGAAAGAAGAAATATTCGGAATCACCCGAAGAGTAATACTACTCATCAATGGGAATTAGGATCTAACTATCATCGCATGATAACGTGATAGAAGCCACTCACGTCATCACACTCCAGAAGGTATGTGCAAGCCCGGCAAGTTTCCTGTATGTTTGAAACTCCCGATGTGATTTTACCCCTAGGATCCAAGTGACCTTGATAAGATCAACAAGTCAAAGGGTCCTAGTCAAGTTCAACCCGTCATTTTCTTGATTGCATTACACCCACCCGCACAGACCCTTGACAAGGTCAACAAGGTCGAACGACTGTCCTAACCAATCCACATTTGCTTGCGACAGAAAAGTATTACAGAGCTACCACTCACTATGCTTTGACAAGGTCAACAAACGCAGCGCGAATACTAAGAAATACTAATCTGAAATGACGAAAGGCTACGGCTGGTTTTTGGCGAAAAACATTTAGCGTAATGAACTTGATATCGTTGAAGGAATCCAAGTGGTTTTATAAAAATATAGTGGCGAAAACCTTTTCTAAAGAGGTCACTCCCGGTGAAGGGATCTCGGCTCTTTCCCCGTCGAATGAGGTGCAGGATATTCCAAACTGAATACCACGATGTAAAGCAAAAAGTAATCGACTTTAGTGAAGTTATTACCCTGACGCAAACCTCTGTCCATGGGGTCACTCCCGGTGAAGGGATCTCGGCCCTTGCCTCGCCGAATGAGGTGCTGGATATTCATAACCGAATACCACTGTGCAAAACAAAAGATAACGTCCTTGCAATAACAACTTTTTGAAAATTTGGTTCCAACAACATCAAATATAGGTTTGTTTTCCTTGCATTGATAAGAATCAACGCAGTCCCATCAATTGATAACACCAGAAAAGAACGAAAATATGATGTACGTATATGCCATCCGCATTCGCCACTGGGTCCCGTCATCACCCGTTAGGTTACTTAACTAACGACAGAGCGGGGACTGGACTAGCGCGGGTGCAAAACATATACAACATCTACTAATATATAAATCAATATATAATAATCGCTCCAGGCATGATAAATGCAACATCACAGAAAAGTAATAAGCATCACAGAATAATACAGATAATCTGGGATCGTCGGGTTTCATAGAGCCGCAAATGAAACCCGACGTTCCCCTGGTCGTGTGGATAGCCTGTGCAAAGAAAACCTAAACCCCTACGAGCGCGGCAAGTTACCCGCTAAAACCTGAAGCGAGGCAGCCCCCTTCAGCAAGTGAATGGACCACCCAGCACTTCACGGAATCCGGTAACTTGAGCACTCCTCCATGGGTCAACCTATACCCCCTACGAGTGCGGTGAATAGCCCGCCAATTCTAGAGTGAAGCCCCCTCCGTCTCAACGTCATGAGATGCGGGCTCGTTGCCCTCTAGAACCCGGCTATCCGTGCACCCCACCTCGGGATAAGCCTAGTACAGAAAAGAAAATATATACAACAGGTACATCTGTAAGTGCACGGCGGCGCCCCGGCCGTCAATCCGACGGCCAAATGCGGAAACGGTGATAAACTTTAATTTTTGCGGACTTAGCAAACCGGCACCACGGCGCACTAAACACCCGGATCGTAACCATTAACAAGTCTAAGCTAACTAGAAGATGGGTTAGAGATATACCGACTGATCCGAGTCCTCCGGTCTTCATCTCCACTCCTATCTCCTCGCGGGATCTCCGGTCGTCGCCTCCTCGCCGGAAGGGCACCACGTCGCCTGCATCTTTTACGGGCTCCCGCCTCTATACCGAGGCAACTCGGGCATGAAGCCGGCAACTCGACATGCCCAAGATGTACTGTAGAATGTGTAGTGGCTAATGTCTCACTTTGGGGTTTTGTTGCCATGGAGGATGGAGGGATCATGAATGGACTTTTGAATGAAGTGTAGAATTTTGCAAGCATGAAAATGATATGAACCAATCTTTCCTCAAAAAGAACTCTCCCCTTTTCTACCACAAAATGTGGCCGGCCCCCCCTTTTCTCCAAAATGGTGGAGGTGTGAACAAAAAACAAGAGGGAGGTGATGGTAGTAGAACACAAGTGGTGACCACATCAAGAGACAAGAAAACAACAACCATGCTTACACCTTAATCACATCAAATCTCATTAATGCAAAAGTATGGATGAAAGATATCATAATCAATACAATTGCAATAAAACCCCTCCACTAAAGTTATTTGCACAATTGCAAATAACCCCCTCCATCGGAAAAGTCCGGCCGGGAAAGAACAAAGGAAAACCGGCCGGAACGGAAAGCAAACTGGCAAATCCAGAAAACTGGTCCCGTAATAAATTACAGGAAAACCCCCATACTGTGCATACACACCAGCATCTGTATTCCGTCCGGATACAAATGCAATGAGACAAAATCTACACTGTACTATACTAGGATCCGGCTTAAACCAAAGCCGGCTAGTAATATCCGTCCGATCCTGATCCGTGCAATACCGCACGTATCTGATCGAACGCTGCCATATTACCATACGGCCATTAGTACAAAACTGTCCGATCCTGATCCATGCAATACCGCACGTATCTGATCGGACCCTGCCATATCTCCATACGGCCTCTACAGCGTTTCGCCCGAAAGCTGAGTAACTGAAAGTGTGGTGGACTCTAAAGACTCGTCAATACTATGGCTGTGGATTTAACCACTAGCACGTCAGAGGTATAAGCCAATACGTAACGGGCCACCAGCTATTGACTAAAAAGGGATGTCGATGAGCGAACTCATCCTGATGCCCTACTGAGCCTGTCAGTGACAATATCCGTACAGTCCGGTCCGTTCGTCTATGAGCATCGCATGTCGGGCCTAGGGGGTTGGTAAAAGTCAGACCCCCAAAAGCGGTACAAGTCGTGTCGGAGTGTAGCCCAGAACACCCTGAGATACTACTGGAATACCTACCGGTAAATCTCCTGCCTTGGCCAAGGTCTTCGTGTAATGGCTCTCCTAGACACAGCGCGACCTCACCCCCAATACCGGGAGAGACGAAACCCCCGAAGATCCGCTCACTGCCTCCATGTGGCTCGGGACTGTACCCAACTAAAACCTGTTTGCACGACTCCTTTGAGCCGTGGTAGGGTAGTAATCAAAGCACAGTGGGAACTCACACGAGACAAATGACGATCCCCAGGTCGATGAACTAACCTGTACACATGTCACCTGGGAACTGCTATCTGACGTCAGGTATAAGACCAACTAGCATGTTCCCGGCGAGTCCTGTCCGGTGTACTCATAACCCAATGAGCACCTGTATACATCTTAGGTGAACCAACTGACACCAGTGGCTTGTGAGACCGGCCACCGCCCCTCGTCGGGGTCTCGACTGTATACACTAGTCTACTCTGGAGAATCGATGCCCTGTCTCGAAACTCCTACGACTAGGGACCTTTTAAGGATGCGCTTATAGACTCCAGCTCTCACTTATATGATCGCCCTCATACTGCTGGCAGTCTAGCAAGAATCCTAGGGGCTCTATCAACGTGCAATAGCGACATGTCAGGTCACCTAAAGCAGTACACGATGATAAAGGTAAACCAGATAGCAAACTATCAACTCGAGTAAGACTGTTCTACCGGGATAGGTCCTCCCTCAATCATTGCAATCACGTGCCTGTGATCCAATAATTGACTCTGAGGGCACTATCTCCAACAACATCGACCTCATCCCGGTCGTGCCCTAAAAGAATAATATACAAACAGACAGTGACGGCAGTCCACATGTCGGACGCTCGCCCCGCAATATCAAATATATAAATAAATCCAAACTGCACTACCATTGCGCAGGAGCTATCCACCACGACAAATCCGCAACATCACAGCACAACACAGAACATCAATGTGAATGTCACGTTCGCAAACCCGTCTAAAAGGACTATAGCAATTAGACAAGATTTACCGCTCAAATGACATTCACGGTCGCAGATATAATGTAACCACTGTAAACTAACACATTTAAAATCTCGATCGACAAAACTTCCCGAAGTGGATTCCAAATACAAATCCAGTACTCAAAATAAAATCTGGGCCCAAACAAAATATTCCATAAGCCCCAATTCCAAGTAGAAGACCACCTTCAGAAATATGGTGCACTGAAGAAACTTGACTGCGGCGGAACCGCGGCCAAAACGTGGGTATGGCCATGGTTCCGCGGCCTTACAGTAAAATCACTTTCCCAAATTTCTACAGATGTCTTAGAAACGCCTGCCTGATTTTCTGACGTACCCAAAAAAAATTTTAGACCACAAAAAAATTCGACAGAAACTTTGAACATGAAAATGCGATTTTGGAATTTTTGTCCGATCGAGATTTTAAACATGTTAGAACAAGCTAGTATATGGTTAATGGGGTGGCTCTGATGCCATGTTGGGCCACGGCGGCGCCCCGGCCGTCAAACCGACTCCAAATGTGTAACAAAAACTTTTTGCGAAACCGGCGCCACCGCAGCCCTTATACCCGGATTGTTCCATTAACCGTAAACTAGCAAAATGTAAAAGGAGTTGAAAAGATACCGATCGATCCGTGTCCTTCGGTCTTTAATCTCCGCACCAAGCTCCCCGCTGCTGCGCCGACGAAGTCCGCTCCCCGATGATGTTGTGAGCATGGAAATTTCTTGGAGAAAAGAGAATGAGCTTTTTACCCAAGATCAAGGGCTCGGCCACCAAGAGGAAATGCACAGAAAATGATGAAAATCAGCCCCACCTCCAGAATGGTGCTCGGCCAGAAGAGCTGAAAAGGTTCTCTGGGATTTCATCTGAATTGAAGAGAGAGTGTAAAAGAAATGTGAATGAATAATTTAATGCAACTAAACAATTCATCTCATATTAAAAACAATCCACTGCACACCAAAACCCATGCTGCTCCCTCACACACCAAACATGAACAGCCCCTCCCAATCAAATGATGCCCATGCCTAATAAACAATGTTCACTATTAAGCCATGCCCATTAAATGCAAGAATGGCTAAGAATATACAAAGTCAAGGTCAATGCTCACAATAAATATACATAGAACAAGATGTTTAAGTCGGAAAGGGAAACTGGCAACTCCGAAAATAATCCCGTAATGGATTACGAGATTACCCCTCAACTGTAAATACATACCCGCATTTATATTCCGACCAAATACAAACGCAATGAGACAAAAATATTCCTACAATATAATACTAGGATCTGGCTTAAACCAAAGCCCGCTAGTATTATCCGTCCGATCATGATCCGTGCCCAAGTGCACGGATATGATCGAACCCAGCCATATAACCATACGGCCTTTACAACGTTTCGCCCGAACATGGGAAACTATCTGTGGGGGACTCTAATGACTCATCAATACACCGACACTGGGTATAACCACTAGCACGTCGGAGGTACTAGCTGTACGTAACGGTTGCCTATGTATTGAAGGAAGGGGAAGCTGATGAGCGAACTCATCCTGAAACCCTACTGATCCTGACAGTGACAATATCCGTACAGTCCGGTCCGTTCGTCTATGAGTATCGCATATAGGGCCTAGGGGGCTGGAAAACATCAGACCCCCAATAGCGGTATAAGTCGTGTCGGAGAGTAGCCAAGAACGCCCTAAAAAACTACTGGAATACCTACCAGTAAATCTCGATTATCCTGGCCAAGGATTTTGTGTAATGGCTCTCCTAAACACAGAGCGATCTCACCCCTAATACCGGGAGAGACGAATCCCTGACGATCCGCTCACTGTCTCCATGTAGCTCGGGACTGTACCCAACTAAAACCTGTTCGCATGACTCCTTTGAGCCGTGGTAGGGTAGTAATCAAAGCACAGTGGGAACTCACACGAGACAAATGACGATCTCAGGTCGACAGACTAACCTATACACATGTCACCAGGGAACTGCTATCTAACGATATGTATAATACCATCTAGCATGTTCCCGGTGAGTCCTGTCCGGTGTACTCATAACCCAATGAGCACCTGTATATATCTTAGGTGAACCTACTGACACCAATGGCTTGTGAGACTGGCCACCGCCCCTCGTCAGGGTCTCGACTGTATACACTCGTCTACTCTGGAGTATCAATGCCCTGTCTCGAAACTCCCACGGTTAAGGACACTTTAAGGATGTGCTTATAGACCCCAGCTCCCACGTATATGATCGCCATCATACTGCTGGCAGTTAAGCAAGAATCCTATGGTCTCTATCAACAAGCAATAGTGAACTAAAGCATGTACACGATGATAAAGACAAACCAGATAGCATACTATCATCTCGAGCAAGACTGTACTACCGATATAGGTTCTCCCTCAATCATTGCAATCACGTACTTGCGATCCAATAATTGACTTTGAGGGCACTATATCCAACAAAAAAAACAATAAAAAAGGGATGCAACAGGAGGACTGCTTAGAAGGTCACCCATCCTAGTACTACCTCTCGCCCAAGCATGCTTAACTGCGGAGTTTTGATGGGATCCTGTGCTTTAGTGCTGGTATGGTCGCATCCGCAAGGGTTGGGTCGCCAAACTCTTTTATTCTCTTCCGGGCCGCGACGGATTCTTCATATTCTTCATTCGTTGTCTGCCAGTTTCTCTCCTTTTCTTTGTCAGATTCAGCCGATATAAACGTTAGGCTGGATATACCAAAAACCATCGCCGTTTTACTCCGTTTTCCTTGCCCGTCGTCCTTAATTTCAGTCGGGGTGGCAGATACGTTCTGTTTTTATCACTAATCATACTAAAACCCAGGAGGGCACGGGGGGGGGGGGAAGGGGAGGGGACGTTTCACCCGGTGAACCGAAATCTCGCAATGAATTACTCTGTTTTCACAGCCGAGCGTCCCCAGACGGAAAGAGAGAAGGAGGTCAGGGAAAAAACAATAAAAAGGGGATGCAACAAGAGCACATCCTAGGAGGTCACCCATTCTAGTACTACTCTCTCCCAAGCACGTTTAACTGCGGAGTTCTGATGGGATCCGGTGCTTTAGTGCTGGTATGGTCGCATCCGCATGGTTTGGGTCACCAAACTCTTTTATTCTCTTCTAGGCCGCGACGGATTCTGCATATTCTTTATTCGTTGTCTGCCGGTTTCTCGCATTTTCTCCATCAGATTCAGCCGCAATAAACGTTAGGCTGGATATACCGAAAACCAGCGCCGTTTTACTCCGTTTTCCCTGCCCGTCGTCCTTAATTTCAGTCGGAGGTGGCGGATACGATCTATTTTTACCACCGATCGTCCTAAAACCCGGGAGAGCGGGGAGAGGAGACATTTCACATGGGGAACCGAAAGCCCGCAACGAATTATTCTTTTTTCACAGCCGAGCGTCCCCATACAGAAAGAGAGAAGGTGGTCTGGAAAAAAATAATAAAAAGGGAATGCAACACAAGGACTTCCCAGGAGGTCACCCATCCTGTCGCTACTCTCGCCCGAGCACACTTAACTGCGGAGTTATGATGGAATCCTGAGCTTTAGTGCTTGTATGGTCGCATCCGCAAGGTTTGGGTCGCCAAACTCTTTTATTCTCTTCCAGGCCGCGACGGATTCTACAAATTCTTCATTCGTTGTCTGCCGGTTTCTCCGCTTTTCTCTGTCAGATTCAGCTGCAATAAACGTTAGGCTGGATATACCGAAAACCAGCGCCGTTTTACTCTGTTTTCCTTGCCCGTCGTCCATAATTTCAGTCGGGGGTGGCGGATACGTTCTGTTTTTACCGCCGTTCGTCCCAAAACAAGGGAGGGCAGGGGGAGGGGACGTTTTGCCCGGTGAACCGAAAGCCCGCTATGAATTATTCTGTTTTCACAGCCGAGCGTCCCCAGATGGAAAGTAAAAAGGAGGTCGGAAAAAAAACAATAAAATAGAGGATGCAACACGAGGACTTCCCAGGAGGTCACCCATCCTAGTACCACTCTCGCTTAAGCATGCTTAACTGTGGAGTTCTGATGGGATCCGGTGTTTTAGAGCTGGTTTGGTCGCATCCCCAAGGTTTGGGTCACCAAACTCTTTTATTCTCTTCCGGGCCGAGACGGATTCTGCATATTCTTCATTCGTTGTCTGCCGGTTTCTCTCCTTTTCTCCGTCAGATTCAGCCACAATAAACGTTAGGCTGGATATACCGAAAACCAGTGTCGTTTTACTCCATTTTCCTTGCCCGTCATCCTTAATTTCAGTCGGGGGTGGCAGATACGTTCTGTTATTACCGACAATCGTCCCAAAACCCGGGAGGGCAGGGTGGACGATTCCCCGGTAAACCGAAAGCCCGCAATGAATTATTCTGTTTTCACAGCCGAGTGTACCTAGATGGAAAGAAAGAAGGTGGTCGGGAAAAAAACAATAAAAAAAGGATGCAACACGAGGACTTCCCAGGAGGGCGGTGGTGGCAGATACGTTCTGTTATTACCGCCGATCGTCCCAAAACCCGGGAGTGCGGTGAGGGGGGGACGATTACCCGGTAAACCGAAAGCCCGCAACAAATTATTCTGTTTTCACAGCCTAGTATACCTAGATGGAAAGAAAGAAAGTGGTCGGGAAAAAAATAATAAAAAATGGATGCAACACGAGGACTTCCCAAGAGGTCACTCATCCTAGTACTACTTTCGCCCAAGCACGATTTACTGTGGTGTTCTGATGGGATACGATGCTTTAGTGCTGGTATGGTCGCATTCGCAAGGTTTGGGTCGCCAAACTTTTTTATTCTCTTCCGGGCCGCGACGGATTCTGCATATTCTTCATTCGTTGTCTGCCGGTTTCTCTCCTTTTCTCCGTCAGATTCAGCCACAATAAACGTTAGGCTGGATATACCGAAAACCAGCGCCGTTTTACTCCGTTTTCCTTGCCCGTCATCCTTAATTTCAGTCGTGGGTGGTGGATACGTTCTGTTTTTACCGTCGATCGTCCCAAAACCCAGGAAGGCGGTGGGGGGAGGGGTCATTTCGCCCGGTGAACCGAAAGCTCGCAATGAATTATTCTGTTTTCACAGTCGAGCGTCCCTAGACGGAAAGAAAGAAGGAGGTCGGAAAAAAAACAATAAAAAGGGGATGCAACATGGGGACTTCCTAGGAAGTCCCCCATCCTAGACTACTCCCGCACAAGCACGCTTAACTGCGGAGTTCTGATGGGATCCGCTGCTTTAGTGCTGGTATGGTCGCATCCGCAAGGTTTGGGACGCCAAACTCTTTTATTCTCTTCCGGGCCGCGACGGATTCTTCATATTGTTCATTCGTTGTCTGCCGGTTTCTCTATTTTTCTCCGTGAGATTCAGCCGCAATAAATGGTAGGCTGGATATACCGAAAACCAGCAGCGTTTTACTCCGTTTTCCGTGCCCGTTGTTCTTAATTTCTGTCGGGGGTGGCGGATACATTCTGTTTTTACCGCCGATCGTCCCAAAACCCGGGAGGGAGGAGGGGGGAGGGGACGTTTCGCCCGGTAAACCGAAAGCTCGCAACGAATTATTCTGTTTTCACAGTCGAGCGCAGCTAGACGGAAAGAAAGAAGGAGGTCGGAAAAAAAACAATAAAAATGGGATGCAACACAAGGACTTCCTAGGAGGTCCCCCATCCCAGACTACTCCCGCACAAGCACGCTTAACTGTGGAGTTTTGATAGGATCCGGCGCTTTAGTGCTGCTATGGTCGCATCCGCATGGTTTGGGATGCCAAACTCTTTTATTCTCTTCCGGCCGCGACGGATTCTTCATATTCTTCATTCGTTGTCTGCCGGTTTCTCTCCTTTTCTCCGTGAGATTCAGCCACAATAAATGGTAGGCTGGATATACAGAAAACCAGCACCGTTTTACTCCGTTTTCCTTTCCTGTCGTCCTTAATTTCAGTCGGGGGTGGCGTCTATGTTCTGTTTTTACCGCCGATCATCCCAAAATCCAAGAGGGCGGAGGGGGGGGAGGGGAAGTTTCGCCCGGTGAACCGAAAGCCCGCAACGAATTATTCTGTTTTCACAGTCGAGCGTCCCTAGACGGAAAGAAAGAAGGAGGTCGAAAAAAAAACAATAAAAAAGGGGATGCAAGATGAGGACTTCCCAGGAGGTCACCAATCCTAGTACTACTCTCACCCAAGCACGCTTAACTGCGAAGTTCTGATGGGATCCGGTGCTTTAGTGCTGGTATGGTCGCATACGCAAGATTTGGGTCGCCAAACTCTTTTATTCTCTTCCGGGCCGCGACGAATTCTGCATATTCTATATTCGTTGTCTGCCAGTTTCTTTTCTTTTCTCCGTCAGATTCAGCCGCAATAAACATTAGGCTGGATATACCAAAAACCAGCACCGTTTTACTCCGTTTTCCTTGCCCGTCATCCTTAATTTCAGTCGGAGGTGGCGGATACGTTCTGTTTTTACCACCGATCATCCCAAAACCAGGGAGGGCGGGAGGGGAGGGGACGTTTCGCCCGGTGAACCGAAAGCTCGAAAAAAATTATTCTGTTTTCACTACCGAGCGTCCCTAGACGGAAAGAGAGAAGGAGGTCGGGAAAAAAACAATAAAAAGGGGATGCAACACGGGGACTTCCGAAGTGGTCACCCATCCTAGTACTACTCTCCCCCAAGCACGCTTAACTACGGAAATCTGATAGGATTCAGTGCTTTAGTTCTGGTATGGTCGCATCCGCAAGGTTTGGGTCGCCAAACTCTTTTATTCTCTTCCGGGCCGCGACAGAATTTGCATATTCTTCATTCGTTGTCTGCCGGTTTCTTTCCTTTTCTCCGTCAGATTCAGCCGCAATAAACGTTAGGCTGGATATACCGAAAACCAGCGTCGTTTTACTTCGTTTTCCTTGCCCGTCGTCCTTAATTTTAGTCGGGGGTGGCGGATACGCTCTGTTTTTACCGTCGATCATCCTAAAACCCGGGAGGATGGGAGGGGGAGGGGTCGTTTCGCCTGGAGAACAGAAAACCCGCAACGAATTATTCTGTTTTCACAGCCGAGCATCCCAAGACGGAAAGAAATAAGGAGGTCGGGAAAAAAACAATAAAAAGGGGGATGCAACACGAGGGCTTCCCAGGAGGCCACCCATCCTAGTACTACTCTCGCCCAAGCACGCTTAACTGCGGAGTTCTGATGGGATACCGTGCTTTAGTGTAGGTATAGTCACATCCGCAAGGTTTGGGTCGCCAAACTCTTTTATTTTCTTCCGGGCCGTGACGGATTCTGCATATTCTTCATTCGTTGACTGCCGGTTTCTCTTCTTTTCTCCGTCAGATTCAGCCGCAATAAACGTTAGGCTGGATATAACGAAAACCAACGCCGTTTTCTCCGTTTTCCTTGCTCGTCGTCTTTAATTTAAGTTGGGGGTGGCGGATACCTTCTATTTTTGCCGCCGATCGTCCCAAAACCCGAGAGGGCGGGGGGAGGGGACGTTTCGCCTGGGGAACCGAAAGCCCGCAACGAATTATTCTGTTTTCACAGCCGGGCGTTCTCAGACGGAAAGAGAGAGGAGGTCGGGAAAATAAAAAAATAAAAAAGGGGATACAACACGGGGACTTCCCAGGAGGTCAGCCCAAGATGCTACCACCTTCTCCTTAGCACGCTTAACAGCGGACTTCTGATGGGATCCGATACTTTAGTGCTGGTATGGTCGCATCCGCAAGGTTTGGGTCGTCAAACTCTTTTATTCCCTTCTGGGCCACGACGGATTCTGCATATTCTTCATTCGTTGTCTGCCGGTTTCTCTCCTTTTCTTCGTCAGATTCAGCCGCAATAAACGTCGGGCTGGATATACCGAAAACCAGCACCGTTTTACTCCATTTTCCTTACCTGTCTTCCTGAATTTCAGTCGGGGGCGGCAGATACGTTCTGTTTTTACCGCCGATCTTCCCAAAACTCGGGAAGACGGGGGGAAGGGGACGTTTAGCCTGTTAGTTATATATATGCCCTAGAGGCCATTACTGTACATAGGATGTATATTGTAGTGGATGCGGGGACATATATAGGGAGGACTTTCTTGCTCGACATAATAGTATGCTATCTGGTTACTCTTTATCTTAACGTGTATACTGATTGTCTCTCTGTTACATGTTGGTAAAGCCCTTAGGATGTGTACTTGACTACCTAGACTATGATGCGGATCATACTAGTGGGGACATGGTAGTTCATAAGTACATCCTTCAAGGTCCCTAGTCGTGGGTATATCGAGACGGGGCATCGATATACCAGAGTAGACTAGCGTATACCTTCTCGACCCATACTGATGGGCGATGGATGATCCCATATCCATTGGTGTTTGACATCAGAGATGATATACGGGTGCTCAGTGGAGACTGGGTACACTGGACGGACTCGCCGAGAACTCCCAGATGGTATTATACCATACGTCAGATGGCAGTTCTCTGGTGACACTGGTACAGAGTAGTCTGTTGACCCGAGATCGTCATAGAATCTTGTGTGGTTCCCACTGTGCTTTGATTTCCACCTTACCATGTCCAAGAGGGCGTGCAAAACGGTGGCTTTTGGGTATAGTCCCGAATCACATGGATGCAATGAGCGATAGGAGGGGATTCGTCTCTCCCGGTATAGGGAGTTGATGTTGCGCTGTGTTCGATTGGCTATAACCGGAAATCTCTGGTCAGGGTTGCTGAGATTTACTGGTAAGTGTTACCAGTAGTGTCTCGAACTGTTATAGACCTCATATCGACACGACTTATCGAGCTATTGGGGTCTGACGTTTACCACCCCTAGGCAAGATATGCGACATATCAGACGAACAGACCGGACTGTGCGGTAAGTGTTACCGGTTGGATTCACTGGAGTGTGAGCGGGCTTGCTCGTCGATCTTCTGATCGCTCAATACCCGGGTGGCCGTTACGTTTAGCAGATCGCTTGCGGCTTGTGGGTGTTTGATATGATCATCACCTACTGCCGGCGTATTGACGAGTCTTTAGAGTCCTACACAGAGGTTTCCTGGCTCAAGCAAAATGAAATAGGAGCGCATATGAGATATGTGCGGGACCGAGAATGATACCAGTATGTGATACTGTATTCGATTCTCGCGATATGTGACATTGATCGGTTATATGCGATATAGCCGGGTTATCGGATCAAGTGTTGATCCGATAAGTTGTTACAGTTGATACTAGTCGGTTATATGCGATATGACCGGATCATTAAATCAAGTGTTGATTTAATGATTTAATGTATAATTATATATTTGATATATTACTTTGCATTAACTAGTATTGGTTCACTTTAAATGGATTTTCTCACTTGAATGTATCATGTTTGATGATACATGTTTACTTGAGTTTGTGTAAAGATTGAACCATGGTTATTTAAATGGTTAGGGTTTTGGTTTTCATACTTATTTATTTATTTATTTATTTTGCAAAAGATAATGAGAAAAATGGTGGCTTTCTTTGTTTGATCTTGAAGCTTCATGAAGCTTTGACTAAGTGACCATTTTGTCTCATGCTTAACCCTAATCACTCCTTTTAACCCTAGTTCATTCTCTACACTTGACCATGGTTGTATTATGATAAGTATTTGATTTTCTTTTCCATTGAAAAATAACTTATCATAATATTATCATATTCTTTCTTCTTCTTCTTCTTCATCTTCATGAAGAAAACCTTGATTTCATCAATGGTGAATTGATGAAATGAGTGAGAAATCCAATTCTAAAGTGAACACACTTCCTATTTCTTCATCCTCTACCTCTTGCCAAGTAGTATAGGGTGTTTCCTTCACAAGTTATCATGGCTTGGTGAAGGTGGAGCTTGATCTAGTGATGCCTCGACGTAGATCATCTTCGGCATCGTCGTCGATGACCTAGCCCGCTCTTTCTCCGATGAAGCCGATGCTAGAGTCATGGTTCGATTTGGACAGTGGAGAGGAATTCATCATGGAGCTATGGAGGTGGAGAAACGGATCTACAAAGGTTGTATTTCCGTTCTTTTAGTTTAGTTGTAAACTAGTTTCTTTTGTCGACTAAACTTCTAGCCAACGATCTAGTCTAGGGTTTCTAGGCACCGTAATTTTTGAAATTGGCATGGTTGATGCCTTGTGAGACCTCATGAGAGTGCCTTGCAACCCTACAGTGGTATCAGAGCCTATCTAGAGCCTTAGGCGATGCGTAGACGACGTTTGAAATCCGATCGAACCGAAAACCTAATTGGAATTTGCTCTCTGGACATTTTTGAAATTCGGGGATTTTTCAGAATTAAAAATATGCAGAAAATTCAGCAGGAAATTCTAAGAATTACGATCCAAAAATTACCTAATGATCTTTCTAACGTGCGGCGGAACCGCGGCATTAGCGTCCTAATGCGGCTGTTCCGCGGCCCTTTTGTCTTATCTCCCATTGAATTTTGCACAGTAATTCCTATTTGGCAGTGCTGGTTTTCCTGGGAATTTTTAATCTGAAATCAAGAGTTGAGTATTTTGGGTTGTATTGGGAGTTCGTACATTCGATCGGATTGTCAAACTTTGTCTATTTATTTTTCCGGATAATTTTTTTGAATATGTTAAAAAGTTCGACCGGATATAAATACCCACTTTTTCCCCTGCCGGAAAATTTCCAAGTGTTGGATTTTTCCGTGGTTTAAAGACGTTCTAAGTAGTGCAAGTAACGTGATGGTCCCTCTAGAAGATAACAAACCTTAACTCGATTATGTGACCGTCTTGAACTGCCCTTTGAACCTTAGGGTTTGGGGCAGTACGGCGTGCCACATGTGAGGCGTTGGCTTGACCCTTCTACGGCTGGACCGTTGGTACTGAGGCATGAACTGAATGTTTTTAGATTTATTTGAAGAGTTGTGATGTTATCGGGAAAACTTGGGTGTTTGGATGTTCGATCGGAAAGTTTAACATTTTCTATTTTATTCGGAATGTGATACAATAATTGGAATTCACAATAAGTTATGAGATAACTGAATGAATGTTATAAACATAGCAGTTTAGTCTCACTTGATCGGTTGCCACGGAGTTTTGATGTGATCAAAAGTCCGTCGCAATCACGTAGCGTACGCGAATACTCGCCGGGTAAACTTAATAGACAGTTACACTCCATAGCCCCGACCAAGTGACTGTAGGAGAACCCCGTCGCCGAAAGCATCCGTTCGGGTGCTCGCGGTAGCGGTGTTCCGCCTTGGTGCACATCGTCGACGGGATCAGGGGTGCAGCCGCCTACTAAAGTTTGCGACGAGCATTCGATCAGTTTTTTAGGGAATCCTGTTGAATTGCCCGACTTGATATTGAAAAGAGTTTTCGATAATGAGACTAAAATGCGGGGTTTATGATTGTTAGGCATGCGATGTCTAAGTAGTTCATTTGATTAGGCATGCGATGTCTATACAAGTTGCGGATTCCAACTGTTGTAGTTTTACACTTTCTTTTCTGTGACCGTAAGTGTAATATGTGATATCGCCGGTTTCGTTGCTATATGTCAACGACAATTGGGATGCGCATATTTACTTACGTTGATGACATGTGATGTTATGTGTTGCTGGATATGTTATATTGGATCGTCGTGTTTGAATAGCCGGGGTTTTTTATGTGAGATGAGTGTTTTTCATTTTCATTCATGTAAAAACTTGTATGTAATATTCTTTTATTGGGGCACTTCCAGGTTGCGGATGTTGTCACCCTTTGTATATTATTTACTTTTCTGCACTAGGATAGACCCAAGGAGGAGGGCACAAGTAACCGGGTTCTAGAGTCCAGTGGGAGACCAACTCGAGGAGTCGAGTCCGGGTCTCCTAACCCTAGAATTGGTAGGGTTGCTTATCGCTCTCGTAGGGGTCTAGGGGTGTGGGTTTGGCTATTCATCACGACCGTGGAATCCGTGTTTTATACTGGCTCGTATTGAAAACACGGACGTCCTAGTATATCCAATATTTCATATGTTTCTTCTGCTGCGATATCTGTGATGTGATCATGTGATGTTCTGTGATAGATACAGTATATATGATATATGATATATTATATAGATGTTACTTATGTTTTACACCCGTGCTAGCCCTGCCCCGCTCTGCCGTTAGTTACCTAACCTAACGGTGCACGAGGGGACATCGAGGCGAATGCGGATGGCATAAGTGTACGTCGTATTTATCTGTGATGGTTTAGGTACTTAAATGATGGGACTTCATTAATGTGATTAATGAAAATAAAAGAAACCTAAGATGTTGTGGAATCGAATTTCAAAAATAAAACAGGTAGCTACAGTTCTTGCTTTGCACAGCGGTATAGGTGATATATCCTGCACCTTATTCGATGAGGAAAGGACCGAGATCCCTTCACCGGGAGTGACTCCTTTAGCAATAACTGGCAGATGCGACACATTCGGTTTGTCTTTTGATTGCTTTTAAGAGTTTTTACTTTGCACAGTGATATATATGATATATCCCGCACCTCATTCGACGAGGAAAGGACCGACGATCCCTTCACCGGGAGTGACTCCTTTAGCAAAACTAGAAAATCCTAAAAAACACTCCATTTCAAAATTCATTTGATTCTACAACGATATCAAGTTCATTACGCAATAGGTTTTCAGAAAAACCTGTCGTAGCCCTCCGTCATTTCAGATAAGTACTAGTTAGTATTCGTGCTACGTTTGTTGACTATGTTAAGGCGTAGTGTGCGGTAGCTAATTAGTGCTTATCTGTATAAGCATATGATGCGATTGGATTAGGGTAGTCGTGCGACTTTGTTGACTATGTTAAGGGTCGTGCGGGTGGGTTTAATTCAATCGGGAAATGACGGGTTGAACTTGACTAGCACTTATGATTTGTTGACTATGTTAAGGTCATATAGCTGCTAGGGGAAAAATTATCGGGAATTTCAATTGTTGAAATTTGCAATGAGATTGCATACCTTCTATGAGATAGTTGGATCCCGATACCCGCTGCGAGTAATTGTTACTCCTGGGAGAGTTTTACACATTACAATTAGCCGATCAAGTAGGTGTCTAGAAAGGTGTCAACGAGGTTATGCCTCTGGGAAAACGAGGTTTACATTAATTAGGTCCGTGCGAAAGCACGGGGCACCTCCCTCAAAGTACCAACACTGGCCTGGCTGAAAGATTGGCGAACTTGTAGTGTGTAATTAATCCCGGCTAGTCTTTCCTTTTAGGGTTTGAAGGAAGATTTGATAAAAAGCAGTGGGAGCCATCCTGATTAGATAAAATAAAAACCAATCTATTCATGCAAGAGCGCACGCTGAGTGTTTTCTTCTCTCTCTCTCCTGGTAGCGACCATATCACGCCTTAATCAAGATAATAATACGGATTATTGACCGAACCCGCTTGTTATACTGAGCTGGGGAACGTCGGTCCCGCTCCAACTTATAAATGTTATAAGACAGAGCAGGAAATTAGGGATTACCAGAATTCCCGTGCCGCCCAAACGAAGAGAGTGCATGCTGATGCATCATCTTCGGGTGTGTTCATTACAAAGAACTGTTTCTCAGTATCCTCCCCATCCTGGGTATATGATACCGGATCAGGATCCCAGATATGTTATCTGTTACATAGGGCTACAAAAAGGTAGAAAAACTGAGAACGGGTGATAAGTTTCATGAGACAGAAAATGGGGGAAGTGTTGCAGCCAAGTCTGTTGGTCACTGTCACCCTGTATTACCAGAATACATTGATTCTGAACGAATGTTATTATATACCGAACCAGATATACAAAATCATATCAGTTTCTTTATCAGTAAAGAAATGATAAAAAATTTTATTGTTGGATAATGTTTTGAACATTTCCTATATCAAAAGTTGATCGGTTCAGGCACGTTATCTAAAAGCATTGATGTTCTAAATCAAACTACAGTTCTTTAGTATACGGAACACACACAAGAAGAAGAGTTCAGAAATGAACGAATCCTTCTTGAGGCTTTGTAGACTAGATCATATCAATGCGACCCGACTAGCTAAGTTACATTTAGATGCATATTTAAATCAGTTTGAATTTACATCTTATGAAAACTTGCCAGTCATGTCACAGAGATATGATGACCACAGCTCTGTTTATTGGAAACAGAGAAAGAGTTAGTGAACTCTTGGGATGATACATGTTGATGTATGTAAGGTCCCCTGTCTACATATGCCAGGACCGGTTCTTTGTACTTCGTTACATTCTCTGATGATCTCTCAAGATTCAGACATATGTTCCTGTTGAAACATAAGTCCGAACCTTTTGAGATATTCACAGAATAAAAGTTAGAAGTAGAGAACCAAAATACGGGTATAAGTATTATGTCCATTGATGTGATCGAGGAGGAGAATACTTGAGCACGGAAATCCTGGACTATTCTAAAGGAGAATGAGATTCTCTCTCAGCATTACTCCTCCGAAAACAACACAGCACAACGTTGTATCGGGGCGGAGCAATCACACCCTATATGATAAGGTATGCTCTATGATGAGTACTACTGAGTTACCTGTTTCCTTTTGGGAGTTATGCGCTTGAGAAGCTGCATACCTATTGAATAGGGTTCCAATCAAATCAGTTGCCTACCGCTTCATATGTGATATGGAACGGGAAGAGCCCATATCTTAAGTTGGTTTAGATTTGGGGTTGTCCGGCCTATGTCTGAAAAGCAAAATCCGGACAAGCTCGAGGCAAGGTCTGTTATGTAGAACTGGAAATGTTCCGGCTATACAAACTTCAGCTGATGATTTGGTAGAACCGAAAGATTCAATAGTAACCAACGAACCTCAGCCTCTCCGCCGATCTAGTAGGGTTCCTCACCCACCTGAGAGTTACTTCGGTTTCTCTATGACAGTGGGAGCGAGGAATGCATCATGATATGATGACCCAACTAATTTCGAGCTGGCCATCAGGAGTGGGACTCTGTAAGAATGGCCGGATGCTTAGTGATCTGAGATGGAATCCTTATACACCAACAAAGTATGGACTTTGGCTGCTATATCTGAAGGGTTAAATCCCCATCAGGAGCAAGTATATCTTGAGAAGATTACTTGGTGTACATGGAAAAGTTGAGACTTTCAAAGCTAGACTTATTAAAGGTTTGCATCATTGACCAGGTGTGGATCATGATGAAAGTTTTTCTAAAGATCTATACTTAAGTCCATCCAGATCCTACTTGCCACGGCTATATACCATGACTACGATATCTGGTGGTTGGGTGTCATGACAGCTTTTCTAAATGATGTTTTAGAAGAGGGCGTCTATAAGTACACAGCCAGAGGGCATCGTAGACAGTGGGAGTAGCGGAAACGTGTACAAGATGCTTTATGTGATGAAGCAGGCATCGCGGAGATGGAACATATGTTTTGATGTGGTAGTCAAACAGTTTGACTTCATCAAAATGGTAGATGAACCTTGTATATACAAAAAGGTAGTAGGGAGTATGGTAGTGATCCTCGTAGAGTACGTGGATGACATACTCTTGATAGGGAAGGAGTTTCCTATGCTACGCTCGGTCAATCTCCGCTTATCACTAAGATTCTCCATATAGGATCAAAGTGATACCTACTAAATCCTGGATTTTGGATCTATGAGATAGATCTAATCGGATATTAGGAATCTCACTAGTAGTAGTGAGATGGTATCAATTGATCCTGGGGAGAATCACTGGAAGGGTTCCAGGATGATAAAGACGACTGAATGTCAGTCACAGGCATTGTCTTTACCCTCGGTAAAGGGACGGTTTGTTGGAAGTGTTCCAAGCTGGATACCGTGGCATACTAGATGATAAAGGCTGGATACATCGCTACTTAAGATACTACCAAAGAGGCTGTCTGGGTGTATATTTGTTCATGAGATGAACTTAGTTCCTCCCATTGTGTGACAATAAAGTTGTGGCTTATGCCCTGGAACGTCCGTCCCATCAGTGATCCAGACATATTCTAAGGCAGTGTCGCCTGATCATGGAGATAGTTGATCTCCAGGAGATCGAGGTTATGAGAGTAGACTCAGAGGACAACACGGCGGATCCACTCACGAAGGCCTATTCCCAAAGAGTGACATTTATAGGATGGTTGAGTATGAGATACTACAACCACTGCTACAGATGGCCCTAGTGCAAGTGGGAGATTGTTAGTTATATGTATGCCCTAGAGGCCATTACTGTACATAGGATGTATATTGTAGTGGATGCTGGGACATATATAGGGAGGACTTTCTTGCTCGACATGATAGTATGCTATCTGGTTACTCTTTATCTTAACGTGTATACTGATTGTCTCTCTGTTACATGTTGGTAAAGCCCTTAGGATGTGTACTTGACTACCTAGACTATGATGCGGATCATACTAGTGGGGACATGGTAGTCCGTAAGTACATCCTTCAAGGTCCCTAGTCATGGGTATATCGAGACGGGGCATCGATATACCAGAGTAGACTAGCGTATACCTTCTCGACCCATACAGATGGGCGATGGATGATCCTATATCCATTGATGTTTGACATCAGAGATGATATACGGGTGCTCAGTGGAGACTGGGTACACTGGACGGACTCGCCGAGAACTCCCAGATGGTATTATACCTTACGTCAGATGGCAGTTCTCTGGTGACACTGGTACAGAGTAGTCTGTTGACCCGAGATCGTCATAGAGTCTTGTGTGGTTCCCACTGTGCTTTGATTTCCACCTTACCACGTCCAAGAGGGCGTGCAAAACGGTGGCTTTTGGGTACAGTCCCGAATCACATGGAGGCAATGAGCGATAGGAGGGGATTCGTCTCTCCCGGTATAGGGAGTTGATGTTGCGCTGTGTTCGATTGGCTATAACCGGAAATCCCTGGCCAGGGTTGCTGAGATTTACTGGTAAGTGTTACCAGTAGTGTCTCGAACTGTTATAGACCTCATATCGACACGACTTATCGAGCTATTGGGGTCTGACGTTTACCATCCCTAGGCAAGATATGCGATATATCAGACGAACAGACCGGGCTGTGCGGTAAGTGTTACTGCTTGGATTCACTGGAGTGTGAGCGGGTTTGCTCGTCGATCTTCTGATCGCTCAATACCCGGGTGGCCGTTACGTTTAGCAGACCGCTTGCGGCTTGTGGGTGTTTGATATGATCATCACCTACTGCCGGCGTATTGACGAGTCTTTAGAGTCCTACACAGAGGTTTCCTGGCTCAAGCAAAATGAAATAGGAGCGCATATGAGATATGTGCGGGACCGAGAATGATACCAGTATGTGATACTGTATTCGATTCTCGCGATATGTGACATTGATCGGTTATATGCGATATAGCCGGGTTATCGGATCAAGTGTTGATCCGATAAGTTGTTACAGTTGATACTAGTCGGTTATATGCGATATGACCGGATCATTAAATCAAGTGTTGATTTAATGATTTAATGTATAATTATATATTTGATATATTACTTTGCATTAACTAGTATTGGTTCACTTTAAATGGATTTTCTCACTTGAATGTATCATGTTTGATGATACATGTTTACTTGAGTTTGTGTAAAGATTGAACCATGGTTATTTAAATGGTTAGGGTTTTGGTTTTCAAACTTATTTATTTATTTATTTATTTTGCAAAAGATAATGAGAAAAATGGTGGCTTTCTTTGTTTGATCTTGAAGATTCATGAAGCTTTGACTAAGTGACCATTTTGTCTCATGCTTAACCCTAACCACTCCTTTTAACCCTAGTTCCTTCTCTACACTTGACCATGGTTGTATTATGATAAGTATTTGATTTTCTTTTCCATTGAAAAAGAACTTATCATAATATTATCATATTCTTTCTTCTTCTTCTTCTTCTTCATCTTCATGAAGAAAACCTTGATTTCATCAATGGTGAATTGATGAAATGAGTGAGAAATCCAATTCTAAAGTGAACACACTTCCTATTTCTTCATCCTCTACCTCTTGCCAAGTATTATAGGGTGTTTCCTTCACAAGATATCATGGCTTGGTGAAGGTGTAGCTTGATCTAGTGATGCCTCGACGTTGATCATCTTCGGCATCGTCGTCGATGACCTAGCCCGCTCTTTCTCCGATGAAGCCGATGCTAGAGTCATGGTTCGATTTGGATAGCGGAGAGGACTTTATCATGGAGCTATGGAGGTGGAGAAACGGATCTACAAAGGTTGTATTTCCGTTCTTTTAGTTTAGTTGTAAACTAGTTTCTTTTGTCGACTAAACTTCTAGCCAACGATCTAGTCTAGGGTTTCTAGGCACCGTAATTTTTGAAATTGGCATGGTTGATGCCTTGTGAGATTTCATGAGAGTGCCTTGCAACCCTACATAGCCCGATGAACCGAATACCCGCAATGAATTATTCTGTTTTCACAGCCGAGCGTCCCCAGAAGGAAAGGGAGAAGGAGGTCGGAAAAAACCCAGAAAAAATGGGATGCAACACGAGGACTTCTAAGGAGGTCACCCATCCTAGTACTACTCTCGCCCAAGCACGCTTAACTGCGGGGTTCTGATGGGATCCAGTGCTTTAGTGCTGGTACGGTCTCATCCGCAAGGTTTGTCTCGCCAAACTCTTTTATTCTCTTCTGGGACACGACGGATTCTGCATATTCTTCATCCGTTGTTTGCCGGTTTCTTTCCTTTTCTCCGTAAGATTCAGCCGCAATAAACGTTATGTTAGATATACCGAAAACGAGCGCTGTTTTACTCTGTTTTCCTTTCCCGTCATACTTAATTTCAGTCGGGGGTGGCAGATACGTTCTATTTTTAACGTCGATCGTCCCAAAACCCGGGTGGGCGGGGGAAGGGATGTTTCGCTCGGTGAACCGAAAAGCCGCAATGAATTATTCTGTTTTCACAGCCGAGCTTCCTTAGACGGAAAGAGAGAAGAAGGCCGGGAAAAAAACAATAAAAAAGAGATGCAACACGAGGACTTCACATGAGGTCACCCAACCTAGTACTACCTCTTGCCCAAGCACACTTAATTGCGGAGTTTTGATGGGATCCGGTGCTTTAGTGCTGGTATGGTCGCATCCGCAAGGGTTGGGTCGCCAAACTCTTTTATTCTGTTCCGTGCCGTGACGGATTCTGTATATTCTTCATTCGTTGTCTGCCGGTTTCTCTACTTTTCTCCGTCAGATTCAGCCGATATAAACGTTAGGCTGGATATATCGAAAACAAGTGCCGTTTTACTCCGTTTTCATTGCTCGTCGTCCTTAATTTCAGTCGGGGGTGGCAGATACGTCGGGGGTGGCAGATACATTCTGTTTTTATCGCCAATCGTCCTAAAACCCAGGAGGCCCGGAGGGGGAAGGAACGTTTTGCCCGGTGAACCGAAAGCCCGCAACGAATTACTCTGTTTTCACAGCCGAACGTCCCCAGAAGGAAAGAGAGAAGGAGGTCGGGGAAAAAAACAATAAAAAGGGGATGTAACAAGAGCACTTCCCAGGAGGTCACCCATCCTAGTACTACTCTCTCCTAAGCACGTTTAACTGCGGAGTTCTGATGGGATCCGGTGCTTTAGTGCTGGTATGGTCGCATCCTCAAGGTTTGGCTCGCCAAACTCTTTTATTATCTTCCAGGCCACGACGGATTCTGCATATTCTTCATTCGTTGTTTGCCGGTTTCTCTCCTTTTCTCCGTCAGATTACATTACATTGGATATACCGAAAACCAGCGCCGTTTTACTCTGTTTTTCTTGACCGTCGTACTTAATTTCTGTCGGGGGTGGTGGATACGTTCTGTTTTTAATGCCTATCGTCCCAAACCCCGGGAGGGCGGGGGAGGGGGAGGGGATGTTTCGCTCGGTGAACCGAAAGCCCGCAACGAATTATTCGGTTTTCACAGCCGAGCTTACCCAGACGGAAAGAGAGAAGGAGCCCAGGAAAAAAAACAATAAAAAAGGGATGTGACACAAGGACTTCACTGGAGGTATAGTACTACCTCTCGCCCAAGCACGCTTAACTGCGGAGTTTTGATGGGATCCAGTGCTTTAGAGCTGGTATGGTCGCATCCGCAAGGGTTGGGTCGCCAGACACTTTTATTCTCTTCCGTGCCGCGACGGATTCTGCATATTCTTCATTCGTTGTCTGCCTGTTTCTCTCCTTTTCTCTGTCAGATTCAACCGATATAAACGTTAGGTTGGATATACCGAAAACCAGTGCCGTTTTACTCCGTTTTCATTGCCCTTCGTCCTTAATTTCAGTCGGGGGTGGCAGATATGTTCTGTTTTTATCGCCAATCGTCCTAAAACCCAGGAGGGCGGGGGGGTGGGGGAAGGGACGTTTCTCCCGGTGAACCGAAAGCCCGCAACGAATTACTCTGTTTTGTCACGACCCGAAAGAGCACGTGACTGGCCCTTGAACCATATGAAGTCTATAGGACTCCATCTGATCCAAGTAAGCCAAAAGCCCAGAAATCTAAAACCATTTTTAAGAATAAGTAAGGAAACTGGTTTAAAGAAGTGAAGAAAAACATGTTTGAAATCAAGGTTTTTAAATAACTAAGCCGAATGTGCATTTTAAAAATGTAAAGTCTTTTCTAAAAATTTCGGCAGAGTTTCTTTTGTAAAACTGGCCCCGAATGGGGTACAATAAGGATAACAATATATATACTATGATAAAGGCATCCCCAAGCGGGAGCTAGCTCTTCGTCAATCGACGGTCACAACCACACATGCAACAATAATATACAACGCCAAGTGGCGAGGATCAAATCCAAAAGAAAGCTCAAAAGCAACAAGAAAACCGCAATACTACTAAGCGCGACTCTAAGGTCGAATAATATACAACACTAAAGTCTAGGTCTGAAACAATATACAAGTTTTGGTTGATGGAAATTCTAGATACAATGAAATAAAATAAATACAATGGTGGTTCTTGATGCGAAAGAATCCACCTACCAAAGCAAATCACCCGCAAGAAGGTAGTGTGCCAGAAATGCCGCAATAAAACCTGTACGGCAGAACCTGCAAGAACTGTGGCACAACGGGGGTGAGTTGCCAACTCGTGAATAGAAACATCTACAAGCAGAAACCGAATGCAAGACATAAACCTAAGTCAACGATCAGTAATACAATCCACAAGAGTACATCTGAGTGTGATAAGGTGGCAAGGTAACATCTAATCATGTATGTAGTGCCAGGTACTCAGGTAATAACATGACATCAGTGTAAGGTATGTCTGCATGAAGTAAATATGATGAAATATCAATGATATCAATACACATATATTAGCGTTCCATACCACTAATATTGGTGTAAGGGTATATATAACAGCGCCCTCATACCCTGTTATATATACAAATGAAGTATGATAAGTGTAAATCCAGTCTGTATATGATCCATGTCTGTATATATGTGGAACCCGTCCACCCGTCACCCACTGACGATAAGCATCTTGTATGCAATATGAGGATATAACCAAAAGCATGGAAAAACATCATGAAACCCGTGCCTAGCATCGACACGTAAATCCTCATCCATCGGGCTCCGTCAGTCCGGATCGGCCCGTGGGCTATGTCTGCGGAATCGGCCCTCGGCCCCAGCAGTACGCCCATCTCTCGTCTCCGGTCGGTATCCCCCAGATATCCGCCGAGCTCAAAAACAATCACCGGTAGGTGCTCGCCCGCCTCCAGGCTCAATCGGCAAACTCATCGATCATCTTGCCGAGGGGAACCATACCGGGCCCACCACGAACCCGCAAACGGATCATCCACTCCTCGAATCGGGTTTCAAGTACACGTCTCAGCACCGAGAAAACGTGTGGTGTACGCACCGAAATATCATATCACGAGGTACCGGGTTTTTCATAATAGAGCATCTTTTCTTAAAAATCACACGGTCCTCAAAACCAGAAATCACATGAAAATCCAACATCAAGAAGTAAATCCAATGCGATGTGCTATGCAATCAATCCATGATGTATGCGACATGTAAAGAAAAGTAATCATATCGGAAATCATGCAACATGGAATAGTAATATGCATAAGTCGAGGGAAACCGCTCCTTTAGAATGAATCACCTATGTTTGTGTACTGGTATAAGTGTACAATATGCCAAGCAAGAATCATACCATGAATGCAACAGTACTACAGTGTAGTGGCATGGCAATTATCGATGATGAAGTGTGTGAGCCGGCAAATAGTGTACGTGGAACATACGCATCATCGATAATGGTGCTGGTGTCCTAACAGCATGATAATAATATAGCAATGAACATATGCCAGCAATGCAAATAGCATGAAAATGCAGGAATCTAGTAGTCAACACCACAGTGAAGTATCTACTATGCAAACTACATCTAGGTATCAGGTCAATCAGGAGGGGTAGGTGTGGAAACCACCTAAATCTGAGTCGGTACATATATATAGATATATAGTCGGTGATCTCGCCTCAATGTCATATCGTAAGATATCCTCGAGTTATGAGTGCGGATCTATCATCAATATCGGCTCGTACGGTAAATCATCGTACGACATCCCCAATAGCTGGGTAGGGGTCAACATCTCACTATCTCGTCACATAACAGGTATCACTATCATCAGATCAAAAAGTCTGGGGTACTACTCTATGTCTAGCACCAATCGATACCATCAATAAAGTATGCATGCGGGGGTAAACACATATCCCAAGCCCGCAAGAATCACAAGTCATATCCCACATATGAATCGTATCAAATCACCGATCTCACGGCACCAAGCCCACATCATCGACTCATCTCCAAAGTCATCCCAAATCATCAAACACAGTGCAAGTATAAGTGATAAGCAAGGGTGTGTGTGTAGGTGTAATTCTATCCTAGGGTTCACGACTATGAACTACACTAGTCACTTCTAACCCTACACTATCCATAATACACCTATTATCACAATAAACTACATAGTAATCTATCTACGGACTGCGGGGGTGCTATACGCCATCCACCCGACTTCCCCCTGTAGATATAATCTACTCACCTGTATCCTGCGTGTCGGTGTCGGTGTCGGTGTCACCGTCATCTTCCGCATCGCCTCGGATCGTCGCGGTGTACCTACACATATCACACGTATCGCATCGCATCAAAACCAATTCAACACTTGAAACGACACACTAAATCCAATACGATACGCTAAAACCAACACGATACGCTAAAAGGCTTATAGGTTAGAACCTACGGTTAGCCTTCGCAAAACAACTCGAAATCACTCGATATAGACGTATAAACGTCACACGATCGAGATAACACACAAATATCAAAATCTGGAAATCAAAATACGAAAAACCAAATCTAATTTCAAAGCAGCAACCCAAGAAAATGATCCCAGATTTCATCTCAGGCCAAACCAGATCAAATAAACAACTCCAGGGTGCTATGCAGGGTGTATATGATCTACAGAAGCAACATGGGCACATGACTCAACAGGGTGGCCGGCCACATCCCCTAAAATCCCGGCCTGGCCGGCCCAGGTATGGAATTGTGTGCTCGAATTCCTAGGGTGGCCTCCTGGGTGTCTAATTAGGCTCCTGGTATCACTTATTTCATCTAGAAATGTCCCAGTATATCCCAGATTCCTCATAGGCACACTGAAAGTCACAAAACTGATATGGTCAAATTCCTGAGTTCATGCCAAGGCTCACGTATATGGTTCAGGTCAGGGATTACGTCACCCGGGTCAAGCAAAAACTCACCACAGCCCCCAGATTCCATTAACAGTCAGTATTCACAATTTAAGTAGGACCAAACTACCCCAAATATCACCAGATGCTCCTCCTAAGAAACCAAACCCTAACTTCCCTATTGGGCCGGCGTCGCCGGCCATGCCTTCATTGGCCGCCGGCCAAAGCAGGTGGGTAGGGTGTGGGGATCTGGGTGGTCTATTAGGGCTACCTGCACAACATTCTAACACTGTTTGTTTTTCCAGTATGGGCTCGGGGTCACAGCAGGTTATCCATGTCTCAAAACAACACAAAAACACGACATCGAGCCAAAACTACACTAAAGAAAGAGTTATACCTCACTTGTTCCTCCATAGGCAGCACCAACTTCCCAAAGTCAACAAAATCCTACTTTGCTCGGTTCATCTTGTAGAGGATAAGATGGGGACTAATATTTGTGAAAGGAGTTTGGGGTTTTGAGTTAGTTTTAGTGGTGTTTCATGGCTCGAAGAGGGAGTAGGAGGTGAGGGAAGGGGGCAGCAGCAGGAGGAAGAAGAGAGAGGGAAAAATGATGGGAGAAAAGGCTAAGTCTCAAGGTCAATGGCCCATACCCCTCTCTCTCACCTACCCTCATTCTTTTCTCTTTTTCTTTTTCCTTTTCTTTTAAATTCAAACCTTCTCACAAGAATAGTAAACCCAAATGATAAATCATGGCAAGAAAAATGTACAAGTGTGAGAAAAAGTGATATGTGCAAGTTTTGCACAAAATTGCCAAAAAAACCCGATTAGCGATTTTAATCGCGATTAGCACTAAATTAGTGTCAAACTAATCACAAAAACTTAAAAATTTCATAATTCACTAATTTACCCTATTTTAAAATTTTCCATAATTTTTCTCAAATTTTTCCTATTTATTTGCATTTAATTATAGATTTAATATTAAAATAATCAATAAAATAATATTAAATTATAAAAATTCCCAAAATTAATATTTTATACTTTTGAAAATGTTACATGTTTTCACAGCCGAACGTCCCCAGACGCAAAGAGAGAAGGAGGTCGGGGAAAAAAACAATAAAAAGGATTTGCAACAAGAGCACTTCCCAGGAGGTCACCCATCCTAGTACTAACTCTCTCCCAAGCACGTTTAACTACGGAGTTCTGATGGGATCCGGTGCTTTAGTGCTGGTATGGTCGCATCCTCAAGGTTTGGGTTGCCAAACTGTTTTATTCTCTTCCGGGCCGCGATGGATTCTGTATATTCTTCATTCGTTGTCTACCGGTTTCTCGTATTTTCTCCGTCAGATTCAGCCGCAATAAACGTTAGGCTGGATATACCGAAAACCAACGCCATTTTATTCCATTTTCCCTGCCCGCCATCCTTAATTTCAGTCGGGGGTGGCGGATACGTTCTGTTTTTACCGCCGATCGTCCCAAAACCCTGGAGGGCGGGGGGAGGGGACGTTTCGACACGTAAATCCTCATCCATCCGGATCGGCCCATGGGCTATGTCTGCGGAATCGGCCCTCGGCCCCAGCAGTACGCCCATCTCTCGTCTCCGGTCGGTATCCCCCAGATATCCGCCGAGCTCAAAAACAATCACCGGTAGGTGCTCGCCCGCCTCCATGCTCAATCGGCAAACTCATCGATCATCTTGCCGAGGGGAACCATACCGGGCCTACCACGAACCCGCAAACGGATCATCCACTCTTCGAATCGGGTTTCAAGTACACGTCTCAGCACCGAGAAAACGCGTGGTGGACGCACCGAAATATCATATCACGAGGTACCGGGTTTTTCATAATAGAGCATCTTTTCTTAAAAATCCCACGGTCCTCAAAACCAGAAATCACATGAAAATCCAACATCAAGAAGTAAATCCAATGCGATGTGCTATGCAATCAATCCATGATGTATGCGACATGTAAAGAAAAGTAATCATATCGGAAATCATGCAACATGGAATAGTAATATGCATAAGTCGAGGGAAACCGCTCCTTTAGAATGAATCACCTATGTTTATGTACAGGTATAAGTGTAAGTGTACGCTAGCGCCCCGGCAGTCTACTGACGCCAAATGCGGAACAAAAACTTTTTAACTGGCGCTATCGTATACTTTAACCCGGATCTGCCATTATTGCTAAACTAACAAACTGTAAAGAGTGTAGGAAGATTGTACCGAACGATCCGAGTCCTTCGTTCTTCAACCATCATCCCACGCTCCGTTGCGGCTGCTCCGATTTCGTCGATCTCCGAAATCCTTGTCGAGGTGGCACCACATCACTGATTCTTTAAACGGGCTCCCGCCTCTGACTTGAGGCAACTCGATCGTCAAGTTTGCTAAAAGAGACGACCAAGAATGATGTAGAGAATGAGTAGATGACTTTGTCTCACTTCGTCCAAGTCCGTGGACGATCGGTTAATGAAGTTGCCGTGGAAATCGGGTGAATGGAAATTGAACTAGGAAATTTCCATACACTAAACTATATGATAACTTTGGCCAAAAATGAATGAATAAATTCACACTCTCTCACAATGAAGTGGTCGGCCATTTAAATCAAAGGAGGGAGGTGAGTGTAGGAGGGTTCAAGTGGTGACCATAACAAAATCATAGTTATCAAAACAATCATGAAAGAATGAATCATCAAAAGGAACCAATCACCTTAAACCTAGTCACCTTGCATCATTAATGAACCATTAATGACACAAATGAGTCATTAGCCTCATCATCACTTCTAGAAGCTTCTAGAATGATGACTCACTCATATCTGAAGAAAAGATAAATCTGTCTTTAACCGAATGTTAAAAGACGGCTGATAGAAAACTGGAAACTGGCAACTTCCAAAAGTGATCCTGAAACAACTTTCAGGATAACCCCGAAACTGTATAAATATACCCGCATTTGTATTACGACCGAATACAAATGCAACTGAAACAAAGATATTATAACTACTCAATATAATACTCGGATCCGGCTTAAACCAAAGCCGACCAGTATCATCTGCCCGAAAAATAACACGTGCGTAAACGCACGTGCATTTTCCGAACCCTGCCATAAAACCATACGGCCTCTACAACGTTTCGCCCGAACTTGGGAAACTGTCTGTGGGGGACTCTAATGACTCGTCAGTACCCTGGCAGTGGGTTTAACCACAAACCGTCAGCGGCACTAGCAATGCGTAACGGTTGCCCACGGACTGACCTCAAGGGAGACCGATGAGCGCACTCAAGGGAGGCCGATGAGCAAACTCATCCAAAAACCCTACTGAGCCTAACAGTGACAATGTATATACAGTCCGGTCCGTTCGTCAATGAGTATCGCATATCTGCCTAGGGGGTTAGCAACGTCAGACCCCCAATAGCAGTATAAGTCGTGTCGGAGTGAAGCCCAATAACACCCTGAGATACTACTGGAGTACCTACAAGTAAATCTCCTGCCACGGCCGTGGGCTTTGTGTAATGGCTCTCCTAGACACAGCACGACCTCGCCCCCAATACCGGGAGAGACGAATCCCCTGCCGATCCGCTCACGTGCCTCCATATGGCTCGGGACTGTACCCAAAAGCTACCTGTTTGCACGACTCCTTTGAGCCGTGGTAGGGTAGAAATCAAAGCACAGTGGGAACTCACACGAGACAAATGACGACCTCAGGTCGATGAACTAACCTGTACACATGTCACCAGGGAACTGCTATCTGACGATAGATATAATACTAACTAGCAGATTCCCGGCGAGTCCTGTCCGGTGTACTCATAACCCAATGAGCACCTGTATACATCTTAGGTGATCCAACTGACACCAGTGGCTTGTGAGACCGGCCACCGCCCCTCGTCGGGGTCTCGACTGTATACACTAGTCTACTCCGGAGTATCGATGCCCTGTCTCGAAACTCCCACGACTAGGGACCACAATTAAGGATATGCATATAAACTACCCAACTCTCACGTATATGATCTCCATCATACTGTTGGTAGTAAAGCAAGATCCTAAGGGCTCTATCAAAGTGTAACATGCAATCAGTCACCTGAACATGTACACGACTGATAAAGGCAAACCAGATAGCATACTATCATCTCGAGTAAGACTGTCCTACCGGGATAGGTCCTCCGCAATCATTGCAATCACGTACCTGCGATCCAATAATTGACTATGAGGGCACTATCTCCAACAATCTCCTACTTGTACTCAAGGCTAATATTGCGATGTCGACTACTCACAGCCCGTGTGAAACCGAACATCCAACTCCTCTACTAATCAGTTTCACAAAGCCCGTTTGTAAAACTATTGTGTTCGAGAAATAGCCTCAGTGAGTGGATCCGCCTAGAAGTTTCTTTCTATATCTCTCTTAATCTCAAGTTCGCGGAGAAAGCCATCTCCCGAATTGAGTAGTACCTGTCTTAGAATATGTCTGGATATCTGATGGGACCTTAGTTCATAAATGAACTCCATATCCAAACTTCTTGGACTGTATGGATCACTGAACCTAATCAGTATCCGGCACCATGCCACCCACAGTATCCTCTGGAACCACCTGTCCATAATACTGTCCCTCGTCAGAGGGAAAACTAAAACTCTGACAATCACTCTGTCATCTATGTCGCCTTTGAAGCCTGGAATGATAACCGTCTCCCGAAAGAGGCTGCCGTTATCAAATCCTTAGAACATGTACTAATGTTCTAAAACTGCTTCCTTATGTTTCTCCAGGATTGGATTAATACAAACTTATTGCATCTAGTGCAAAAACAACATTTGGTGCGGTACTTGACATCTCATGATTGACTCAATTGCCTAAGCAAGTGATCTGCCAATCATGCACATCCCTCTCCCCTTTAGTCTATACGACACCTTTAGAGAGGGTGACTCCATCACCTGCAGGTACACCACCATGCTAGGAGTCCTCTATTCTAAAAACCATTAGAATATCTGTCAAAGTACCCACATTGGGAAACTACCCAAATCCAGATCTAAAAGCATAGATCCAGAAACCATAATGTCAAATATTATATCCATATCCTGTCTGGAGAAACAACTGTGTGACGACCACAGTACAACCGATCGTAGTATAGGAATTTTACTTCCTACACTGTGTATGTCATCTAGATACCATGACATCACACCCTACTACCTTCTTAACAGATCCATCCCCTATCCTGATTGAAGTCAAACCCATGACTGTCACATCAAAATTAGATGATCTATTTCCGCTATAACTGCTCAAGTCTATAAATAGACACAAGCTACTTGCCCACTATGCTTCTGATGCTCCCACTGACTACGACAACCCTCCTACCGGGTCTCATAGCCAGGAACAACAGTAGTGTCAAGTCTGGGTAGATAAGAACCTCCCTATCACCGTCCTTGAGCCTACCGAAGTACCTCTCGGGTGTCTGAGGTTACCCACCATATCTGCGGAGTGGCTATTGGACTGTCAAACCTGATTGAATGTATAGGTCCTATTAAATTTTCCGTAATCGTTCGCGGTTCTGGAATCACTTCCAGTTCTACCATACTCCCACTACTGTTTTCTGAAAAAGATCTATTTTTACTAAAACTGTGGCGAGTCAAGAACAATATCACTATTGATCTTCCAAATGGTAGAATATCAACCCTCGTCATAGCCATGGTCAACCCACAAACAGCCATTACAGAATCGTGCCCTGAGTTATCCAGAGTCTGGTTTTAATCATAAGCTGAACAACTCCCCATACCTTAATTTCTTTTAAGGTACGATCCATTCTATATCCAATACAGAAACTTTGGCACTTATTTAATTGGAACCATATTCAAATCATGCTACTGTCTCCAGTGCATATCAACTTTAATGGAAAGAGGCTAATCAGCATTACTCAACTTAGGAATCCATCCAATTATGAGTAACCTGAAAGAGAAATACGTTTCTCAAAACCATCACTATCATCTGAATACCAATCACAAGAATCTACATCTTCGATCTCTTTGAAGAATCCCGATACTTGTGATACCTGGTTCTCTACTTTATTCTTATACCCACAACTTCTCAAAACTTAGACCTTGTATTTCTACGAAACACTTGTCTAAATACTAGAGAAGTTATAAGTAAATAGAACATAGTACGAGGACCTACCCCTTTGTCCTGATGGACACTTGGACAACATACAATACTCTGTATAAGTCCGCTGAGTTAAACAACTCAAAACCTGTGCGTTGTAGGTGGAAAACTGTACCCTGGCGATTTCCTCAAATATCACCAATTACAACGAATTCCGATATAATGAGGATGATCACCTAATTCCCAATATCTTACTCCCACTCATCATCTGTAAAACCATACAGATATGAGAATGAAACCTGGTAAATACATACCCTTGGAGTAAGTGTCTAATCGGGAAAACAGTTTTTCCTTTAACAATGCACTGAAACATGAAAATGTTTCGTAGGGGTATCCTGGTATTCATAGCAATGCCTCTTCCATAATCCAATTCATGACTTCAACCGTATATTTTATTGCCATATCTCCAAATCCCTTTATTTGTCTTTAGTCGTTACCTTCTGTACACCATCGTTATGCTAAATGGTTTTCTTCCTTCCCTACCGTTCGGCACCAGCCTATGGTTTGGAAGAAGACTATCCAGTAGGCATAATAGGTGTACCCTCCTAAACTAAGGAGTACTCGCATCTCGAGAGAAGGTGACGATAAAAGACAACTGAATAATACCTTATTCTTCTAAAGGTGAAATAGGAGTGGCGATGAAGTACGCGGTTTTGGTCGTGAATGATATCAGTCGCAATTTACTTTGCCCTCTTTCTAATCCCTTTATTTTGTCTTTACATATTACCTTCTGCACACCCTACTTAGGCTAATTGGTTTTCTTCATTCCCTACCTTTCGGCACCAGCCTATGGTTTGGAATAAGACTATCCAATAAGCGTAATAGGTGTACTCTCCTAAACCAAGGAGCTCTCGCAACCTGAGAGAAGGTGATAATAAAAGACAACTGAATAAACCAATTCTATTTCTCCTGAACCTGGATCCATCCCCGAAGAAGTCCCTTCGAGTTCGTATATAACCATACGATGGATCTATCCAATGGAAGTGGATATCCGTAGTAATACGGGTGTTCTGAGAAATTCAAAGGGTAGAAGAAGGAGTGGTAATGACTTATGCAACTCAGACAATCCAAAAGCCAGTATTTTAAGAAGGTTCGGTCAACCTGGTCACTGAGTCATAGTCTAGGGTCGGTCAAAGGTCGCTGCCAAAGAGAGAGAGAGAAAAGAAACACTCAGCGTGCACTCTAACCTAGATCAGAATGGTCATCATTTTATCTAATCCGGAAACCTCCCACTGTCCTGTCAAATTCTCCTCCAAACCTAAAGAAGAATCAATCGGGATCACCCGAAGAGTAAACCAACTCATCAGAGGGAATCAGGATCTAACTCTCATCGCATGATAACGTGATAGAATGCATCCACGTTACTCATACTCCAGAAGGTATGCGCATACTCGGCAAGTTTCAGTTTCTTTAGAAATTCCTGATATGATTTTTGCCCCATGCTCTTATAACCTTGGCTTTGGTCAAAGTGTCATAAGTCACATGCCAAGTTCTACCCGTCACTATCTTGTCAATTTGAACCCACCCGCACATGCCCCTGACTTTGGCCAATCGGCAGAACGACTGTCCCAAACTAACTCATCTATCTATCCAACAATTGAATACCCAGCAGCTACCAAACACTATGTCTTAACTTTGGCTAAAATGCATAGCTTGAATACTACTAAATACCCAAAAGAAGTGACGGAGGGCTACGGCTGGTTTTTGGCGAAAAACCTTTAGCGTAGTGAACTTGATATCGCTGAAGGAACCTGATAGCTTTTTAAAATATAGTGGCGAAAACCTTTTGCTAAAGAGGTCATTCCCGGTAAAGGGATCTCGGCTCTTTCCTCGTGGAATGAGGTGCAGGATATTCCACTGAATACCGCTATGCAAAGCAAATTGTAATCGACTATAGTGAAGTTATTACGCTGACGCAAACTTCTGCCCAAGGGGTCAGTCCCGGTGAAGGGATATCGGCCCTTGCCCCGTCGAATGAGGTGCAGGATATTCCACTGAATACCGCTATGCATAACAAAAGAAAACGTCTTTGTAACAACACTTTTTAAATTTGTTCCAACAACTGTAAACAGGTTTGTTTTACTTTGCGTTGATCAGAATCAACACAGTCCCATCATTAATCACACCAGAAAAGAACGAAAATAAAATGTACGTATATGCCATCCGCATTCGTCACTGGGTCCCGTCATCACTCGTTAGGTTACTTAACTAACGACAGAGCGGGGGCTGGACTAGCGCGGGTGTAAAACATATACAACATCTAATAGTATATAAACCAATATACAATAATCGCTCCAGGCGTGATAGCATGCAACATTACAGAAAAGTAATAAGCATCACAGAACAATACAGATATCTGGGATCCCCGAGTTTCACAGAGCCGCTGCTGAAACCCGACGTTCCCCTGTCGTGTGGATAGCCTGTGCAATGAAACCTAGACCCCTACGGGTGCGGCAAGTTACCCGCCAAAACCTGAAGCGAGGCAGTCCCCACAGCATAGTGAATGGAACACCCGGCACTTCACGGAATCCGGTAATCTTGGGCACCCCTCCTTGGGTCAACCTGTACCCCCTACGAGTGCGGCGAATAGTCTGCCAATTCTAGAGTGGGACCCCTCTGCCTCTCAAAGCCATGAGATGCGGACCCGTTGCCCTCCCGAACCCGGCTATCCGTGCACTCCGTCGCGGGACAAAACCTAGTACAGTAATGTAAAATAGTACAATAGGTACATCGACCGCAACCTGGTCGTGCCCCAAAAGAATATTATACAACAGGCAGTGACGGCTGTCCACAAGTTGGACGCTCGCCCCGCAATATCAAATGTACAAATAAACTCAAACTGTACTACCATTGCACAATGCTATCCACCACGACAAATCCGCAACATCACAGCACAACACAGAACATCAACGCGAATGTCACGTTCGCAAACCCGTCTAAAAGAACTATAGCAATCAGACGCGGTTTACCGATCAAATGACATTCCCGGTCGGAGATATAATGTAAGCACTGTAAACTAACGTGTTTAAATTTCGATCGACCAAAGAAAAAATATCAAAAAGTGGGCCCCACTGCTTACTGGTGAACAGTAACAAAACCTGGGCCAAAACGATATTTAACAAAAACCCCAAAATCCAACACAGAACCCACTGACCAAATTTGGGAGCACGTGCTCCCCACGTGGCCGCGGATGCGCGGCCAAACCATGGGTTTGGCCGCGTTTCCGCGGCAGCTTGGAGGAATCACGACCCCAAATTTTGTCGTGGCTCTTAAAAACGCCTGCACAGATTTTTAAGACATCCAGAAATAATTTTTGAAGCCATTTAAAATTAACAGAAACTGTCGGGCTTGAATTTTGGAATTTTCGATTTCCGGTCGGATCGATATTTTAAACGCGTTAGCACAAGTTAGTATAGCAAAATGGTGAGGCTCTGATACCACTGTAAGTGTACGCTAGCGCCCCGGCAGTCTACTGACGCCAAATGCGGAACAAAAACTTTTTAACTGGCGCTATCGTATACTTTAACCCGGATCTGCCATTATTGCTAAACTAACAAACTGTAAAGAGTGTAGGAAGATTGTACCGAACGATCCGAGTCCTTCGTTCTTCAACCATCATCCCACGCTCCGTTGCGGCTGCTCCGATCTCGTCGATCTCCGAAATCCTTGTCGAGGTGGCACCACATCACTGATTCTTTAAACGGGCTCCCGCCTCTGACTTGAGGCAACTCGATCGTCAAGTTTGCTAAAAGAGACGACCAAGAATGATGTAGAGAATGAGTAGATGACTTCGTCTCACTTCGTCCAAGTCCGTGGACGATCGGTTAATGAAGTTGCCGTGGAAATCGGGTGAATGGAAATTGAACTAGGAAATTTCCATACACTAAACTATATGATAACTTTGGCCAAAAATGAATGAATCAATTCACACTCTCTCACAATGAAGTGGCCGGCCATTTAAATCAAAGGAGGGAGGTGAGTGTAGGAGGGTTCAAGTGGTGACCATAACAAAATCATAGTTATCAAAACAATCATGAAAGAATGAATCATCAAAAGGAACCAATCACCTTAAACCTAGTCACCTTGCATGAACCATTAATGACACAAATGAGTCATTAGCCTCATCATCACTTCTAGAAGCTTCTAGAATGATGACTCACTCATATCTGAAGAAAAGATAAATCCGTCTTTAACCGAATGTTAAAAGACGGCTGATAGAAAACTGGAAACTGGCAACTTCCAAAAGTGATCCCGAAACAACTTTCAGGATAACCCCGAAACTGTATAAATATACCCGCATTTGTATTACGACCGAATACAAATGCAACTGAGACAAAGATATTATACCTACTCAATATAATACTCGGATCCGGCTTAAACCAAAGCCGACCAGTATCATCTGCCCGAAAAATAACACGTGCGTAAACGCACGTGCATTTTCCGAACCCTGCCATAAAACCATACGGCCTCTACAACGTTTCGCCCGAACTTGGGAAACTGTCTGTGGGGGACTCTACTGACTCGTCAGTACCCTGGCAGTGGGTTTAACCACAAATCGTTAGCGGCACTAGCAATGCGTAACGGTTGCCCACGGACTGACCTCAAGGGAGACCGATGAGCGCACTCAAGGGAGGCCGATGAGCGAACTCATCCAGAAACCCTACTGAGCCTAACAGTGACAAAGTATATACAGTCCGGTCCGTTCGTCAATAAGTATCGCATATCTGCCTAGGGGGCTAGCAACGTCAGACCCCCAATAGCAGTATAAGTCGTGTCGGAGTGAAGCCCAATAACACCCTGAGATACTACTGGAGTACCTACCAGTAAATCTCCTGCCACGGCCATGGGCTTTGTGTAATGGCTCTCCTAGACACAGCACGACCTCGCCCTCAATACCGGGAGAGACGAATCCCCTGCCGATCCGCTCACGTGCCTCCATATGGCTCGGGACTGTACCCAAAAGCTACCTGTTTGCACGACTCCTTTGAGCCGTGGTAGGGTAGAAATCAATGCACGGTGGGAACTCACACGAGACAAATGACGACCTCAGGTCGATGAACTAACCTGTACACATGTCACCAGGGAACTGCTATCTGACGATAGATATAATACTAACTAGCAGATTCCCGGCGAGTCCTGTCCGGTGTACTCATAACCCAATGAGCACCTGTATACATCTTAGGTGATCCAACTGACACCAGTGGCTTGTGAGACCGGCCACCGCCCCTCGTCGGGGTCTCGACTGTATACACTAGTCTACTCCGGAGTATCGATGCCCTGTCTCGAAACTCCCACGACTAGGGACCACAATTAAGGATTTGCATATAAACTACCCAACTCTCACGTATATGATCGCCATCATACTGTTGGTAGTAAAGCAAGATCCTAAGGGCTCTATCAAAGTGTAACATGCAATCAGTCACCTGAACATGTACACGACTGATAAAGGCAAACCAGATAGCATATTATCATCTCGAGTAAGACTGTCCAACCGGGATAGGTCCTCCGCAATCATTGCAATCACGTACCTGCGATCCAATAATTGACTATGAGGGCACTATCTCCAACAATAAGTGTACAATATGCCAAGCAAGAATCATACCATGAATGCAACAGTACTACAGTGTAGTGGCATGGCAATTATCGATGATGAAGTGTGTGAGCCGGCAAATAGTGTACGTGGAACATACGCATCATCGATAATGGTGCTGGTGTCCTAACATCATGATAATAATATAGCAATGAACATATGCCTGCAATGCGAATAGCATGAAAATGCAGGAATCTAGTAGTCTACACCACAGTGAAGTATCTACTATGCAAACTACATCTAGGTATCAGGTCAATCAGGAGGGGTAGGTGTGGAAACCACCTAAATCTGAGTCGGTACATATATATAGATATATAGTCGGTGATCTCGCCTCAATGTCATATCGTAAGATATCCTCGAGTTATGAGTGCGGATCTATCATCAATATCGGCTCGTACGGTAAATCATCGTACGACATCCCCAATAGCTGGGTAGGGGTCAACATCTCACTATCTCGTCACATAACAGGTATCACTATCATCAGATCAAAAAGTCTGGGGTACTACTCTATGTCTAGCACCAATCGATACCATCAATAAAGTATGCATGCGGGGGTAAACACATATCCCAAGCCCGCAAGAATCACAAGTCATATCCCACATATGAATCGTATCAAATCACCGATCTCACGGCACCAAGCCCACATCATCGACTCATCTCCAAAGTCATCCCAAATCATCAAACACAGTGCAAGTATAAGTGATAAGCAAGGGTGTGTGTGTAGGTGTAATTCTATCCTAGGGTTCACGACTATGAACTACACTAGTCACTTCTAACCCTACACTATCCATAATACACCTATTATCACAATAAACTACATAGTAATCTATCTACGGACTGCGGGGGTGCTATATGCCTTCCACCCGACTTCCCCCTGTAAATATAATCTACTCACCTGTATCCTGCGTGTCGGTGTCGATGTCACCGTCATCTTCCGCATCGCCTCGGATCGTCGCGGTGTACCTACACATATCACACGTATCGCATCGCATCAAAACCAATTCAACACTTGAAACGACACACTAAATCCAATACGATACGCTAAAACCAACACGATACGCTAAAAGGCTTATAGGTTAGAACCTACGGTTAGCCTTCGCAAAACAACTCGAAATCACTCGATATAGACGTATAAACGTCACATGATCGAGATAACACACAAATATCAAAATCTGGAAATCAAAATACGAAAAACCAAATCTAATTTCAAAGCAGCAACCCAAGAAAATGATCCTAGATTTCATCTCAGGCCAAACCAGATCAAATAAACAACTCCAGGGTGCTATGCAGGGTGTATATGATCTACAGAAGCAACATGGGCACATGACTCAACAGGGTGGCCGGCCACATCCCCTAAAATCCCGGCCTGGCCGGCCCAGGTATGGAATTGTGTGCTCGAATTCCTAGGGTGGCCTCCTGGGTGTCTAATTAGGCTCCTGGTATCACTTATTTCATCTAGAAATGTCCCAGTATATCCCAGATTCCTCATAGGCACACTGAAAGTCACAAAACTGATATGGTCAAATTCCTGAGTTCATGCCAAGGCTCACGTATATGGTTCAGGTCAGGGATTACGTCACCCGGGTCAAGCAAAAACTCACCACAGCCCCCAGATTCCATTAACAGTCAGTATTCACAATTTAAGTAGGACCAAACTACCCCAAATATCACCAGATGACTCCTCCTAAGAAACCAAACCCTAACTTCCCTATTGGGCCGGCGTCGCCGGCCATGCCTTCATTGGCCGCCGGCCAAAGAAGGTGGGTAGGGTGTGGGGATCTGGGTGGTCTATTAGGGCTACCTGCACAACATTCTAACACTGTTTGTTTTTCCAGTATGGGCTCGGGGTCACAGCAGGTTATCCATGTCTCAAAACAACACAAAAACACGACATCGAGCCAAAACTAAACTAAAGAAAGAGTTATACCTCACTTGTTCCTCCATAGGCAGCACCAACTTCCCAAAGTCAACAAAATCCTACTTTGCTCGGTTCATCTTGTAGAGGATAAGATGGGGACTAATATTTGTGAAAGGAGTTTGGGGTTTTGAGTTAGTTTTAGTGGTGTTTCATGGCTTGAAGAGGGAGTAGGAGGTGAGGGAAGGGGGCAGCAGCAGGAGGAAGAAGAGAGAGGGAAAAATGATGGGAGAAAAGGCTAAGTCTCAAGGTCAATGGCCCATACCCCTCTCTCTCACCTACCCTCATTCTTTTCTCTTTTTCTTTTTCCTTTTCTTTTAAATTCAAACCTTCTCACAAGAATAGTAAACCCAAATGATAAATCATGGCAAGAAAAATGCACAAGTGTGAGAAAAAGTGATATGTGCAAGTTTTGCACAAAATTGCCAAAAAAACCCGATTAGCGATTTTAATCGCGATTAGCACTAAATTAGTGTCAAACTAATCACAAAAACTTAAAAATTTCATAATTCACTAATTTACCCTATTTTAAAATTTTCCATAATTTTTCTCAAATTTTTCCTATTTATTTGCATTTAATTATAGATTTAATATTAAAATAATCAATAAAATAATATTAAATTATAAAAATTCCCAAAATTAATATTTTATACTTTTGAAAATGTTACATGTTTTCACAGCCGAACGTCCCCAGACGCAAAGAGAGAAGGAGGTCGGGGAAAAAAACAATAAAAAGGATTTGCAACAAGAGCACTTCCCAGGAGGTCACCCATCCTAGTACTAACTCTCTCCCAAGCACGTTTAACTACGGAGTTCTGATGGGATCCGGTGCTTTAGTGCTGGTATGGTCGCATCCTCAAGGTTTGGGTTGCCAAACTGTTTTATTCTCTTCCGGGCCGCGACGGATTCTGTATATTCTTCATTCGTTGTCTACCGGTTTCTCGCATTTTCTCCGTCAGATTCAGCCGCAATAAACGTTAGGCTGGATATACCGAAAACCAACGCCATTTTATTCCATTTTCCCTGCCCGCCATCCTTAATTTCAGTCGGGGGTGGCGGATACGTTCTGTTTTTACCGCCGATCGTCCCAAAACCCTGGAGGGCGGGGGGAGGGGACGTTTCGCATGGTGAACCGAAAGCCCGCAACGAATTATTCTTTTTTCACAGCCGAGCGTCCCTATACGGAAAGAGAGAAGGAGGTCGGGAAAAAAACAATAAAAAGGGGATGCAACAATAGGACTTCCCAAGAGGTCACCCATCCTATTGCTACTATCGCCCAAGCACGCTTAACTGCGGAGTTCTGATGGAATCCGGTGCTTTAGTGCTGGTATGGTCGCATTCGCAAGGTTTGGGTCGCCAAACTCTTTTATTCTCTTCCGGGCCGCGACGGATTCCGCAAATTCTTCATTCGTTGTCTGCCGGTTTCTCTCATTTTCTCTGTCAGATTCAGCCGCAATAAAAGTTAGGCTGGATATACCGAAAAACAGCGCCGTTTTACTCCATTTTCCTTGCCCGTCGTCCTTAATTTCAGTCATTGGTGGCGAATACGTTCTGTTTTTACCGCCGATCGTCCCAAAACAAGGGAGGGCGGGGGGAGGGGACGTTTCGCCCGGTAAACCGAAAGCCCGCAACGAATTGTTCTGTTTTCACAGCCGAGCGTCCCCAGACGGAAAGTAATAAGGAGGTCGGGAAAAAAATCAATAAAAAGGAGGATGCAACACGAGGACTTCCCAGGAGGTCACCCATCCTAGACTACTCTCGTCCGAGCATGCTTAACTGCGGAGTTCTGATGGGATCCGGTGTTTTAGTGCTGGTTTGGTCGCATCTGCAAGGTTTTGTTCTCCAAACTCTTTTATTCTCTTCCGGGACGAGACGGATTCTGCATATTCTTCATTCGTTGTTTGCCGGTTTCTCTCCTTTTGTCCATCAGATTCAGCCGCAATAACGTTAGGCTGGATATACCAAAAACCAGCGCCGTTTTACTTCGTTTTCCTTGCCCGACGTCCTTAATTTCAGTCGGGGGTGGCGGATACGTTTTGTTTTTACCGCCGATCGTCGCAAATCCTGGGAGGGCAAGGGGGAGACGATTTCCCGGTAAACCGAAAGCCCGCAACGAATTATTCTGTTTTCACAGCCGAGCGTACCTAGACGGAAAGAAAGAAGGCGGTCTGGAAATAAAACAATAAAAAAAGGGATGCAACACGAGGACTTTCTAGGAGGTCACCCATCCTAGTACTACTCTCACCCAAGCACGATTAACTATGGAGTTCTGTGGGATCCGGTGCATTAGTGTTGGTATGGTCGCATCTGCAAGGTTTGGGTCGCCAAACTTTTTAAATCTCTTCCGGGCCGCGACGGATTCTGCATATTCTTCATTCGTTGTCTGTCGGTTTCTCTCCTTTTCTCCGTTAGATTCAGCCGCAATAAACGTTAAGCTGGATATACTGAAAACAAGCGCCGTTTTACTCCGTTTTCCTTGCTCGTCGTCCTTAATTTCAGTCGGGGGCGGAGGATACGTTCTGTTTTTACCATCGATCGTCCTAAAACCCGAGAGGATGAGGGGAGGGAACATTTAGCCCGATGAACCGAATACCCGCAAAGAATTATTCTGTTTTCACAGCCAAACGTCCCCAGACGGAAAGAGAGAAGGTGGTTGGGAAAAAAAACAAAAAGGGGATGCAACACGAGGACTTCCCAGGAGGTCACCCATCCTAGTACTACCTCTCACCCAAGCATGCTTGACTGCGGAGTTCTGGTGGGATCCGGTGCTTTAGTGCTGGTATGGTCGCATCAGCAAGGTTTCGGTCGCCAAACTCTTTTATTCTCTTCCGTGCCGCGACAGATTCTACATATTCTTCATTTGTTGTGTGTCGGTTTCTCTCCTTTTCTCTGTCAGATTCAGCCGCAATAAACGTTATGCTGGATATACCGAAAACCTGCGCCGTTTTACTCCGTTTTCCTTGCCCGTCATACTTAATTTCAGTCGGGGGTAGCGGATACGTTCTGTTTTTACGGCCGATCGTCCCAAAACCCGGGGGGGAGGGGAGGGGACGTTTCGCCCGGTGAACCGAAAGGCCGCAATGAATTATTATGTATATGCCCTAGAGGCCATTATTGTACATATGATATATATTATAGTGGATGCTTGAATATATATAGTGAGGAATTTCTTGCTCGACATGATAGTATGCTATCTTGTTGCTCTTTGTCTTAACATGTAGACATGTATTATGATACTGTCTTGCTCTCACATGTTGATAAAGACCTTAGGATGTGTACTTGATTACCAGGACTATGATAGACATCATACTAGTGGGGCCAGGGTAGTCCACAAGTACATCCTTTAATTGTTTCTAGTCGAGGGTGCATCGAGACAGGGCATCGATATTCCAGAGTAGACCATCGTATGCGCTTCTTGACCTATATGATGGGTGATGGATGATCCCACATCCATTAGTGTTTGACATCAAAGATGGTATACGGGTGCTCAGTGGAGTTTGGGTACACTGAACTGACTCGCCGAGAACTCCTAGTTGGTATTATACCTATCGTCAGATAGTAGTTCTCTGGTGACACTGATACAGGTTAGTCTGTAGACCCAAGATCGTCATAGAGTCTTGTGTGATTCCCAATGTGCTTTGGTTTCCACCTTACCACGTTCAAGAGAACGTGCAAAACAGTGTCTTTTGGGTACAGTCCCGAATCACATGGAGGCAATGAGCGATAGGAGGGGTTTCATCTCTCCCGGTATTGGAGGTTGATATTGCGCTGTGCTTGATTGGCTATAACAGGAAGTCCCTGGCCAGAGCTGATATGGAAATCTAAGTGTTATCAGTAGTTTCTCGACCCATTATGAGCCTCACATAGGCACGACTTATCGGTTACTGGGGTATGACGATTACCACCCCTAGAATGGATATGCGACAAATCAGACGAAGAGACCGGACTGTACGGTAGTGTTACCGACAGGCTTTACAGGAGTATGAGCAGGCTTGCTTGTTGATCTTCTCATCGCTCAATACCCGGGTAGCCGTTACATCCACCTAGTACCGCTGACGGCTTGTGGGTGCTTGATGTGATCATCACCTACTGCCGGCGTATTGACGAGTCCTTAGAGTCCTACACAGAGGTTTACTGGCTCAGGTAAAACGAAGTAGGAGCATATATGTGATATGTGCGGGACCGAGATTAATACGACTATGTGATACCGTATTCTATTCTCACGATATGTGATATCGGTCGGTTATATGTGATATAACCGGGTTATCGAATCAAGTGTAGATTCGATAAGATGATACATATTATATTAGTCGGTTATATATGATATAGCCGGATTATTAAATCAAATGTTGATTTGATAATTTAATGTATAATTGTATATTTGATATGCTAATTTACATTAACTAATATTTTCTCACTTATACTTTTCTATTCTCACATGTGCACACTTAATATATATGTGATATATATTATTTGTGTTTTCTTTTTGTGTCATGATTGATGATACACACTACATGGGTGTATGAGACTTATACCATGCCATTAGATTATTAGGGTTTTTATTTATTTAGTGCAAATATAAATTGGTGGAAATTAAGCATGGTTGCAAGCTTTGGAAGCTTGTGGAAACCCATGACTTAGTCCACAATATTTGTTTTGCACTAGATATTTATTGACCCAACCTTAATCTTTAACCATGGTAATGTCTCTACAAGGGTTATATGAGATATTTCTCACCCATGGTTGCCATTGACTCTCTTAGTTTTTATTTGCTTCATCTTCTTCAAGCTCAAGAGAGAGCTCTCTAGCTTTTGAGCAAGTGAGGAAAAATAGTGAGAAAAAGAATTCTAAAGTGAGCAAAATTCCAACTTCATCATCCTCTACTAGATTAGCCATTTAGTTTAGGGTGTTAGATTCATTAATCCCTAATTAGTGAGGAGGTAGCTTGAGTTGGTGTCTCCTCGACGTAGATCATCTTCGGCTTTGAAGACTTCAAGCAAGTTTGCATCTTTCATCTTGTGGAGCCTCTCAAGAGTTCGGGAGATCATTACTCGCAGCGAAGGAAATTCTACATGGAGCATTTGAAGTGAAGGATCGGTCTACAAAGGTTGTATTCTGCATTCACTTAGTTGTAAAGTTGTTTACATATTATATCGTCTAAATCTTTAGTTAAGATTCTAGGGTTAGGGTTAAGTAGCATAGCAAAAATTTGAAAATTGTAAGTCCATGTCACGCACCCCACGTGTTCGCAGGGATGCGGAATATATGAAAAACAATTATCAAAGCTTCGTAACACGGACTTGAGCACACAGATCATGTCTAAACCATTACTAACAAACTACGAGAGGTTTAACTACTCGGATTCGAAGTTATACCTCACGTTACTTGTCCTTCGGGTCTTCATCGTTGTCCTCCACACCTCATAGGCTTTATGGAATATGGGTACCTCAACGGCCTCCTCGAGTCAAAGACGATCCACCCGAGAGTCTATAGTCCGAGCTCCTATCTCGAATCTGAGATAACTATGGCTTCTAGTTTGCTAATCTAGAAGTCCTAGAGGGTGTAGAGTATTTAGATGGATTACTTAGTCATTTTGAACCCTAGGATTCTCAACTCATGAGAGCTTTTAGGGTTTGAGGAAGAAGATGAAGACTTGAGGAGAGAGAAATGTTTTGTGTTAATGAAAATGAATAATACTCATACTAGAATAATATGAAGCATACAAATATCTCTCTTGATAATATCAAGATAATATCTAGCAAGCTTCATTAATTCTAAGGGTGAATCACCTCATGAGTCATTAAGCATTTAATGTAAACATACATCTCATCCTCCACCTCATTTAGTTTAAATCCAAAATGGAAATAAACACAAATGAGTCGCCTTCTTCTAGAAGCTTCCTGAGAAATTATGAGACCGCCCCTCCCATCCGTATTTCCGAAAAACACGGATAATCTTTGACTGAATAAATCCATCTGTATAATACTAAAATCTGGCTTAAACCAAAGCCCGCTAGTATTATCTGCCCGATCATAGTACGTGCACAAGTGTACGTAAGTGATCGCGGCCCTGCCGTAAAACCATACGGCCTCTACACCTTTTTCCCAGTGCAGGGAAACTCTCTGTGTGGGACTCTAAAGACTCGACACTACGCTAACAGTAGATTTAACCACAGGCCGCAAGCGGTACTAGCTGTACGTAACGGTCCCCAGGTAGATGTCGATAAGAAGGACGATGAGGAAACCCATCCGAACTCCTACTGATCCTGTATGTGACAATCGCTATACAATCCGGTCTGTTCGTCTAGGACTATCACATATCGGGCCTAGGGGGAGGTAAACGTCAGACCCCTAATAGCGGTGTAAGTCGTGTCGGAGTGAAGCCCATTACACCTTGAGAAACTACTGGAACCTACCAGTAAATCTCGCTTGCCCTGGCCAGGGACTTTGCGTAATGGCTTTCCATACACAACACGATATCAACCCCCAATTCCCGGGAGAGACGAATCCTGTCTAACCGCCACTGCCTCCAAGTGCTTCGGGACTGCACCCAACTACTACCAGTTTGCACGACTATTTTGAGCCGTGGTAGGATAGTTATCTAAGTACAGTGGGAACACACCCGAGGCGAAGTAGCAGTGTCAAGTCGACGGACTAAGCTGTACTCATGTCACCTGCGAACTTCTATCTGACGATGGGCATAGAACCAACCTGTAGTTCCTGGCGAGTCCTGTCCGGTGTACTCGTAACCTAACGAGCACCTGCATAGTATCTCCAGTACGACGTACTAATGGCTGTGGGACAGACCATCTCCCCATGCTGGGTTGAGAAGCGTATACACCAGTCTACTCCGGAGTATCGATGCCCTATCTCAATAATCCTACGACTAGGGACCTGTATAGGATGTTGCTTATAGACTATCCAGCCCCCACTAGTATGACTGCCATCACAACGCTGGAAATCAAGCAAAGATCTTAAGGGCTCAACTAATATGTATAAGCGATATGTTAAAAGAAACATATGCACATATTAAAGTAGAAACAAACCAAGTAGCATACTACCATTTTTAGCAAGACTGTCAATACAACTGTGAATATCCCAAGCTTCCATTAAGTAATATACAAACTATAATGATACAGTAATGGCCCCTAGGGCATAAACACTAACAATCTCCCACTTGCACTAGGGCCATATACTGACATATCACAGACCTATCATCTCGAATAGCCTCTTGAACTGCGTCTGAGGAATGGCCTTTGTGAATGGATCAGCAGTGTTATTCTCCGTATCTACTCTCTTCACCTCGATCTCCCGGCGATCTATGATCTCCTTGATCAGGTGATACCGCCTTAAGATGTGTCTAGACTTCTGATGGAACATGGGTTCCTTCGCTAAAGCTATAGCGCCGTTGTTGTCGCAATACAAAGGTATTGGATCAACACTGGTAGGAACCACCTGATGTTCTGTGAGGAACTTCTTCATCCAGACAGCTTCTTTTTCTGCATCGCAAGCAGCTATGTACTCCGCTTCCATCGTCGAGTCAGCAACAGTGTCCTTCTTGGAACTCTTCCAACAGACCGCCCCTCTATTGAGGGTAAAGACATAACCCGACATGGACTTGGAGTCATCCTTGTCACTCTGGAAGCTGGAGTCGGCAAAGGCCTCGATCTGGAAGTCCTTTCCGCCGTACACCAAGAACATCTCCTTAGTTCTCCTCAGGTACTTGAGAATGTTCTTTACTGCTATCCAGTGCTTCTCCTCTTGGTTTTCCTGATACCGTCTTACAACGCTCAATGCGTATGCTACATCTGGTCTGGTACAAAACATTGAATACATTATAGAGCCTACTGCAGAAGCGTAAGGTATAATCGACATGCGAGCCCTTTCCAAATCAGTCTTGGAAGATGATCAGTCGAAAATAATGTATTTTTAACACGTCAATTTCCCTATCATTTGCACTCATCTAGAAGTGTTCGGTTTGGATATTGCACATATTAGCAAAACAGTAGTAAAATACCAGATTACTTGTGTTATATATTAAAACCGACATTTCTGAGGGAAATTGAGTGTTTATCATAGCATCGCATCATCCTTATATAGCGCAACACTTGTCTAGAGAATCTGTGCAGGAAATTGCAGGAACAGAGCCAAAATTATCAAAAGTGCTGATAAAAATACGCCAACTCGAAGATTTATGATCTGGCAGTGATACAGAAAGAAATATAAAATTCCACATAGCAGAAAAGTGTCACAAATCCAGAATAAAGTTAGAATAGAAAAATCAAGCATTGAAGGCTCTAATGGGCCGCGGATCCACGGCCATTAGGCGCATTCCGCCGCGGATCCGCGGCGCTATCATGACATCATCGCCTCAAAATTTCCTCACGTGGCTACTGTAACTGCCCAAGCATCCAGAAGACTCCAGATGTCCACGTGGCTTCATCTAGAAGCCTCGTCCTAACAAACTAGTTCCAGAATATTCTTCATTCTAGAATATTCCCTCTAACAAACTACTTTTAGAAGCCTCTCTCTAACAAACTTTTGGAGGAAAATTTGAAATTTGAATTCTAGATCTAGGGTTATGAGGCTTATAAAAGGAAACCTAGATCTAGGGTTCAAGGTTGTCCATTTCTTCTTCTTCTCTCTCTCCACTTTTCATACAAGTTAAGTGACACAACTTGTAAACCCTAATTCAAAATCCAAAGCCAAATTCAAGATCCTGAGTACCAAATCAAGCGAGAAGCCTTCAACCTTTTAGGAGCGAAGCCGATCTTCAATCGAGCAAGTGATCCAAGCCGATCCGCGACTCAAGGAGACGACCGAAGCCAAATCGACGATCGAGTTCTTTCCTCATTGTAGATCTTGAGAGAATTGTGACAAAATTGTTGATAAATAAAATGTGAAATTCTTTATCTTGCTTTCTTTACATTCTTGCATCATGATTAGATCTCGATTTGTGATTGTGTTCTTTGATGTGATGTTTGAGTAAAACTCCGCTCGTGGAGGAGTCGAAAGAATCAATAGATGATGAAGTTGACAAATCTTGAAACATTTCTTAAGTCCTATAACGTTTGTAAATTCTTGAAAATCAAATGATCGATGATCTAGTTTCGACGCGAAATGCTTTCTTGATTATTTTCGCTCGGAACTAGTGATCAACGATCGATCATTTGATTTACTAGAAGCTAGCTTGTGAATGAAATTCATCGAAAGGACAAAGGATGAGATGAGGAAACCCTAGTTTCTTCGCAATATCCTTAAATCTCGATAAATCGTCATCGATCTAGCATCAATTCGTTAATGGATAAGAAAAAGTAATAGCTAGTCTTCTTCACATCTATAGATCCGATCGATTCCTACGAGCCTCACTTCGATTCTTGATATTTAGATTGGAAATCATCAATTGACACTTCTTGATTTTAAATGTTTTCTTGATTCTTGCTATTAGATCTAGATTTTACTAATTCTTGAACTTCAAATTTATAAATCATGAATTGTCTTTTCTCTTTTCTTTAATTTTCAATTCATCTAATTTGAAATTCGAACGGATCTCACTTTCCCTGTAGACGATCCGCACTCGCTAACTCGCTACATCCGACACCGTTATTGGTTGCGGTCAAAATATTTTTGGTTGTGATTTCTTACACTTTTCTACATACAGACCGGAAAATCATTCAATCAAATGGCGCCGTTGCCGGGGATAGTGCGCTAATTCGTTTGTTTTTGAAATTTGAGTTGAAAAATTTATTCCATCAAAATTTTTAGATCTAAATTCGGGCAAATACTAAACGATTCGTTGTGATTTGTTGTGAGGGAATATGGAATCTGTGGAGCAAGTGAAATTTTTTTCTGAATATTCCAGAGAGCTTAGTGAGTCAACAGAAGCAGTTGCCTAAATTTTTGTGCAGTGATCTCCTAAACCGACCGCGTTTCCGCGGCAATAGAGGACTCCCGCGGCGGATCCGCGGCGAGTTGGCTTCGTCTCTGTACAAAAGTTCTCTCGTATTTTCTTGACTTTCTTATCTCTTTCGCTGTCTGCTCCAATAACAAATTTGCTGCATGTTTCTATGCAAATAATTCGCAGTGCCGCAAAAAGCTAAAATTGTGCGTGTTTTTGATTTTTGGTTGTTTGCATATTAATACGGAATTTAAAGGGCACGGCCAAATTTAGATTAGGTGGGGAGTTCATTACCCTTCCTAAGCCCCAAAAATCACAAACTTGCATCCGTATTACCCTCATTAACTAAAAGAAATCTAGAGATGACTCTAAGGACCGTCGCACTCACTTAGGATAGAAGAAGGCCGTGGGTAATTCATTGCTTATCCGCGTTTCTTTTATGGTGTCTAAGGCAAGTGTGTCGAAGTCTAGTGGTTACTTAATTAGGCCCACTACTTACGTAGTGGAGAACCTCCCACTTATCTGGCACTTACCTGGCCACAGGAGAGACAAAGAGGCGGTGGAGGATTGATCCTGCGACTTGTCTTTTGGCAGTTAGGAGCGGTCTAGAGCTTTGACCTAGGTGACCTCTAGACTTAGGGTTTCTTGTTGCATTTGTTGTGATTTGCATCATTTTTTTCAAAAATCTATATATTTTTCAAAACAAACACCAATCACATTCATTCATTTGCTCTAATTATATTCATGCTGCCACTTGTACTAAAACCTTTAGTGCAAGATAGGCTGGACACGGGATTCTAGTGCCCGTTTAGTCCGCGTTCCCCCGATCGACTCCGAAGTCAATATTTCTACATTTACTTCTTCTTTACCCACCACCACACCCACATCGATGGATCCTTCTCCATCGAACTTCTTTACCACTAATCTGCCGTCGTCCCTTGGTGCGCAAAATCCACCCCGCATCTCTCTCCAAGAGAGGTGCTATCCTACACGAGGTCCTCTTTCGACCTGTCTCTCCATTCCACCAGCCAACGGGGACAATTTTCAGATTAAACCCCAATACATCAACCTTCTACCCAAATATCACGGTCTCGAGTCTGAAGACGCATATGTCTTTATCACCAAATTTGAAAATGTATGCGCAATGATGGGTACTTCACAGCTTTCTGTGGATGCTATGCGTCTTCGTCTTCTCCCATTTACCTTGTGCGATATAGCCGAGAAGTGGCTGTATAACACAACCACACATTCCATTTCAAATTGGGAAGAATTCGTCAAAGAATTCCTTAAGAAATTCTACCCAAATCATAAGGCAGCTCGAGTCCGTAGCGAAATCAATCAATTCACCCAGCTTCCAAATGAAACATTCTCAAAATGTCTTGAACGCTTTAAGGATCTGTTAGTTCAATGTCCACGTCACGGAATCCCCAGATGGGATCTGTGCCGAATCATTTATGAGGGCATTAATCCTAACACAAAACAGACCCTTGAATTAATATGTCAAGGCAACTTCATGACCAAAGACGATGGGGAAGCTTGGAAATACTTAGAAGATTTCGCTGAAAAATCTTTACAGTGGGAGGGTGTGAGTCAATCGTCTAGGGGTGGCAATAACCAATCGGAAGTTTCCATAGGAGTTAGAGCTGACATTTCAGCTATACAAAAGAAACTCGAGACTATGGAAAACAAATTTTTAGCTGCCGCCCTAAATCAAATGTCACTCTCCAATACTGTATGTGGATGCTGTTCTGATCCTTCTCATTCGACGGAAGAATGTCCATTGAATTCTCCGTTTCAAGGTCATGAGCATACTAATGCTGCTTTTCAAAGACCTAGGAACGATCCATTTTCTTCCACTTATAATCAGGGTTGGAGGAATCATCCTAATTTTGCTTGGAACCAATCACAAACTCAAAACACGGTTCCAAATCAAAACAATTTCCAAAGGGCTCCTCCACCATAACAGCAACCACTTCCATTGAGTCAGCACCCCTTCCAAAATCCGGTCAACACACCTGCACCGTCTAGTCCTTTGCAGTTGACCGGGACTGATGAATCCTCTTCATTTGCACAATACATGAATTTGGTCCTAACAAATATCATGCAAGTGTCTGCTGAAATGAAGTCTTCTGTCGATGACATGAAAAGAAATACTGTCTCTCAAAATGAGACTATAAAATCGATGGAAGAAGAAATTGCACGATTAAAAGCCGAAATGAGTGCAAGAGAGAAAGGGAAACTTCCAGCTCAACCTTTGCCTAATCCTGGCTATTCACATCATGTGAATGCAATCACCAAGTTGAGATCTAGAAGAGTGCTTGACAATCACGTTGGGGAAGAGATTGACGACACTGAAAAATCTATCGATGATACCCCGGCTGAGACCTTTCCTTCCACTTCTACTTCTAATTCTGACCCCAGTTCGTCTACCCCACCATTTTCTTTCGAGCCTATTCTCCGTTTCCCACAAGGCTCGACACCTCAGCCCAGCTCTTCTAGTACACAGAAAACGATCCCCACTCCTATTCTTAGATCGTTTCCACCCACACAATCTTCTCCAATGTTGGACCCTGACCTTATTGCCCAATCTCCTTACCCGAATCGGTTAAGGGGAAACATACCAAGTCCACAAATGGAGAAGATCACTGAACATCAATATCCCTCTTCTAGATGCAATAGAACAAGTCCCCGCTTATGCGAAAGTTCTTAAAGACTTGTGCACTAGAAAGAGGAAGACTCAAGTGCCCAAGAAGATTTTTATGGCAAAGACTGTAGACACGGCATCCCCCCAACAATTACCAAGGAAACGTAAGGATCCTGGATATCCTACGATTTCCATTTCTATTGGGGAGAAACACATCAACCGTGCTCTACTCGACCTTGGCGCAAGTGTTAACCTGCTTTCTTTCTCAGTCTACGAGCAGTTAGGGATCGGAGAGTTGAAACCAGCCATTGCACTCTCCAGATGGCTGACCGATCAAGCACCAAACCTAGGGTTGAACTGGAGGATGTGTTAATAAAAATCGGGGAATTTCTATTCCCTTTGGATTTTATTGTAATTGATACACAGCCTGTAGCGAACCCACGGAATCAAATTCCGGTGATTTTAGGTCTCCCCTTTTTGGCCACTTCCAATGCTATCATAAACTGTAGAAATGGTTCTATGACCCTATCCTTCGGGAATAGGTCAATTGAGCTGATCATTTACAAGTTGGAAAGTGTACCCTCCGAACTTACTGCTCAAGCATGTTCTGTCGACTTAATGGATGTCTACAGCAGCGAATTTGATGATCCTCATGATACCGATCTTGACTCTTTTCATACGTTGTTGTTTGACCCTACTATGTATACTACACATACAGACTCTTCCATCGAGTTGTCCGGGTCAACAACTAACACCGATTATGAACTGTTTTTGGAGTCTGATGATCACTCCGTGCTTTGTGATGACATTATTCTCCGGGGTATTGATAGAACTTTTGAGGAAATCTTCGCTGATGAATGATTGATTTCGAATTCTTGTTGTGTCGGTCTTTAGAAAAGTGAATAGAAATCACAATCAAAGAATAATTTGACCGCAATCAATAACCGTGTCGAATGTAGCGCGTTAGTAAGTGCGGATCGTCCACAGGGATTATGTGATTCATTCGTATTTGTTTTATTTGAATTGAAAATTTAAAGAAAAGAAAAGAAAACGATTCAAGATTTATATCAATGAATTTCAAGAATTGTCTAGATCTAGTCTAAAATCAAGAACACATTAAACATCAAGAATCAAGAAGTGATAGAATTCCAATCGATTTAAGTTTCAAGAATTGAAGTGAAGCTCGTAGGAGTCGATTAAATCTATAGATGTGAAGAAGACTAACGATTACTTTTTCTTATCCATTAACGAATTGATGCTAGATCGATGACGATATATCGAGGATTAAGGATCTTGCGAAGAATTAGGGTTTCCTCATCTTATCCTTTGTCCTTTCGATGAATCTCATTCACAAGATAGCTTCTAGGAAATCAAATGATCGATCGTTGATCTCTAGTTCCGTGCGAAAATAATCAAGAAAGCATTTCGCATCGAAACTAGATCATCGATCATTCAATTTTCAAGAATTTACAAACGTTATAGGACTTAAGAAATGTTTCAAGATTCATCAACTCATCATCTATTGATTTTTTTCGACTCCTCCACGAGCGGAGTTTACTCAAGCATCATCACAAAGAACTCATTCAAGAATCTAGATTGAATCATAATGCTTGAATTAAAGATAAGCAAGATAAAAGAATTTCACCTTTATTTATCGACAAATTCGTTACAACTCTCTTGAAATTTAAAAGGAAAGAACTAGATCGTCGAATTTGGCGTCGCTTCGGCTCCTTGAGTCGCGGATCGGCTTGGGTCACTTGCTCCGATGAAGTCCGGCTTCGCTTTTAAAGGCTTTGAAGGATTCTTGCTTCGATTGAACTCAAAGATCTTGAACTTTTGGCTTTTTGATTGGATTAGGGTTAGGGTTTTTGAGGCACAAGTTGTGTCACTCAACTTGTGGGGAGAATTGTTGAACCCTTTAGAAGTGAAACCTAGGGTCCCTTTTATAGCCTTAAGAGTAGTTAGCTTCCTTAAGAAGCTTGGATTAGGTTAGCTTCCCTTGTAAGCTTGGTCTAGGTTAGCTTCCCTCATAAGCTTTAGATTAGCTTAGCTTCTTTCATAAGCTTGGTAGTTAGGGAGAAGCTTCTAGGCTTTAAGGTAATTAAGGGGAAGCTTGCTTTGGAAGCTTGAGAGTGTTTAGCTTTGAACCCAAGGCTTGCTGATCTGGCAGAAGGTTCTGGAGTAATCTAGAAATTACAGTGGCATGATGAGGTGTAGGAACTGAGATAGGAATACTGCAGCAGAGAGGGAGTGATGACGTTGGCATGTCAGCCGCGGATCCGCGGCGCCATGTGGGTTTGGGCCGCGGATCCGCGGTCCTTTGAGGGCCCCACTGTATGAAACATCTTGGTAATTCTTCTGCTGTGTTTGGGAGCATTTTCTAATGTGATTAATATTATAATTCCCTCTGTATAACTACCAGATCAAACATCTTAGACTTGGCGTAATTTTGATCAGCTCTTTGACAATTTTGGCTCGGTCCCTGAAATTTCCTGCACAGACTTCGAAACAAGTGTTGCCCTACACAAGAATGATGCGATGCCATGATAAACAATCAATTTCCCTAAAAATGCCGGTTTTAGTATACAGTACAGGTAGTTCAGTATTTTACAGGTGTTTTGCTAATATGCGCAATATGAATACCGAACACCTCTAGATGAATGCAAAAGATAGGGAAATTTACGTGTTAAAAATACATTATTTTTGACTGGTCAAATTCCCCCAAACTTATTTTCGGTCCTCTCGAGCGAACTGTTTTATTTCAAAAGAGAAGGACAAAATAAAGAAAGAGAAAAACTAACTAGCACACTTTCATAGGCAACACTATTGCACCGAGCACGTGCAACAAGCCTTTAAACCTCTAGGTGTCCCTAGTAGGAGGAGTGTTGTCTCCTGTGGGTTTTCAGCGGATTGCACCCACAAAATCCAATAATAAAAGGAAGACCGTGAAAGTTATATTTAAAGAATAGAATCGTAAAAGAAAGACTTTGAAAATTAGGGTTTCCAACTAAGCTAGCTTTTCGGTTGTCATGAGCCCTATCTTAATAGTCATGAAAAGTTGTCAGAAATCACGTCCTCCCTCAATAAAACATCGTCTTTATTCTTCATTCCTATCTTTCCTCCAAACATCGATCATATAACCCTATGTGTGTGTAATATACATTCTTACACCCGGAGAATTCAATTCAAGCTATCATACTCTTGTCCATCCACCTCAGTACTTTTTAATTAATGAATAGTTAGATGAATTTGCTCACACACTTTCATGCGGCCGTTAATACTTCTTGAGGTACTAACCGACCGATTACTCTTGTGCTTGCTTATTACGTGTTTTTCCTCGTCTTGCACCACCTAAGGCTTAGCAGTGACTCCCAGACCAGTTGGCCTTAGGGAACTACGTGAAGAGGCTCCCTCGCTATATTTTTTTTATTGCTGCCTTGGCGATAACAAAACTAGTGTTCATTTTTTTCACCATTTTATATTTTATTCATTTTTTTTATTTCCTTCATACTTTGGCTTTTAGACAAGAGCATTTCAAGGTATCCTCTATTATCCTGAGTTTCAAGACGTGTGTAAGTGCGTATAGTAGGGTATCAACGTTCAAAATGTTTGGCTTCCAGAATAGGAACTATTTTTCAGACTTATTTTTATCCTCAGATTAGTGACTTCCTTCATTTTACTAACCCTTGGGACAACGGCTCATAACTAGTTATTACTAGTTCGTATAAGAAAACTTCTAATTTTCTAGGTTTTCTTAAATTTTTCCAATCTTTTGGATGCAATTTTTCACTATCTAATCTTTTATTATCTTATTTATGTACAATTTTTTTTTATCTTTTTGAAATTTTTTAAATTTTTATAAGTTTTGAAATTTTTTTAAAATTTTTATAGGTTTTTAAAGAAATGTTTTGTGCTTATGCAAATGATGTAAAAATAAGCACAAACTTGTTTTCAACAGTGTCTTCACTGTTGCCAACCGCTATATCTACAAAACTTGTAAGCCTGGGAGAAATTTATTAGTGGGGGCAAAATATATAAGTGAAGATCCTCCCCCAAACTTATTCTTTTCACTCACCTCCATTCAAAAAGATGATGCAGTAATATACAGGACATGGAGGCGAGACAGAGGAATTTTAATCAAGATAAAATGGCTCCTGTAAGAACATGAGCTCCTCCGTGGGGTCAGTGGAAAAATACGGTTTTAATCTATGTCCATTTACTTTGAAAAATGTGCTGTTTTTAACATTTTCTACCTCTACTGTCCCGTGCGGGTATACAGACCGCACAATAAAAGGTCCCTTCCACCGAGATCGAAGCTTACCCGCGTGAAGGTGTAGTCGTGAATCATAAAGAAGGACTTGCTGACCAGGTGTAAATGTTTTCCTCAAAATGTTTTTATCGTGAAAAACCTTAGTCCTATTCTTTACAATTACAGCATTATCATAAGCTTCATCGCGGAGTTCGCTTAGCTCATTTAATTGCAGTTTCTGAAAGTTGCAGGCGTGGTTTAAGTCAAAGTTGATTTCCTTAATAGCCCACAATGCTTTATGCTCAATCTCGACTGGCAAGTGACAAGCCTTCACAAACACTAACCTATATGGAGACATCCCTAGATCGGTTTTAAATGCAGTTCGGAATGCCCAAAGAGCATCCGTCAGTTTGGTCGACCAATCTTTTCTATTCTTCGCAACAGTTTTCTCCAGGATTTGTTTGATCTGTCTATTCGAAATCTCAGCCTGCCCGCTCGTTTGGGGATGATAGGTGTAGAAAGTCTATGGTTGATTGCGTGTTTCCGCATCAGAGTCTCGAAAGACCTGTTGCAGAAATATGTCCCGTTATCGCTAATGATAGCGCGTGGGTGTCCAAATCGCGAAAAGATGTTTTCTTTTAAGAACTTAATGACAACCTTCTTGTCTTTAGTGCGATAAGGAATAGCTTCAACCCACTTCGAGACGTAATCAACCGCAAGCAGTATGTAAAAATTCCCAAAGGAGTTGTGAAAGGGACCCATAAAGTCAATGCCCCAAACATCGAAAATTTCAACCACTAAGATGGGTTGCTGTGGCATCTCATTTCTCCAGGAAATCCTACCCGTGTGTTGACACTGTGTACAGGTTTTGCAATGATCAAATGCGTCTTTGAACAAAGTCGGCCAATAAAAACCGCATTGCAAAACCTTCTCCTCCGTCTTTTTAGGGCCGAAGTGACCCCCACATGCCTGATCATGACTAAAAGATAGAATACTCTTGAACTCCTCATTCGGGACACACCGGCGAATGATCTGATCAGGACAATACTTAAACAGATAGGGTTCATCCCAGTAAAAGTATTTTACTTGGGATAGAAAACGGTGTTTGTCCTGTTTTGACCAATCGCTGGGTATCAGTCCCGTGAAAAGATAGTTCACAATATCCCTGAACCAAGGTTCATCGGATATGCTCAAGAGTTGTTCGTCCGGAAACGAATCATTGATCGGCAGGGTCAGAGATGCGTGAAAGATGGTCGGCTACAACGTTTTCACATCCTTTCTTATCTTTGATAACAAGATCAAATTCTTGTAATAGAAGGATACAACGTATTAGCCTACCTTTTGCATCTTTCTTCGCCAAAAGATGTTTCAAGGCGGAGTGGTCAGTGTACACAACTATTAGTGAGCCAATCAAGTAAGGCCTGAATTTTTCTAATGCAAATACAACCGCCAAAAGTTCTTTTTCGGTAGTTGTATAGTTAATTTGAGCATCGTTCAGGGTCTTACTCGCATAATAGATCACGTGTGGCATCTTTTCAATGTGCTGTCCTAAGACTGCACCAACTGCAAAATCTGATGCATCACACATAAGCCCAAAAGGGTAGTCCCAATCTGGAGACGATAGAACGGGGGCTATAGTGAGGGAGTGTTTGAGTGAGTCGAATGCTGCCTCACAATCCGAGTCAAAGTGGAAGGTCGTATCCTTGGCCAGGAGAAGAGTTAAAGGTTTAGCAATTTTGCTAAAATCCTTAATGAATCTCCTGTAAAAGCCCGCGTGGCCAAGAAATGATCGGATATCCTTGACGCTTTTGGGATGAGGAAGGTTTTGAATGACATCTATCTTAGCTCTGTCAACCTCAATGTCTTTTCGTGAAATAACATGTCCAAGTACAATTCCTTCTTGGACCATGAAATGGCATTTTTCCCAATTCAAGGTTAAGTTCTTCTCTTTACAATGAGTAAGAACCGCGTCAAGATTCGATAGGCAGTCAGAAAAAGAGTCTCCGAAAATCGAGAAATCGTCCATAAAAATCTCTAAAAAATTCTCAACATGTTAGAGAATATCCCCATCATACACCGCTGAAAGGTAGCGGGAGCATTGCATAACCCAAAGAGCATGCGTCTATAAGCAAAGGTACCAAATGGACAAGTAAAAGGGGTTTTTATCTTGATCCATTTTGGCTATGGGGACCTGATTATAGCCAGAGTATCCGTCCATAAAGCAATAATACTCACGTCCAGCTAAGCGTTCCAACATCTGATCAATGAAAGGTAGAGGAAAGTGGTCTTTCCTCGTAGCGGCATTGAGTTTTCTGTAATCAATACATACACGCCACCCAGTTTGGGTGCGTGTCTGAATTAACTCATTTGCCTTATTGGTAATAACAGTGATGCCAGATTACTTAGGGACAACATGTATTGGACTCACCCATTGGCTATCGGAGATTGGGTATATAATACCATTATCAAGGCATTTGACGATCTCTTTCATCACCGCTTCCTTCATGACGGGGTTCAACCGTCTCTGTGGTTCTCGGGTTGGTCTAGCATCATCCATCACATGTAAATGATGTTCTACAATCAAGGGACTAATCCCTTTGATGTCCTCCATGGTCCAACCAAACGCCTCCCTATTAGATCTCAATACCGTCAAAAGTGCATTCTCTTGCTCTGATGCTAGAGAAGAGGATATGATAACCGTTAAAGACTCATTCTCACCTAAATATGCATATTTAAGATGAGAAGGTAAAAGTTTGAGATCTAATGCTGGCGGAGAAATAATAGAAGGTGGGATCATCGACTGATTTTCGGAGTCACAAAGAAGCTCATAGCCTGTAAAAGATACAGACTCAGGTGGTGATGAGTCAGGAGTGTCGGACTCAAGCGTGGAAATGGTGTCCTCACTAAGATAGTGTGCAAGATCAAACAGTGATGTGGTAGTGTCGTCGATATCTGTAAAGCAAAGTTCTTCAACTCCTCAACTTTTGGGAGCAATCTCGTGGACAGAGCACACATCAAGGATATGAGCAGAGGGTTCTGATGGCTGACTTCTAATTTTGTAGATGTTCAGTTCAATAATCATATTTCCAAAGGATAAGTTTATTGAACCGTTTCTACAGTTAATGACATCATTAGAAGTGGCAAGGAATTGTCGACCCAAAATCATCGGAATTTGGCTCCGAGGGTTTGCTACAGGTTGTGTATCGAGAACAATGAAGTCCAAAGGGAATACAAATTCCCCGACTTTTATCAACACATCCTCTAGTTCACCTCTAGGTTTGGTGATTTAATGGTCTGCCATTTGGAGAGTGCAGTGAGCTGGTTTCAACTCTCCAATCCCTAGCTGCTCGTATACAGAGTATGGAAGTAGGTTAACACTTGCGCCAAGGTCTAAAAGACCACGGTTGATGTTTTTACCCCCAATAGAAATCGATATCGTAGGACATCCTGGGTCCTTACGTTTCTTTGGTAGCTGTGGGATAAAAGCAGTGCTAATATTATTAGACATGAAGACCTTCTTTGGCACTTGAGTCTTCCTCTTCCTAGTGCACAAGTCCTTAAGAATTTTCGCATAAGCGGGGACTTGTTGAATAACATCTAGGAGAGGGATGTTGATGTTAACCTGTTTGAACATTTCCATAATTTTCTCCATATGTGGACTCGATTTGTTAACCCTTAACCGATTCGGGTAAGGAGCTTTAGCAACAAGCGCTGGGTCCATCATAGGAGAAGGAAGTGGGGGTAGACGTGATCCCAAAAGAGGAGTGGGGATAGTCTGTGGATAGCTAGAAGAGGTTTGCTGAGGTGTCGAGCCTTGTTGGAAATGAAGAATAGGCTCGTGAGAAGGCGGTGGGGGTAGAAGAACAAGGATCGGAAGTAGAAGTGTGTGTGTGAGGAAGGGTCTCAGCCGGGGTGTTATTGATAGGATTTTCAATATCATTAATTTCTTCCCCAATATGGTTATTCAGCACTCTTCCTGATCTCAACGTTGTGATGGCATTTACATTGTAATGCCCAGGATTCGGTAGGGGAGATAGAAGTTTTCCTTTTTCTCTCGCGCTCATTTCGGCTTTAAGCCGTGCAATTTCTGCTTCCAGCGTTCTGATACTCTCAGCTTGGGACGCTGAGTTTTTCTTTATCTCACTGACGGAAGACCTAACCTCAGCCGACACTTCCATGAAATTTGACAAGAGTGACTTCATGGTTTTTGTGAATGTAGAGAACTCGTCAGAACCGGTCAACTGCATAGGATTAGAAGGTGCAGGAGGGTTGACCTGGTTTTGAAAATTTTGTGACTGGGGTGCTGAGTGAGTTGAAGTGGTTGCTGTTGTGGTGGAAGAGCCCTTTGGAAATTATTTTGGCTTGGAACCGTGTTTTGATGTTGTTGTTGTTGGTTCCAAGCAAAATTCGGGTGATTCCTCCAACCCTGATTATACGTGGAAGAATATGGATTGTTTCTAGGTCTTTGAAATGCGGCATTGGTATGATCTTGACCTTGAAACGAAGAGTTTAATGGAAATTCTTCCGTCAAATGAGAAGGATCAGAACAACACCCACATACAGTTTTGGGGAGTGATATCGGATTTAGGGAGGCTGCTATAAGTTTATGTTCCATAGCCTCGAGCTTCTTTTGCATTGCTGCCATCTCAGCTCGAACACCTATGGGCACATCTATTTGGTGTACGCCACCCCTAAACGATGATTGACTTCCACTCTCCCACTGTAAGGAATTTTCAGCGAACTCTTCTAAAAATTTCCAAGTTTCCCCATCATCCTTGGTCATAAAGCTTCCTTGACACATGTTTTAAAGGTTTTGTTTAGTGGTAGGGTTAATGCCCTCATATATGATTTGGCAAAGATCCCATCTCGGGATGCCGTGATATGGACATTGAACCGAAAGATCCTTGAAGAGTTCAAAGCATTTCGAGAATGGTTCAGTCGGAAGCTGGGTGAATTGATTCAGTTCACTACGGATTCGACCTATCTTTTGCATAGGGTAGAATTTCTTAAGGAATGCCGCAACAAATTCTTCCCAATTCATAATGGAATGTGCGGTAGTGTTATACAGCCATTTCTCGGCTATATCGTACAAGGTAAATGGAAGAAGACGTAGACGCATAGCATCCACTGAAAGTTGTGACGTACCCATCATTGTGCATACATTTTCAAATTTGGTAATAAAGACGTATGCGTCTTCAAACTCGAGACCGTGGAATTTGGGTAGAAGGTTGATGTATTGGGGTTTAATCTCAAATTATCCCCGTTGGCTGGTGGAATGGATAAGCAGGTCGAAAGAGGATCTCGTAAAGGATATCACCTCTCTGGGAGAGAGATGCGGGGTGGATTCTGCGCACCAACGGACGGTGGAAGATTAGTGGTAAAGAAGTTCGATGGAGAAGGATCCATCGATGTGGATGTGGTGGTGGGTAAAGAAGAAGTAGATGTAGAAATACTGACTTCGGAGTCGATCGGGGAAACGCGGACTAAACGGGCACTAGAATCTCGTGTCCAGCCTATCTTTCACTAAAAAAGGTTTAGTACAAGTGGCAGCATGAATATAATTAGGGGAAATGAATGAAGTGTTTTGGTGTTTGTTTTCAAAAATGATACGGATTTTTGAAAAAATGATGCGATCACAACAAATGCAACAAGCAAAACCCTAAAATCTAGTGGTCACCTAGGTCAAAGCTCTAGACCGCTCCTAACTGCCAAAAGACAAGTAACAGGATCAATCATCCACTGCCTCTTTGTCTCCACTGTGGCCAGGTAAGTGCCAGGTAAGTGGGAGGTTCTCCACTACGTAAGTAGTGGGCCTAATTAAGTAACCACTTGCTTTAGACATACTTTCCTTAGACACCACAAAAGAAACGCGGATAAACAATGGATTACCCACGGCCTTCTTCTGTCCGAAGTGAGCGCGACGGTCCTTAGAGTCATCTCTAGATATTTTTTAGATAATGAGGGTAATGCGGATGCAAGTTTGTGATTTTTGGGGCTTAGGAAGGGTAATGAACTCCCCACCTAATCTGAATTTGGTCTTTGCCCCTTAATTCCCGTATTAATATGAAAACAACCAAAAATCAAAACACGCACAATTTATTATTGCTTTTTGCGGCGCTGCGATTTTTGCAAAGAAACCTGCAGAAAATTGTTAATTGGAGCAGATGATGAAGGATATAAGAAAGTTAGGATTTTACAGAGTAATTTTTGTGCAGCAAAGCCTTGAAGAGGCCGTGGAACCGCTGCAGGAGGGCGCTAATGCCGCGGAAACGCGGTGGTTCAGTGTGATCCCTGCACAAAACTTTTTCCACACACTACTGTTCACTTCCTGAGTCCTCTGGAATGTTCCAAATAATTTTCCAATTGCACAGCAAGCTCCAGATTTTCTTGCAAGAAATCACAACGAATCGTTAGTGTTTTGCGCGAATTTTGATCTCAAAATTATGATGGAATAAATCTTTCAATTCAAATTTCAAATAAAGAACGAATTAGCGCATGATCCCCGGCAACATCGCCATTTGATTGATTTCGAATTCTTGTTGTGTCGGTTTTTAGAAAAGTGAATAGAAATCACAATGAAAGAATAATTTGACCACAATCAATAACGGTGTCGAATGTAGCACGTTAGTAAGTGCGGATCGTCCACAGGGATTATGTGATTCGTTCGTATTTGTTTTATTTGAATTGAAAATTTAAAGAAAAGAAAAGAAAACGATTCAAGATTTATATTAATGAATTTCATGAATTGTCTAGATCTAGTCTAAAATCAAGAACACATTAAACATCAAGAATCAAGAAGTGATAGAATTCCAATCGATTTAAGTTTCAAGAATTGAAGTGAAGCTCGTTGGAGTTGATTAAATGTATAGATGTGAAGAAGAATAACGATTACTTTTTCTTATCCATTAACGAATTGATGCTAGATCGATGACGATATATCGAGGATTAAGGATCTTGCGAAGAATTAGGGTTTCCTCATCTTATCATTTGTCCTTTCGATGAATTTCATTCACAAGATAGCTTCTAGGAAATAAAATGATCGATCGTTGATCTCTAGTTCCGTGCGAAAATAATCAAGAAAGCATTTCGCATCGAAACTAGATCATCGATCATTCAATTTTCAAGAATTTACAAACGTTATAGGACTTAAGAAATGTTTCAAGATTCGTCAACTCATCATCTATTGATTTTTTTCGACTCCTCCACGAGTGGAGTTTACTCAAGCATCATCACAAAGAACTCATTCAAGAATCTAGATTGAATCATAATGCTTGAATTAAAGATAAGCATGATAAAAGAATTTCACCTTTATTTATCGACAAATTCGTTACAACTTTCTTGAAATTTAGAAAAGGAAGGAACTAGATCGTCGAATTTGGCGTCGCTTCGGCTCTTTGAGTCGCGGATCGGTTTGGATCACTTGCTCCGATGAAGTCCGGCTTCGCTTCTAAAGGCTTTGAAGGATTCTTGCTTCGATTGAACTCAAAGATCTTGAACTTTTGGCTTTTTGATTGGATTAGGGTTAGGGTTTTTGAGGCACAAGTTGTGTCACTCAACATGTGGGGAGAATTGTTGAACCCTTTAGAAGTGAAACCTAGGGTCCTTTTATAGCCTTAAGAGTAGTTAGCATTCTTAAGAAGCTTGGATTAGGTTAGCTTCTCTCATAAGCTTAGTCTAGGTTAGCTTCCCTTGTAAGCTTGGTCTAGGCTAGCTTCCCTCATAAGCTATAGATTAGCTTAGCTTCTTTCATAAGCTTGGTAGTTAGGGAGAAGCTTCTAGGCTTTAAGGTAATTAAGGGGAAGCTTGCTTTGGAAGCTTGAGAGTGTTTAGCTTTGAACCCAAGGCTTGCTGATCTGGCAGAAGGTTCTGGAGTAATCTAGAAATTGCAGTGGCTTGATGAGGTGTAGGAACTGAGATAGGAATACTGCAGCAGAGAGGGAGTGATAACGTGGTATGTCTGCCGCGGATCCGCGGCGCCAAGTGGGTTTGGGCCGCGGATCCGCGGTCCTTTGAGGGCCCCACCGTATGAAACATCTTGGTAATTCTTCTGCTGTGTTTGGGAGAATTTTCTGATGTGATTAATATTATAATTCCCTCTGTATAACTACCAGATCAAACATCTTAGACTTAGCGTAATTTTGATCAGCTCTTTGACAATTTTGGCTCGGTCCCTGAAATTTCCTGCACAGACTTCGAAACAAGTGTTGCGCTACACAAGAATGATGCGATGCCATGATAAACAGTGAATTTCCCTAAAAATGCCGGTTTTAGTATACAGTACAGGTAATTCAGTATTTTAAAGGTGTTTTGCTAATATGTGCAATATGAATACCGAACACCTCTAGATGAATGCAAATGTCACGACCCGAAAGAGCACGTGACTGGCCCTTGAACCATATGAAGTCTATAGGACTCCATCTGATCCAAGTAAGCCAAAAGCCCAGAAATCTAAAACCATTTTAAGAGTAAGTAAAGAAAACTAGTTTAAAGAAGTGAAGGAAAACATGTTGAAGTCAAGGTTTTTAAATAACTAAGCCAAAAATGCATTTTTAAATGTCAAGTCTTTTCTAAAAATTTCGGCAGAGTTTCTTTTGTAAATACTGGCCCCGAACGGGGTACAACAAGAATAATATATGTATGCCATGATAAAAGGCATCCCCAAGCGGGAGCTAGCTCTTCGTCAAACGACGGCCATAACCACGCAAGCAATAATAATATACAACGCCGAAGGGCGAGGATCAAAACTCAAATAACATGAAAACCGTAACACTGCTAAGCGCGACTCTAAGGTCAAAAAAATACAATACAAATGTCTAAGCCTGAAACAGTATACAAGTTTTGGTTGATGGAATTCTAGATACAAAGAATAATACAAGTACAATGGTGATTCTTGATGCAAGGAACCCACCTACCAAATGCAATTCGCCCGCAAGGAAGCAATGTGCCAGAAATGCCGTAAAGGAACCTGTACGGCAGAACCTGCAAGAACTGTGGCACAACGGGGGTGAGTTGCCAACTCGTGAATAGAGAATATCTACAAGCAGAAACCGAAAGCAAGACATAATCCTAGGTCAATACGATCAGTATAAGAATCCTCAATATAACAAGCAGCCTATAACAAGGTTAGGGTAAATATCTAACCCGAGTGTAATCTCATATGCCTGTGTCAGTGCTTCCGGTAGCAATATATCAAATGAATGAGATATGAATGCATGAAAACAGAATACATGTACATGAAGAAACTGTTTTCATAACTAGTGAGATTTCCTTTGTATTTTTAAAATGAGGTATCATAATGAAATCAGCATAAGACTGTGCCTAGCATCGGCACAAAACGTAATCCCAAAATCTCGATATCTCAAGTCTCAACCACAAAATCTAGGGCGCCGTCAGTCCAGACCGGCCCCTACCATCCATCTCAAGACCACGACGGTATCCTTCGGATATCCGACGCGTCGGGTAAAATCACCGGTAGGTAGTGCTCCCCTGCCAGGCTCAACGTCATCACCACATTCATCTTGCCCCGGGGTACCGCACCGGGTCCACCATGTACCCGAAACGGTTCATCCGTCTCCTCGAATCGGGTTTCCAAATCCATCAGCAAACTCATGGTGGACGACTCATACATCATGGGAAAACCGCACTTTTTATTTTAAAAGAGAGAATATGTTTATTTGTGTTTTTGCGGTTTTCCTCCAAATCCAGAAAATCTCATGAAAATCCAAATCCAAAACCTCAATAGCACGTAAAATAGTGAATGTATGCATGCGAATCCATGAATGCGGCATAACAATGAATAACAGTATGCATGAAGTAGCAGGTAATAACTACAATGTCTAAACTATTAGCTAATAGGCTATGTCAAGCAATAATATTTTCTAAGGTGTACGTGACATGGCAATTACCGATGAAGATGTGTGTGAGCCGGCAAGTAAGTGTACGTGGTACATACGCATCATCGGTAATGGTGCTGGTGTCCTATCAGCATAATATTAATAATGGAGTATGAAACATAATATAAGAATGCGATGCAAAGCGAACCACAAAAAAATGAGTGGGAGCTGAAACTAGATGTAACTAAAACTAATCTGCATTAATCTAATATAAGTCCTACGAATGGTGCCTTTTGAAATAACACGAATCATGGGGTTTTGAAAATAGGGGCTACGGTGTTTTTATGAAAAGATACGCCCTTTGAAATATCCGTAGATCCCTTGACCCGTCTTTTAAAATACCCACGACCGCTAGTTTTGAAATAGGTAAGAGTCTAATCTAATCTAACAACTACACTAAACTATACGGCTGAACTAACAAGCTGAGCTACAGGTAAGGAAACCGCCTAACATCTGAGTCGATATAATAGATATAATAGTCGGTGATTCCGCCTCAATAGTATCGCATACGATACAGTATATCATATGACATCCTCAAGTCATGAGTGCGGATCTATCATCAATGTAAAGCTCATACGGTAAATCGTCGTACGGCATCTCAATAGCTGGGTATGGTTTAATATCACCCTATCTCATCACATTTCAGGTATCACTTATCATCATATCATATAATCTGGGGTACTGATCTAAGTCCAGTACAACTGAGACCATCAAGATCCTGCGTGTGCAAGCACACGTCCCAAGGCCCGCTAGAGATCACGTATCGTGTCCCCAAATACGAATCACATCAAATCACCGATCTCACGGCACCATGCCCAACATCATCGACTCATCTCCAATGTCACCCAATATCATCAAACACAGTGCAAGTATAATGAATATGCAAGGATGTGCGTGTAGGTGTAAATCTACTCTAGGGTTCGCGACTATGAACTACACTAGTCACTTCTAACCCTACACTATCCATAGTACACCTAGATATCATATATATATATATAAACTACGGACTGCGGGGGTGCTATACGCCATCCACCCGACTTCCCCCTATAGATAAAATCTACTCACCTGCGTCTTTATCTTTCGATGCCACCACGCGTTTGCTTGTCATCCCGAAGTCTTCATGTTGTACCTACACATCAAAGTGTCGTATATGCGCATTAAAACCAATCAAAGCTAAAACGGCACACGAAATCCAAAACGATACGATAAGGGGCCTATAGGTTAGAACCTATGGCACGCCTTCAAAACCATCAATAAATCCTCTATATCGTCGTATAAACGCCAAATAGTCGAGGTAAATCACAAGACACAATTTCAGAATTAAAAATACGAAATACGGAAACACGAATCCAAAACAACAACTTAGGAAATATGTCCCAGATTTCACCCTAGGTCAATTTATACAAATCTATATATACCAGGGGTCTAACATAAACATGTAGGAGCTACAGAACCAATACGAGGCAAAATGGTGGGACCCAGGCCGCAATTTGCGGCCAATTGGGAGAAATTGGCGGCCGGGAAGAAGAAGTGGGAGCTGGGGTCTTGGTGGTATCTTCCTGGGTGCCTGCACATACTACTGTCTAATCAATTTTATATTAGGGTGTCTCGGGTGATAGCAGATTCAAATTAACCTTCACAGATTCCATAATTTCCCCGATATCGGTTTCTAAAATCCGTATTCTGGTTTAAGCTTCAGGTTTTGGGTTCCAATTCATACACTAGGGTGATGGTATAACCTCTACTAACCTCAATTTCACAATACAACACCAATTTCCCTCAATCCCTAACTTGGTTATCCTCAAGTCCACAATATCACACAATATCGATTCTATAACAACATTGGGGTATAAGGAATGCTAGAATTAAGCTAATGGTCCAGAAATTACCAAAATTGGCAACTCAAGAAAATTCTTGAGTTGCCCCTAGTGGCCAAAATCCATGCTTTCTTGGTCCATTACATAGATCTCGAGCTTGTGCATCTTTTTAATGAAATGAGGGTAGGGTTTTGGAGTGATTTTTAAGGTGATTAGAGGGCTTGATGATGGGGGGAAAATAAATGGCAGGAGCAGCAGCAGCAGCTCAGGAAGAGGGGGGGAAAATGAGAGGAAAACCAAGGGAAAGGCTAAGGTTTAAGTCAAAAGTCCTCACCTACCCTCTCTTCTCACCATACCTATTTCTCATTTTCTTTTTCTTTATCCTCTAATCCAAATCCTTCTCACCCCAATTGTAAACCCAAAGTAACATGGTAGAAAATGTAACACAAGTGTAGGAAAAGATATATGCACATTTTTGCACAAAAAGCCAAAAATCCGATTAGCGGTTTTTAATCGCGATTAGCACTAATTAAGCATATAACTAGTCAATTAAACTTAGAAATGGCATAATTCTTTAATTTACCCTATTTTAGAATTTTCCATAATTTTTCTAACATTTTTCCTATTTATTTGTATTTAATAATACCAAAATATTAAATTATTCAATAAAATAATATTAAATTATAAAAATTCCCAAAATTAATATTTTATCTTTTTGAAATGTTACAGCAAAAGATAGGGAAATTGACGTGTTAAAAATACATTATTTTTGACTGATCAATGAACTCGTATTTTTGAATGACACGGTTGTTGAGATGAATCATCTCCCAATCAATGAAATTGAACCTCCACCCCTTCTTCTGGACTATAAAAAGGATGCGAGTAAACCATCACATTCACTGCATCGTCTCTCCAAAATGAGACGCAAACACATTCTATTCCACCACTTACCTTTTCCCCAGTTCTTCTTCCACCAACCAGAGCACTACATTGATAAAATTTTCGAATTGTTGGTGTTGACCTTCGGTCTTTGGAAAGCTTGGCATCGACCAATGATTCTTGACCCTCTCATGTGATTTTCAAAGATTAACATGGCTTAATTCAAGTTTGGGGGGGTATTTTCTGGCTCCTGAAAAGAAAATTTTTACTCAAAAATAATGAGTCAAAAATAAGTTTGGTGGAGGATTTTCACTTAAATATGTTGTCCCCGTTAAATAAATTTCCTCCCAAGCTTACAGGTTTTTTGGAGATTTAGCGGGCAACAGTGAGGACACTGTTGAAAACAAGTTTGGGGGAGGTTTGTGCTTATTTACGCATCATTTGCATCATACTTTTCATACGCACAAAACATTTTGAAAAACCTATAAAAAAATTTAAAAAATTTCAAAACAAAAAAAATATTTTTGTACATAAATAAGATAATAAAATATTAGATAGTGAAATATTACATCCAAAAGTTTGGAAAAATTTAAGAAAACCAAGAAAATTAGAAGTTTTCTTATACGAACTAGTAATAAGTAGTTATGAGCCGTTGTCCCAAGGGTTAGTAAGATGAAGGAAGTCACTAATGAGAGGATAAAAATAAGTCTGAAAAATAGTTCCTATTCTGGAAGCCAAACATTTTGAACGTTGATGCCCTACTAATCGCACTTACACACGTCTTGAAACTCGGGATAGTAGAGGATACCTTGAAATGCTCTTGTCTAAAAGCCAAAAGTATGAAGGAAATAAAAAATTGAATAAAATATAAAATGGTGAAGAAAAATGAACACTGGTTTTGTTATCGCCAAGGCAACAATAAAAAAAAATATAGCGAGGGTGCCTCTTCACCTAGTGCCTTAGGCCAACTGGTCTGGGAGTCACTGCTAAACCTTAGGTAGTGCAAGACGAGGAAAAACACCGTATAAGCAGGCACATGAGTAATCGGTCGGTTAGTACCTCAAGAAGTATTAACGGTCGCATGAAAGTGTGTGAGCAAATTCATCTAAATATTCATTAATTAAAAAGTACTGAGGCAGATGGAAAAGAGTTTGATAGCTTGAATTGAATTCTCCAAGTATAGGGATATTCTTTACACACACGTAGGGTGATATGATCGATGTTTAGAAGAAAGATAGGAATGAAGAATAAAGACGATGTTTTATTGAGGGATGATGTGATTTCTGACATCTTTTCATGACTATTAAGATAGGGCTCATGACAACCGAAAAGCTAGCATAGTTGGAAACCCTAATTTTCGAGTCTTTCTTTTATAATTCTTATCTTTATATGTAATCTTCACGGTCTTCCTTTTATTATTGGATTTTATGGGTGCAATCCGCTGAAAACCCTCAGGAGACAACACTCCTCCTACTAGGGACACCTAGATGTTTAAAGGCTTGTTGCACGTGCTCAGTGCAATCGTGTTGCCTACGAAAGTGTGCTAGTTAGTTTTTTCTCATTCTTTATTTTCTCCTTCTCTTTTTAATAAAACAATTCGCTCGAGAAGACCGAAAATAAGTTTGGGGGAATTTGATCAGTCGAAAATAATGTATTTTTAACACGTTAGTTTCCTTATCATTTGCACTCATCTAGAAGTGTTCGGTTTGCATATTACACATATTAGCAAAACAGTAGTAAAATACCAGATTACCTATGTTATATATTAAAACCGACATTTCTGAGGGAAATTGAGTGTTTATCATGGCATCGCATCATCCTTGTATAGCGCAATACTTGTCTCGAGAATCTGTGCAGGAAATTGCAGGAACAGAGCCAAAATTATCAAAAGTGCTGATAAAAATACGCCAACTCCAAGATTTAAGATCTGGCAGTGATACAATAAGAAATATAAAATTCCACATAGCAGAAAAGTGTCACAAAGCCATAAAAAAGTCAGAATAGAAAAATCAAGCATTGAAGGCTCTAATGGGCCGCGGATCCGCGGCCAATAGGCGCATTCCGCCGCGGATCCGCGGCGCTATCATGACATCATCGCCTCAGAATTTCCTCACGTGGCTACTGTAACTACCCAAGCTTCCAGAAGACTCCAGATGTCCACGTGGCTTAATCTAGAAGGCTCGGCCTAACAACCTAGCTCTAGAATATTCTTCATTCTATAATATTCCCTCCAACAAACTACTTCTAGAAGCCTCTCTCTAACAAACTTTTGGAGGGAAATTTGAAATTTGAATTCTAGATCTAGGGTTATGAGTCTTATAAAAGGAAACCTAGATCTAGGGTTCAAGGTTGTTCATTTCTTCTTCTTCTCTCTCTCCACTCTTCATACAAGTTGAGTGACACAACTTGTAAACCCTAATTCAAAATCCAAAGCCAAATTCAAGATCCTGAGTACGAAATCAAGCGAGAAGCCTTCAACTTTTTAGGAGCGGAGCCGATCTTCAATCGAGCAAGTGATCCAAGCCAATCCGCGACTCAAGGAGACGAGCGAAACCAAATCGACGATCGATTTCTTTCCTTATTGTAGATCTTGAGAGAATTGTAACAAAATTGTTGATAAATAAAAGGTGAAATTCTTTATCTTGCTTTCTTTACATTCTTGCATCATGATTAGATCTCGATTTGTGATTGTGTTCTTTGATGTGATGTTTGAGCAAAACTCCGCTCGTGGAGGTGTCGAAAAATCAATAGATGATGAAGTTGGCAAATCTTGAAACATTTCTTAAGTCCTATAACGTTTGTAAATTCTTGAAAATCAAATGATCGAAGATCTAGTTTCGACGCGAAATGCTTTCTTGATTATTTTCGCTCGGAACTAGAGATCAACGATCGATCATTTGATTTACTAGAAGCTAGCTTGTGAATGAGATTCATCGAAAGGACAAAGGATGAGATGAGGAAACCCTAGTTTCTTCGCAAGATCCTTAAACCTCGATAAATAGTCATCGATCTAGCATCAATTCGTTAATGGATAAGAAAAAGTAATCGCTAGTCTTCTTCATATCTATAGATCCGATCGATTCCTACGAGCCTCACTTCGATTCTTGATATTTGGATTGGAAATCATCAATTGACACTTCTTGATTTTAATTGTTTTCTTGATTCTTGCTATTAGATCTAGATTTTACTAATTCTTGAACTTCGAATTTATAAATCATGAATTGTCGTTTCTCTTTTCTTTAATTTTCAATTCATCTAATTCGAAATTCGAACGGATCTCACTTTCCCTGTGGATGATCCGCACTCGCTAACGCACTACATCCGACACTGTTATTGATTGCGGTCAAAATATTTTTGGTTGTGATTTCTTACACTTTTCTACATACACATCGGAAAATCATTCAATCAGGAGACATCTCTTTGGAGAGGGTGATTCCGTGACAAGCCGGTAGGTTACCGCACTTAGAATCTTCCATACTGAATCTTTTCAATATGGTGTCTATGTGCCTGGAATGCAAAAGTCCCAACATCCTCTTTGATCTATCATGATAGATCTGGATCCCCAGAATGTAGGTGGCATCACCCATGTCCTTCATGGAGAACTTCTGTGACAAGAATACTTTGACTGACTGTAGCATAGGAATATCATTTCCTATTAGGAGAATGTCATCCACGTACAAGACGAGGAATACTACAGCTCTCCCTACAATCTTACTGTATATGCATGGTTCATCTGGATTCTTGATAAAGTCAAATTCTTTGACAGTATCATCAAAACAGATGTTTCAACTCCGCAATGCCTGCTTTAGTCCATAAATGGACTTAAGCAACTTGCACACTTTACCGCTGCTCCCACTCTAAATGAATCCATGTGGCTGATCCATATAGACGCATTTTTCCAAATTACCATTTAGAAAAGCCGTCTTTACGTCCATCTGCCAGATCTCATAATCGTGGAAGGCAGCATTGGCAAGAAGGACCCGAATGGATTTGAGCATAGCCACTGGAGAAAAGGTTTCGTCATAGTCCAAACCAGGTCTTTGACGAAAACCCTTTGCAACAAGTCTAGCCTTATAGGTTTCAACCTGTCCATCTACACTAATCTTCTTTCTGAAGATCCATTTGCATCCTACGGGTTTTACCCCATCTGGAGCAATGTCCAAAGTCCATACTTTATTAGTGTACATGGACTCCATTTCGGTCCGCATTGCATCCAGCTTACTGAGTCGCCGCTCTGAATGGCTTGCTGGAAGCTAGTAGGGTCATTATTGTTAATGATGCAATCTTTTCTATCCTCGTCTATGAGAAAACCGTAGTATCTCTCGGGCAGATGAGACTGCCTACTACTTCTGCGGATAGGTGCTGGGATGTCCTTTTCTTCTGAAACTTCTGGTTCTACCATACTTTCAGTAACAGCTTGTGGTTCTGGAATTTCTTCCAGTTCGATTGCGCTCCCACTCTTCTGATTTTCTAAAAATTCAGCTTCCAAGAAGTGGGCATGGCGAGAATCAAAAACCTTTTTTTCCTCTGCGTAATAGAAATAATATCCCTTGGTGTTCTTTGGATATCCCACAAACTTACACTGTACTGAGTGTGCCTCGATCTTGTCCGCATGCTGCTTTTTAACAAAAGCTGGACATCCCCATGTCTTCAAGTACTAAAGATAGGGTTTCTTCCCACTCCACATCTGATATGGTGTGGTAAGCACAGTCTTGGTTGGAACCTTGTTTAAAAGATATGCAGCTGATTCTAGTGCATAACCCCCAAAAGATCGCGGTAACTCAACCTTACTCATCATGGAACGAACCATATCCAATAGTGTTCGATTCCTCCTTTCCGATACACCGTTGTGTTGTGGTGTGTATGGAGGAGTAAGCTGAGAGAGAATTCCATTCTCTTTTAAGTAACCCAGGAACTTGGCACTTAAGTATTTACCACCTCGGTCAAATCTCAGTGTCTTGATACTTTTGCCTATTTGGTTTTCCACTTCATTCTTGTATTCCTGGAATTTCTCAAAGGCCTCGGATTTATGCTTCATCAAGGATATATGTCCATACCTAGAGAAATCATCCGTAAAAGTAATAAAGTAGGAATAACCACCTCGCGCATGTGTAGATATTGGACCACACACATCGCTGTGTATGAGTCCCAAGAGCTCGCTCGCTCTTACTCCGTGTCCAGTAAACGGAGTCTTTGTCATCTTTCCCATGAGACAAGATTCATAAGTAGAATAAGATTGATATTTGAACGGATTCAAATATCCTTCTCTATGTAACTTAGTCAACAGTGTTTCATTGATGTGACCTAGTATACAATGCCATAAGAAAGCCTGATTTATTTCCGGAGACTTTCTTTTAAATGTGTTCTGGACATTGAAAACCTGAGCTTCATTCAATATGTATATACCATCATATTGTTGGATATATGTATGCCCTAGAGGCCATTATGTGATAGTGGATGTATCTATACATGTATATATATTCAGTTTGCATTCTTGCTCGACGGGATAGTATGCTATCTGGTTCTTATTTATCTGACATGTTTATTTGATCATGCTTCTATTCATTCATACATGCTGATAAAGCCCTGAGGATATCGGCATGACTACTCTGATTATGATGGAGATCATACTAGTGGGACATCTGTAGTCTATAAGCATATCCTGGAACGTCCCTAGTCGTATGTATATCGAGACGGGGCATTGATATACCAGAGTAGACTAGCGTATATGAAACTAGACCCATACGATAGGCGATGAATTTTCCCACATTCATCGATGTTTGACATCAAGATCATATACGGGTGCTCAGTGGTGACTGGGTACACTGGACGGACTCACCGAGAACTCCTATATGGAATTATATCTATCGTCGGATAGCAGTTCTCAGGTGACACTGGTACAGGTTAGTCTGAAGACCCGAGATCGTCATAGAGCCTTGTGTGTTCTCCCACTGTACTTTGATTACCACCCTACCACGGCTTTACTGAGTCGTGCAAGCAGGTGGCCGTTGGGTACAGTCCCGAGACACACGAAGGTAATGAGCGATAGGAGGGGTTTTGTCTCTCCTGATATTGGGAGTTGATTCTGTACTGTGCCCGACTGGTTATATCAGTAAGTCCCTGGCCAGGGCTGCTGAGATTTGCTGATAAGTGTTATCAGTAGTTTCTCGATCTGCTATAGACCATTCACCGGCATGACTTATTGAGTTATTGGGGTCGACGTGACCATCCCTAGGCTCGATATGCAGCATATCTGACGAAGAGACCGGACTGTACGGTAGTGTTGCCGGATGGCTCGACGGGAGTTGTAGCAGGTTCGCTTGTTGTCTTCTGATCGCTCAATACCCGGGTGGCCGTTACGTTTAGCTGATCGCTTGCGGCTTGAGGGTACTTGATATGATCATTACCCTCTGCCGGCGTATTGACGAGTCTTAGAGTCCCACAAAGGAGTTACCCAGTCCAGGCAAAACGTTGTGGTGCGCGTATGCGATATGCACATGCACCCGATTGAAATGTGCGTATATGATACCGAACATTGATCGGGTGAACTGCTTTTGGTGGGGTCATATGAGATATGACCGTATTGATAAATCAAGTGTTGATTTATCATTTAACCATTGGTTTTCTCACTTAAAACCTTTTCTTTGATGATGGATGTGTGCATGCATGTGTGCTTTTCTTTCTTTCTTTCATGCTAGTTTTATGCACATGTGGATGTGCATACATGCATACATACATACACCCATCCATCATGGTTGTTAGCATATGGAAATGGTGGCAATATAAGACTCACACCATGGATTATATTATGGATTATTATTTGATTTTGGATTTAAAAAGAAAATGAAAAGGAAAGGATAATCATTCTTGCTTCTACATTCTTCCTTTGACCTAACCATGCTCAACTACCACTAACCTATGGTTATCCTTCTCTTTATTATTCAAAACTCAAGTTAAATAATGTCTGCATCACTTTAACCATGGTTCATAGCATGAAGGAATAAAATATATATAGATATATTTCTTTTTCTTCACTAGAGTTATCCTTTTTACCTCTTGTTAAAATTGCCACCATCTTCTTCCTTTTACTCTTTTGCTCTCTAGTCTTTTCTAGTGAGCTAAATACAACTAAAGAAAGGTTTTTGAAGTGAGATTCCAAACCACAACATCATTCTACTCAAGTCTAGCCGACTTGATTAGAGTGTTTCCTTCGGTTTTCCAAAGTAGCGAGCTTGGACGGAGTACTCCGTGGTGGATCGTCGTGGACGCAAGGGAATTTCAAGAGGACCTCGATTCAACACCCAAGACACCAAGGAGTCCAGCAAAGGGGAGCTACAAATGTTGTAGCATTCAAACCCTTATCTTTACTAGCTTAAAGTTTCATAACCCTAATTTTCTAGGATCGATCCCTTTGCATGTTAGTTTAGCACCTTAAAAATTATAACTTTGGGTCATGTGATGCTTCAAAACTCTTCATAGGGTGCTATACTAACCTTTCATTGGTATCAGAGCTGACCTAGAACATTAGGCGACGTTTTTACGAAGTGAAAACCCCGATCGGACAAAAATACGGTTTTCTTGGACCCTCTCTGGACAAATTCTAAAATCTGACCTTTTTCAGAATTAAAATACTTAAAAAATACAGCAGGGAAATATAAGAGTTCTGGTGAAATACGAACACATGAACAGTTGATATGGCGGCGGAACCGCGGCAAATCCTTGCTTAGGCCGCGGTTCCGCGGCCGTACTGTAGTGTCATTGCATGGGGATTTCACTGTAATTCATATTTCTGCTTGTATAGTGTTTTAGGTATGTTTAATATGAATGTTGTACTGTATTATCTGGAGATGGTTTTGGACGCGTTATTTTGATCGGTATTTTCATTTCGTAGCTTTTCCGGGTAAATTAGAAAGTATTGAAGTGTTTGAACGAATATCATTTACTCACTATTCACGGGGTTTAAATAGTTTGGAGATACGTGCAAGTCTTTTTGCGGTGGTCCCTCTAGAAGAAAACAAACCTTAACTCGATTATGTGACCGTCTCGAACTGCCCTTTGAACCCTAGGGTTTGGGGCAGTACGGCGTGCCACATGTGAGGCGTTGGCTTGACCCTTCTACGGCTGGACCGCCACTACTGTGTCACACTCCGGATTTTTGAACCATGCTCAAGTGTTGAGCTTTAGTGAATCTTGGGTGCTTGATTGTTCGTTCGAAAACTTTAATACTGTCTGTTTGTCTGGAATGTGATACAATATGTGGAATTCATATAGTTTAGGCATGAAATACGAAATATGTGATATTTCGCATTTATGATGTCTAAAGAGAATCTGGATTCCAAATATTGTAGTTTTACACTTTCTTTTCTGTGACCGTAAGTGTAGTATGTTAGATATCACCGGTTTCGTTGCTATACATCAACGACAATCGGGGTACGCATACTTACTTACGTTGATGATATGTGATATTATGTGTTGCTGAGATATGATGTGTAGGATTGTCGCGATCAAATAGCCGGGGGGTTTTTGTGAGATGAGAGTTTTATATTTTCATTCATGTAAATTCAAATGTAATGTAATATTCTTTTATTTGGGGCACTTCCAGGTTGCGGTTGTGTCACCAGTGTTGTATATTATTTACTTTTCCGCATTAGGATGGACCCAAGGAGGGGAGAACAGGTGACCGGGTTCTGGGGTTCAGTGGGAGGCCATCTCGAGGAGACGAGACCGGGTCTCCTAAACTCCAGGATTGGTAGGGTCACTTGCCACTCTCGTAGGGGTCCAGGGTGTGGGCTTGGCTATTCATCGCGACTGTGGAATCCGTATTTTCTATTCTGGCTAAATACTAAATACGGACGTCCTAGGATATCCCACATTATATCTATGTTTCTGCTGCCTGTGTTCTGTGATATCTGAGACGAATGACATATTATATATATGATATATAGTAGACGTTGCTTATGTTTTACACACGCGCTAGTCCCGTCCCGGTATGCCGTTAGTTAAGTAACCTAACAGTGCATAACGGAACATTGCGGCGAATGCGGATGGCATAAGCGTACGTGTTATTTTCGTTTCTTTTCTGTGATTGGCTTAAGGACTTAAATGATGGGATTATATTAATGTGATTAATGTAAAGAAAATAAACCTAAAAAGATGTTGTAGAATCGGATTTAAAAACTACTCGGCTATTTATGAAAAAGCTACATTTCAAAAATGCGGAGCTTAAGCCACTCCTTTTGAAAACTGTTTGATTCTACAACGATATCATGTTCAAAGCGTTAAAATTTTTCTTAAAAATCATTCGCAACCCTCCTTCATTTTAGAAAATAGAGTACTTAGTATTCGTGCTACGTTTGTTGACTTTAGTTAAGGCGTAGTGTACGGTAGCTAAGTGATGTCTTCCTACACTGCATATGATGCAGATTAATTAGGACATTCATGCGACTTTGTTGACCATAGTTAAGGGTCATATGGGTGGGTCTAATTGATCAAGAAATGACGGGTAGAACTTGACTGGTACTTATGATTTGTTGACCATAGTTAAGGTCATAAGTACTAGGGGTAAAAATTACATCGGGAATTTCAAGTGTTGAAATTTACAATAAGATTGCATACCTTCCATGTGATGGTTGGATCCCGATCCCACTGTGGGCAATAGTTGCTCCTAGGAGAGTTTTACAGTTTACAATTAGCTAACTCATTAGGTGTCTAGAAAGGTGTTAACGGGGCTCCGCCTCTGGGAAAACGAGGTTTACTCTAATTAGGTCCGTGTGAAAGCACGGGGAACCTTCCTCAAAGTACCGACACTGGCCTGGCTGAACGGTTAGCGAAGTTGTAGACTGTAATTAATCCTGGCTAGTTTTTCTTTTTAAGGTTTGAAAGAAAACTTGATAAATAGCAGTGGGAAACATCGATTAGACAAGATAATAAACCAATCTAATCTATGCAAGTGCTTTCGCTGAGTGTATTCTTTTCTCTCTCTTAATGGCAGATACCAATGACTGGACTTAAGCTTCTACTAGATAAAAACAAACTGAATGGGACCAACTATAAAGACTGGCTGAGGAATCTAAAGATCGCCTTGACTTATGATAAGGTATCATATGTCCTCACGGCTTCAGCCCCGCCCGTCCCAGGCCCAAAGTCCTCAGTTGCGGACATTGAAGTCCGCAAGGCATGGGACGCTGACTGTGCCACGGCAAAATGCCTCGCGCTTGCATCGATGGACAGCACACATCAAAAGCAGCACGAGGACATGGACATTCACGGGATATTACTCCATACAAAGGAGTTGTATGGGGAGCAGTCCCGCGTATTACGATACGAAGCATCAAAGAAACTGTTTCAGATGCGGATGGCCCCTGGCACACCAGTAGGAGACCATGTTTTGAAGATGATAGCTCTTATAGAAGAGCTTGAGGGCCTCGGATGGACAATGGACAATGAACAATATATAGATATTATTCTGCAGTCCCTCCCCTCCACCTTTGCTCAGTTCATAGTGAACTTTAACATGCATGGCATGGAGAAGGAACTCCCTGAACTCCTTAATATGTTAAGGAGTGCAGAGAGCACTATGAAGTCAGCAAAGACTCCCGTTATGACTATTGGACAGTTTTCTACTTCTCGCCCGAAAGCTAAGGCCAAGGGAAAGAAAAAGAAGAAACCCACTAATCCTAAGGGCGGAGTCAAAAAGGTGAAGGGAAAGGGAAAGTCCACAGCTGGAGACCCGGGGAAAGGCGAGTGTTTTCATTGCCACAAGACAGGACATTGGAAGCGCAATTGCACGGAGTACCTAAGTCTCAAGAAGAAGCATGGTGATGCTTCTGCTTCAGGTGCGTTTGTGACTGAAAACTGTTTTTCTATAAACTCTGCTTCCTGGGTATTGGATACCGGTTCAGATTCTCATATTTGCAATTCTATGCAGGGGATGAGAAATAGCAAGGTTTTGAGGACAGGTGACCATACTCTCCGCGTTGGAAATGGTTCCAATGTACATACAGTCGCAGTGGGAGAGTATCACTTGGGGTTGCCATCTGGATGTATTTTGATTTTGAATCCATGTTATTTTGTACCAAGTATGCTATGTAATATAATATCCGTTTCTTTGTTGGACAATGAAGGGTATAATTTTGTGTTGCAGAACAATGTTATGAACATTCACCTAAATCAAATGTTGGTTGGGTATGGTACACTTAATAACGGAATATATGTCCTAAATCAACACACAGTTTTCAATATACAACACACTAATAAAAGAAAACTTTCAGAATTAAATGAAGCTTTTCTTTGGCATTGTAGACTTGGTCATATTAACGAAACAAGACTAAACAGGTTACACAAAGATGGATATTTAAACTCTTTTGAATATAAATCTTATGCGACTTGCCAGTCTTGTATCAAGGGTAAAATGACTAAAACTCCGTTTACCGGACACGGAGAAAGAGCTACTCAGCTCCTGGGCCTCATACATAGTGATGTATGTGGGCCTATGTCTACACAGGCTAGAGGCGGTTTTTCATACTTCATTACATTCACTGACGATTTCTCAAGATTCGGTCATATATTTTTATTAAAGCACAAGTCCGACGCTTTCGAGAAATTCATTGAATATAAACAAGAAGTAGAAAAACAAACCGGCTTGAGTATTAAGATGCTTCGATCAGATCGAGGTGGAGAGTATCTCAGTACAGAATTTGCAAACTTCCTAAAAGAGAATGGGATTCTCTCTCAGCTCACTCCTCCTTACACACCACAGCACAACGGTGTGTCAGAACGACGGAATAGGACCCTATTAGATATGGTCCGATCCATGATGAGTGACGCTGAGTTACCAGTCTCGTTTTGGGGACATGCATTGGAGACTGCAGCGTTTCTGCTAAACAGGGTTCCAACCAAAGTTGTGTCTACCACGCCATATGAGATATGGAATGGGAAGAGACCATCTCTTAAAAGAATGAAGATTTGGGGTTGCCCGGCCTATGTTAAAAAGCAGAATCCGGACAAACTCGAGACACGGTCAGTCATGTGTAACTTTGTGGGATATACAAAGAATTCTTATGGATATCTGTTCTACCACAAAGAGGAACAAAAGGTGTTTGTTTCTCAGTATGCCACATTCTTGGAAAAAGAGTTTTTCACAGATAAAGATGATGGCAAGGTAGTAGATCTAGAAGAGGTTCTGGAGACACAAACTACAAATGACGATTTGGTTGAACCGGCTGTTGCAACAGAAACTGAAGAACCTCGGCCACTCCGTAGATCTGGTAGGACTTCTCGCCCACCGGAGAGGTACTACGGTTTCCTCATTGATGGTAACGGAGAAGATTGCATCATGGATGATGATGATCCTACCAGTTTTCAGCAAGCTATCACGAGTGGTGACTCTGTGAAGTGGCTGGATGCCATGAGATCCGAAATGGAGTCTATGTACACCAACAAAGTATGGACTATGGACGTTGTACCCCCTGGGGTAAAACCTGTAGGGTGCAAATGGATCTTTAAAAGAAAGATTGGTGTGGATGGGCAGGTAGAGACCTATAAGGCAAGACTTGTGGCGAAAGGTTTTCGTCAAAGACCAGGTTTGGACTATGACGAAACTTTTTCGCCCGTAGCCATGCTTAAATCCATTCAGATCCTACTTGCTATTGCTGCTCACTACGACTATGAAATCTGGCAGATGGACGTTAAAACAGCATTTCTAAATGGAGATTTAGAAGAATGCGTTTATATGGATCAGCCAGAGGGCTTCATTGACAGTGGGAGCAGCGGGAAAGCATGTAGATTGCTTAAATCCATATATGGGTTAAAGCAGGCATCTCGGAGTTGGAACATCTGTTTCGATGATGTTATCAAAGAGTTTGATTTCATCAAAAATCCAGATGAACCTTGTGTTTATAAGAAGGCTGTAGGAAGAGCTGTCACATTCCTCGTATTGTACGTGGATGATATTCTTCTGATAGGAAATGATATTCCTATGCTACAGTCGGTCAAATCATTCTTATCACTAAGGTTCTCCATGAAAGACCTGGGTGATGCCACATACATCCTGGGCATAAGGATCTATAGGGATAGATCCAAAAAGTTATTGGGATTGTCCCAAACCAGGTACATCAACACCATCCTAAAAAGGTTTAGTATGGAAGACTCCAAGCGGGGTGCCTTACCCGCTTGCCATGGAGTCACTCTCTCCAAGGATTCTTGTCCAAAGACCGATGAAGAGAGAGCTCGCATGAGCATTATACCTTATGCTTCGGCAGTAGGATCTATAATGTATGTGATGTTATGTACACGCCCAGATGTAGCTTATGCACTTAGTGTTGTAAGCAGGTATCAATCCAACCCAGGGGAGAACCACTGGACAGCTGTGAAGAACATTCTTAAGTACTTACGAAGGACTAAAGAATTGTTCTTGGTGTATGGTAATACAGTTCTCCAAATGGAGGCCTTTACCGATTCGAGCTTCCAGAGCGATAAGGATGACAACAAATCTATCTCAGGGTTTGTATTTACCCTCAATGGAGGGGCGGTAAGTTGGAAGAGTTCGAAACAAGATACCGTTGCAGACTCTACGATGGAAGCTGAGTACATTGCTGCAAATGATGCCGCCAAGGAAGCCGTCTGGATGAAGAAGTTCGTCTCGGAGCTAGGAGTAGTTCCAACCATTATTGATCCAATACCTTTGTATTGTGACAATAATGGGGCGATGGCGTTAGCCAAGGATCCCAGATCCCATCAGCGGTCCAGACATATCGTGAGGCGCTTTCATTTGATCCGGGAGATTGTAGATCTCCGCGAGATCGAGATTAAGAGAGTAGACACAAAGAACAACGCCGCGGATCCACTCACCAAGGCCCTCCCTCAGCCACAGCATGAGCGACTTTTTGAGATGTTGGGTATGAGATACGCCAATAACTGGCCTTAGTGCAAGTGGGAGATTGTTGGATATATGTATGCCCTAGAGGCCATTATGTGATAGTGGATGTATCTATACATGTATATATATTCAGTTTGCATTCTTGCTCGACATGATAGTATGCTATCTGGTTCTTCTTTATCTGACATGTTTATTAGATCATGCTTCAATTCATTCATACATGCTGATAAAGCCTTGAGGATATCGGCTTGACTACTCTGATTATGATGGAGATCATACTAGTGGGACATCTGTAGTCTATAAGCATATCCTGGAACGTCCCTAGTCGTAGATATATCGAGACGGGGCATTGATATACCAGAGTAGACTAGCGTATATGATACTAGACCCATACGATGGGCGATGAATGTTCCCACATTCATCGATGTTTGACATCGAGATCGTATACGGGTGCTCAGTGGTGACTGGGTACACTGGACGGACTCACCGAGAACTCCTATATGGAATTATATCTATCGTCGGATAGCAGTTCTCAGGTGACACTGGTACAGGTTAGTTTGTAGACCCGAGATCGTCATAGAGCATTGTGTGTTCTCCCACTGTACTTTGATTACCACCCTACCACGGCTCTACTGAGTCGTGCAAGCAGGTGGCCGTTGGGTACAGTCCCGAGACACACGAAGGCAATGAGCGATAGGAGGGGTTTCGTCTCTCCCGATATTGGGAGTTGATGCTGTACTGTGCCCGACTGGTTATATCAGTAAGTCCCTGGCCAGGGCTGCTGAGATTTGCTGATAAGTGTTATCAGTAGTTTCTCGATCTGCTATAGACCATTCACCGGCACGACTTATTGAGTTATTGGGGTCGACGTGACCATCCCTAGGCTCGATATGCAGCATATCTGACGAAGAGACCGGACTGTACGGTAGTGTTGCCGGATGGCTCGACGGGAGTTGTAGCAGGTTCACTTGTTGTCTTCTGATCGCTCAATACCCGGGTGGCCATTACGTTTAGCTGACCGCTTGCGGCTTGAGGGTACTTGATATGATCATTACCCTCTGCCGGCGTATTGACGAGTCTTAGAGTCCCACAAAGGAGTTACCCAGTCCAGGAAAAACGTTGTGGTGCGCGTATGCGATATGCGCATGCACCCGATTGAAATGTGCGTATATGATACCGAACATTGATCGGGTGAACTGCTTTTGGTGGGGTCATATGAGATATGACCGGATTGATAAATCAAGTGTTGATTTATCATTTAACCATTGGTTTTCTCACTTAAAACCTTTTCTTGGATGATGGATGTGTGCATGCATGTGTGCTTTTCTTTCTTTTTTTCATGCTAGTTTTATGCACATGTGGATGTGCATACATGCATACATACATACACCCATCCATCATGGTTGTTAGCATATGGAAATGGTGGCAATATAAGACTCACACCATGGATTATATTATGGATTATTATTTGATTTTGGATTTAAAAAGAAAATGAAAAGGAAAGGATAATCATTCTTGCTTCTACATTCTTCCTTTGACCTAACCATGCTCAACTACCACTAACCTATGGTTATCCTTCTCTTTATCATTCAAAACTCAAGTTAAATAATGTCTCCATCACTTTAACCATGGTTCATAGCATGAAGGAATAAAATATATATAGATATATTTCTTTTTCTTCACTAGAGTTATCCTTTTTACCTCTTGTTAAAATTGCCACCATCTTCTTCCTCTTGCTCTTTTGCTCTCTAGTCTTTTCTAGTGAGCTAAATACAACTAAAGAAAGGTTTTTGAAGTGAGATTCCAAACCACAACATCATTCTACTCAAGTCTAGCCGATTTGATTAGAGTGTTTCCTTTGGTTTTCCAAAGTAGCGAGCTTGGACGGAGTACTCCGTGGTGGATCGTCGTGGACGCAAGGGAATTTCAAGAGGACCTCGATTCAACACCCAAAACACCAAGGAGTCCAGCAAAGGGGAGCTACAAAGGTTGTAGCCTTCAAACCATTATCTTTACTAGCTTAAAGTTTCATAACCCTAATTTTCTAGGATCGATCCCTTTGCATGTTAGTTTAGCACCTTAAAAATTACAACTTTGGGTCATGTGATGCTTCAAAACTCTTCATAAGGTGCTATACTAACCTTTCACATCTAATGTACCGGAGCCAATCAGAACTTGATTTAGGTGGATGTGAACCACATCGCTTACGAATGTAAAATCATATCCCTTTCTCGAAAGTGAGGACACTGATATGATATTACAAGTCAAATTAGGTACATACAAATAATTACGTAGAATCAATATATGCCCACTTGTCAAACCTAGGCGATATTCTCCTACGGATTCAGCGTCCACGCTCATTTCGTTCGCAACTCTGAGAGACAAATCTCCTACCCTGATAACTCTATGGTTTTTCAAAGCATGTAATGAATTACAGATATAAGATCCTGCTTCGGTATAGTACCAAGGAAGTAGAGTTAATTGACAAACAGTTCTCAATTACAAACACACTCGAGGCCGAAGCCATAACATACTTCGAATCCTGGCTACTGGCCTCCAAAGCCCTGCAATCTTTCTGCCAATGCCCGTTCCCATAACAATAGAAACATCCCACCTTACCTACACCAAGTCCCGAAACTTTTGCTCTTCCCTTTCCTTCTACTTCACTGACACCGTATATCGGCTTTGTGGAGGTTTTCCTCTTTTCACCCTTTGCTTTCGCCCTGGATGCAGAAGAAGAAGGTCTCCCATTAAGCAGAGCGGGTGTTTCCCTGGTTTCTTTCAGGGTGTAAGTAGAGGGTAGGGACTGTGGAAATAAGTCAGCATATGACCTGTTTCCCAACGTGGTCTCCAGGTCCGTGAGCTCATCAATATAGCTAGTCATCGTAAGGATGTCGTCCCTTACAGATGACCCGACAGCCAACCTCGCTTGAAGCAATTCGTTCGTGGTCTCATATCTTGCGATACGGGATTGCTCTCTATATAAATCTTTGTTATGGAGGAAGATGGAAACCGAGTCCATCTTCTCGTGCTGCTTCTGGTATACACCATCTACTGAAGCCAACACGAGGCACTTGGCATTTGCACTGTCCTTTTCACTTGTCTGAAGGATATCCATATCCGCGATGATGGAAACTGGACCTGAGACGGCGGGGCTTGAGTAGTAATAGGGTGGTCCAGCTTGTCATAGGCAATGGACATCTGGACAGACCTTTGCCAGTCATAAAAGTCAGATTCAGTCAACTTGTTATCTAGATGTGACCTAGTCATGGTCACATGGTCGCTGAAGTTGAGAGAGAGAAGAAAACACTTTAGCATGATGCTCTTGCAAGTTTAGGTTGGTTTTTAGTTTATCTAATCTCGATGGCTCCCACTGTTTCTCGAATCCTTCCTCAAACCATAAAAGAAGAATTAGCCAGGACTGATCTCACCATACAATACTTGCTTAACCGTTCAACCAGGCTAGTGTCGGTACTTCGAGGGAGGTTTTACGACGCTTTCGCGAAGTTTCTTAATTAAATAACCTCTTTTCTCTGGAGGCGTAGCCCCGCTGACACTGTTCTAGACACCTACTTGGTTTATAGCATTGATCGTTAAGTGACGAATCTCCTGATGAGTAGCTTATACTCACAGTAGGATCGGGATCCAAATATCATCGTGTGATAATGCTGAAGGAATCCTACCAACAGTATCAAACTCCAAATGGTATGCAACACTAGCAAGTTTCAGTTTCTTTAGAAACTCCTGATGTGGATTTTTGCCCTATGCTCTTATGAGCTTGACGAAGGCCAACAAATCATAAGTCACATGTCAAGTTCTATCCATCATTATCCTTGTTAATTTGAACCCACCCGTACATACCCTTGACGAAGGCTAACAAAGTAATACGACTGTCCCAAACCAATGCATCTATCTATGCTACATATGAATACCCCAGCAGCTACTAAACACTATGCCTTGACGAAGGACAACAAACATAGCTTGAATATTACTGACCATCCATATGAAATGACGGAGGGCTACGACTGGTTTTGATGAAACCGTGAACGTAGTGAACTTGATATAATCGAAGGAACCTGATAGCTTTTTAAAAGGAGTGGTTAAAGCTCCGCAATTAAAAATTCTTCTCTTTTAAAATAACCGAGTGGTTTCTTTTAAATTTGTTCCAACAATTCAGCTTTGGTTAGTTTTCTTTGCATTAATATAATGCGTCCCATCATTTATCCTATCATTACAGATAACAACGAAAATACAATGTCCGCTATGCCATCCGCATTCGCCACTGGGCCCCGTCATTCACCCGTTAGGTTACTTAACTAACGACAGAGCGGGGGCTGGGCTAGCGCGGATGCAAAACATAAGCAATGCCTACTAGATCATATATAGATATTGTACATTCGTCAAATGCAATAATAGGCATTCCAGATCATAGATGGACATATTGGATATACTAGGAATCCGCGTTTCGTTCGAGCCTGCAACAAAAGACGGATTACATGGTCATGATGAATAGCCAAACCCCACCCTAGACCCCTACGGGTGCGACAAATTACCCGCCTAGTACGATAAGTGAAACAGTCTCCCTCAACGACGTGAGTAGGACATTAAACACTTCAAAGTACCCTGTAGTTTGTGCACCCCATCTTGGGTCTATCCTAGGAGCATAAAACAGTAAATTAAATAATACAACGGTGGCTACAACCTCAACCCGGATGTGCCCCACAAAAGAATATTACAACATATTACAATTTACATCGAATGAAAGATAAAAACTCTCATCTCACATCTCCGGCTATTCATCCACGACAATCCAATGAAGTGTAAGTCGACGTTAGTCACCCCACGATTTGCGGGGAGGCGGAATAGGTAAAACAATCAATTAGTTTAAAACAAACATCGACTAACTTAAGGATCATTGCCAAACCCTAACTAACAAAACCATAGAAGTCATTAGCTACTATGAAAGAAGATTATACCTAATGAACAAAGTCCTTCTTGTTCTCTTTGACCACCTCCTCGTCGGCCTTCTCTTTGTAATAGAAGATCCACCCGAGAGCTGCTACTCCAAGCTTGACCTCTAACTTGAGGTAACTAGGTTACTCAAAGTGCTAATCTAAGCAACATAGGGAATATAGAGTAGGATTAGGGATTAATAAGTCTTGCTAACCCTTGATCTCAACACATGAGAGGTTAGGGTTAGGGCTTGAAGAGAGAGAGAGAGAGCTTGAGGAGAGAGAAGGTGAGAGTGAGAATCCTTTTGGAATAATGATATCATTGCGAATATATGAAGCATATGTTATTATTAAATGAATAACAAATAATAATGTGTCATCATGATTCATTAACTCACTTAGTGATTCATCTCATGAGTCATTTAAATCATAAATGCATCATTAACTCCATGGATGAATCACACCATGACTCATTAATCCAATAAATGCAAATGCCACCTTAGCCTCCAAGTCATCAACCTTCTAGAAGCTTCTCGACAATTTATGAGAACGCCCCTCCTATCCGTGAAAACACTGAAATACTTTAGACTGTATAAATCCAATAATCTGATACTAGAATCTGGCTTAAACCAAAGCCCTCTAGTAAAAACTGTCCGAACATCGTACGTGCATAAATGCACGTGCGTGTCCGAACCCTGTCGTAAAACCATACGACCTCTATATCGTTTCGGCCGAAGCAGAGAAACTCTCTGTGTGGGACTCTAAAGACTCGATTACTACGATGGCAGTGGGTTTAACCACAGACCGCAAGCGACACTAGCTGTTCGTAACGGTCCCCAAGTAGATGTCGATAAGAAGGCCGATGAGGAAACCCATCCGAACTCCTACTGAGCCTGATGTGACAATCTCCGTACAGTCCGGTCTGTTCGTCTAGGACTATCGCATATCGGGCCTAGGGGGCGGCAAGCGTTAGTCCCCAAAAAGCGGTATAAGTCGTGTCGGAGCTAAGCCCATTACACCTTGAGAAACTACTGGAAAACCTACCAGTAAATCTCGCTTGCCCTGGCCAGGGACTTTGCGTAATGGCTCTCCAGACACAGCGTGATATCAACTCCTATTACCGGGGGAGACGAATCCTGTCTAACCGCCACTGCCTCTAAGTTCTTCGGGACTGCACCCAAATGCTACCTATTTTCACGACTCCTTTGAGCCGTGGTAGGGTAGAAATCTAAGAACAGTGGGAACACACTCGAGGCGAAGCAGCAGTGTCAAGTCTGCGGACTATGCTGTACTCATGTCACCTGGGAACAGTTAACTGACGACGGGTATAATACCAACCAACAGTTCCCTACGAGTCCTGTCTGGTGTACCCGTAACCCAACGAGCACTTGTATACTATTTCCAGTACGACGTACTGATGGCTGTAGGACAGACCATCTCCCCAACTGGGATGAGAAGCGTACACACTAGTCTACTCCGGAGTATCAATGCCCTGTCTCGATAATCCTACGACTAGGGACCTGAAAATGAATGTGCTTGTAGACTACCCATCCCCCACTAGTGTGACTGCCATCACAACGCTGGTAGTCAAGCAAGATCCTAAGGTCTCTATCAATACGTACATACATATTAAGATAGATATAAACCAAGTAGCATACTACCATATTTAGCAAGACTGTTAATATAACTGTGAATATCCCAAGCTTCCATTAAGTAATGTACAAGCTAGTATGATACAATAATGGCCCCTAGGGCATATACACTAACAATCCCCTACTTGCACTAGGGCCATGTACTGGCATATCGAAGACCTATCATCTCTGATAGTCTCTCGAACAGCGTATGAGGTAAGGCCTTCGTGAATGGATCAGCAGTGTTCTCCTCTGTAGAAACTCTCCGGACCTCGATCTCCCGGCGATCTATGATCTCCCTGATAAGGTGATACCGCCTTAAGATGTGTCTGGACTTCTGATGGGACCTGGGTTCCTTCGCTAAAGCTATACCTCCGTTGTTGTCGCAATACAGCGGTATTGGATCAACAATGGTAGGAACCACCTGAAGTTCTGTTAGGAACTTCTTCATCCAGACCGCTTCTTTTGCGGCATCGCAAGCAGCAATATACTCCGCTTCCATTGTCGAGTCAGCAACGGTGTCCTGCTTGGAACTCTTCCAGCACACCGCCCTTCCATTGAGGGTAAAGACATAACCTGACATGGACTTGGAGTCATCCTTATCACTCTGGAAGATGGAATCAGCAAAGGCCTCTATCTTGAGGTCTTTTCCGCCGTAAACCAAGAACATCTCCTTAGTTCTTCTCAGGTACCTGAGAATGTTCTTTACTACTATCTAGTGCTTCTCCCCTGGGTCTGACTGTACCTGCTTACCACGCTCAGTGCGTAAGCTACATCTGGTCTGGTGCACAACATCGCATACATTATAGAGCCTACCGCAGAAGCGTAGGGTATAACTGACATGCGATCCCTTTCCAAATCAGTCTTAGGAGACATCTCTTTGGATAGGGTGATTCCGTGACAAGCCGGTAAATTACCGCGCTTAGAATCTTCCATACTGAATCTTTTCAGTACAATGTTGATATACCTGGACTGCGAAAGCCCCAACATCCTCTTGGATCTATCACGATAGATCCGGATCCCCAGAATGTAAGAGGCATCACTCAGGTCTTTCATGGAGAACCTGTGTGACAAGAATCCTTTGATAGATTGTAGCATAGGAATGTCATTTCCTATCAATAGAATGTCATCCACGTACAAGACGAGGAATACGAAAGTTCATGCTACAATTTTACTATATATACATGGTTCATTTGGATTTTTGATAAAGTCATATTCTTTGACCGTTTCATCAAAACAGATGTTCCAACTCCGCGATGCCTGCTTTAGTAGTCACGACCCAAATGTGGCACGTGACCAGCACTTAAATCGCGTGACATCTCAAGACATCGACACGGTTTAAGTAAGCCGAAAACCCGGAATCTAAACCCTTTTTGAAAAATATTGGAGGTGGGGTTTAAATGATCAGCCGATAATATCGATTTAAATTAACATCATAAATTTAACTAAGTATCTTGAAAAGTCTTTGTGACGTTTGAAAACATGTCATCACCTCCTTTGCATTTTTATAAAAACTCGATACAACAAAATAAAATAGCCTCCCAACGGAAGCTGGCTTTCACGTCTAAAAGATGGAACAGCCAAACAAATTTATAACAGATGTCGACTCTAAAGAGTGTGACATCACCACCCATAAACTCTAAGTCTCGATTCTAAGTCCATAGTATATCATTTCTAAGTTGATAGAGTTTCCACTATATACAAAAATAAATGAATAATCAAGAGTGAGTATGATACAATAATAACTCACTTACCCATCTATCCCCAAAAGAATGTGTGCCCAAATCGCTGATAATCCAAGCAGTCAAACCTACAATAAACTGTGGCACAACGGGGATGAGTTGCCAACCCAGTGAATAAAAGTATATCTAAAGGTAGATATTGAAATGTATGACGATACCTAGGTCATAAGTATAGTACTATCATAATCTGTACTGATATGATATATGACATGTATGTGCAATACAAATTATCATGCAATCCTAAGTATAATATCCCAATGTCTTATGAATCAAAATCATGAATCTATAGTTCGTACTTGAATCCGTTTATTTGTATATTAATGCCTATACCAATATATATGCAGGTACTGTCTTCCGGATCAGTCCTGGTTGGATCCACTAATCATCTCTAAATGTGTGCCTCATGATAATGATCATATCAATATATACCAATATATATATATATATATATATATATATAGATGTCCAGCATCGACATCGAAATCCGAAAGCTCTCGTGTCCACCATCGACACATAATATAGATATTATCGACACCACCTCAATAGATGATCACCACCCGATATCCTGGCTATGATTAGTATCCCCTGGATATCTGTCGCACCAAGTCGAACCCCGGTTAGTATTCCCTGGATATCTGCCGTGCTCGTTTTTATCTCCGGAATCGAGTATCCTCGTTAGGCTCCCCCGCCTCAATGCGGCATCCTGCTCCTCGGTCTCGACCCGGGTCCACCATGTATCAAACTGTATATCTCCCCCACTCAGTCTGGATAGCATAAAAATCAGCGACCGTATATTTCCCCCACTCGGTCCGGAACAATACCAGAAAACGCAAAACTCATGGTGGACGTTTTACTCATCATATCAAATATCAAATAAGGAATAAGAATAATTGCATAGTTTGTATTGATGATATACTATATGTGTATATATATAACAGTGTCCCATACCACCGATCTATATATATCATCAGGAGTAGAATACTCAGAAATCTCAAGAAATCAAATACATCATCTATAGTATTACAACATGAATAGGAAAAGACTACGTAATCATATCACATAACATAATGAATTCAGTTCTAAATGTCATGGAACTACTAATGATGTGTAGTGTAGCATACGTGTCTGTGCTCGTGCAACATGGAAATCATTAGTATTTGTGCAAGTGTTATACGGTGTATCAGTCTACATATTAACGCATATATAACCGAACGATTCTACAGTGACATGGCAATACCAATGAGGTGTAGTGTAAAATATAGTTAAGTGCTTGTGCAGCATAGTACTCATTGGTATTTATGCAGTGTTCTATCAGAGTGTGCATAACGCGGAAACATATAATATAGAATATGTAATATAACCCTATAAGAAGTCTAAACGTACTTATTGTAATTACTTGTTATGAGCTATACCATTATTTCTAGAAATGATCGGAACGATAAGTTTAAAATAAGGAAGCTGCCTAAGATTTAAAAGAGATGTTTTTTTTAGAAATTGGCACGCATCCTGGTAGTTTTTTTAAAAGACAACGAACCGTGGTTTTTAAAATAATATAGCTCATACTAGTATTATATCCTAAAACAGAACATAATCTATCTATACCAGTCAAAGAATAAATTGGCCGTTATTCGGCATACCAAGTGTAAGTCTACGGTAGCGCCCCAGCCGTCTATAGACGCCAAATGCGGAACAAAAACTTTTTAACTGGCGCTATCGTATACTTTAACCCGGATCTGCCATTATTGCTAAACTAACAAACTGTAAAGAGTGTAGAAAGGTTATACCGAACGATCCGAGTCCTTCGTTCTTTAACCATCATCCCACGCTCCGTTGCGGCTGCTCCAATCTCGTCGATCTCCGATCTGCTCATCCAGGTGGCACCATGTCGACGATTCTTTAAACGGGCTCCCGCCTCTGACTCGAGGCAACTCGGTCGTCAAGTTTGCCAAAAGAGACGACCAAGATTGATGTAGAGAATGAGTAGAATACTTTGTCTCGTTACGTCCAAGGCTATGGACGAACGGTTAATGAAGTTGCCCTGGGAATCGGGTGATGGAATGAAATGAGCTGTGAAATTCCATACACCCCAAAATCTATCATATCTTTTACAACCATCTTTTTCAAGTGAGAGAGAGAGAAGAGGGGGCCGGCCATATATAGGGAGGAGGAGGGTGAGTGTAGGAGAGGGGGGGTGACCACAAGAACAAATATCATGTGTGAACATACTTAATGAAAAAGATGAATCACTAACCTAGTCACGTTGCATTAATTGAACCATTAAATGCAACCAATGAATACACAACACCTTTTAACCTAGTCTCCTCATCTAGATGCTTCTAGAAACTTCCACACTCATCTCAAGAAAAGATAAATCCGTCTTTAACCGAATGTTAAAAGACGGCTGATAGAAAACTGGAACTGGCAACTTCCAAAAGTGATCCCGAAACGACTTTCAGGACAACCCCGTAGCTGTATAAATATACCCGCATTTGTACTACGACCGAATACAAATGCAACTGAGACAAAGATATTATATCTACTCAATATAATACTCGGATCCGACTTAAACTAAAGCCGACCAGTATCATCTGCCCGAAAAATAACACGTACGTAAACGCACGTGCATTTTCCGAACCCTGCCATAAAACCATACGGCCTCTACAACGTTTCGCCCGAACTTAGGAAACTTTCTGCAGGGGACTCTAATGACTCGTCAGTACCCTGGCAGTGGGTTTAACCACAAACCGTCAGCGGCACTAGCAATGCGTAACGGCTGCCCATGGACTGACCTCAAAGGAGGCCGATGAGCGAACTCATCCGGAAACCCTACTGAGCCTAACAATGACAATGTATATACAGTCCGGTCCGTTCGTCAATGAGTATCGCATATCTGCCTAGGGGACTAGTAACGTCAGACCCCCAATAGCAGTATAAGTCGTGTCGGAGTGTAGCCCAATAACACCGTGAGAAACTTCTGGAGTACCTACCAGTAAATCTCCTGCCTTGGCCGTGGGCTATGTGTAATGGCTCTCCTAGACGCAGCACGACCTCGCCCCCAATACCGGGAGAGACGAATCCCCTGCCGATCCGCTCACGTGCCTCCATATAGCTCGGGACTGTACCCAAAAACTACCTGTTTGCACGACTCCTTTGAGCCGTGGTAAGGTAGAAATCAAAGTACAGTGGAAACTCACACGAGACAAATGACGACCTCAGGTCGATGAACTAACCTGTACACATGTCACCAGGGAACTGCTATCTGACGATATATATAATACCAACTAGCAGGTTCCCGGCGAGTCCTGTCCGGTGTACTCATAACCTAATGAGCACCTGTATACATCTTAGGTGATCCAACTAACACCAGTGGCTTGTGAGACCGGCCTCCGCCCCTCGTCGGGGTCTCGACTGTACACACTAGTCTACTCCGGAGTATCGATGCCCTGTCTCGAAACTCCCACGACTAGGGACCACAATTAAGGATATGCATATAAACTACCCAACTCTCACGTATATGATCGCCATCATACTGTTGGTAGTAAAGCAAGATCCTGAGGGCTCTATCAAAGTGTAACATGTAATCAGTCACCTGAACATGTACACGACTGATAAAAGCAAACCAGATAGCATACTATCATCCAGAGTAAGACTGTCCTACCGGTATAGGTCCTCCGCAATCATTGCAATCACGTACCTGCGATCCAATAATTGACTCTGAGGGCACTATCTCCAACAATCTCCCACTTGCACTCAAGGCTAATTATTGCGATGTCGACTACTCACAGCCCGTGTGAAACCGAACATCCAACTCCTCTACTAATCAGTTTCACAAAGCCCATTTGTAAAACTATTGTGTTCGAGAAATAGCTTCAGTGAGTGGATCCGCCTAGAAGTTTCTTTCTATATCTCTCTTAATCTCAAATTCGCGGAGAAAGCCATCTCCCAAATTGAGTAATACTTGTCTTAGAATATGTTTGGATATCTGATGGGACCTAGTTCATAAATGAACTCCAAATCCAAACTTCTTAGACTGTATCGATCACTGAACCTAATCAGTATCCGGCACCATGCCTCCCACAGTATCCTCTTGGACCACCTGTCCATAATACTGTCCCTCGTCAGAGGGAAAACTGAAACTCTGACTATCACTCTGTCATCCATGTTACCTTTGAAGCCTAGAATGATAACCGTCTCCCGAAGGAGGCTGCCGTCATCAAATCCGTAGAACATGTACTTATGTTCTAAAACTGCTTCCTTATGTTTCTCCAGGATTGGATTAATACAAACTTATTGCATCTAGTGCAGAAACAACATTTGGATGTGGTACTTGACATCTCATGATTGACTCAATTGCCTAAGCAAGTGATCTGCCAATCATGCACATCCCTCTCCCCTTTAGTCTGTAAGATACCTTTAGAGAGGGTGACTCCATCACCTGCAGGTACACCACCATGCTAGGAATCATCTATTCTAAAAACCATTAGAATACTGTCAAAGTACCCACATTGGGAAACTACCCAAATCCAGATCTAAAACCATAGATCCAGAAACCAGAATGTCAAATATTATATCCATATCCTGTCTGGAGAAACAACTGTGTGACGACCACAGTACAACCGATCGTAGTATAGGAATTTTACTTCCTACTCTGTGTATGTCATCCAGATACCATGACATCACACCCTACTACATTCTTAACAGATCCATCCCCTATTCTGATGAAGTCAAACCTATGACTGTCACATCAAAATTAGATGATCTATCTCCGCTATAACCGCTCAAGTCTATAAATAGACATAAGCTACTTGCTCACTATGCTTCTGCTTCTCCCACTGACTAGGACAACCCTCCTACCGGGTCTCATAGCCTGGAACAACAGTAGTGTCAAGTCTGGGTAGATAAGAACCTCCCTGTCACCGTCCTTGAGGCTACCGGAGTACCTCTCGGGTGTCTGAGGTTACCCACCATATCTGCGGAGTGGCTGTTGGAATGTCAAACCTGATTTAATATATTGGTCCTTATTAAATTTTCCGTAATCGTTCGCGGTTCTGGAATCACTTCCAGTTTTACCATACTCCCACTACTGTTTTCTGAAAAAGATCCATTTTACTAAAACTGTGGCGAGTCAAGAACAATAGCACTATTGATCTTCCAAATGGTAGAATATCAACTCTCGTCATAGCCAGGGTCAACCCACAAACAGCCATTACAGAAACGTGCCATGAGTTATCCAGAGTCTGGTTTTAAGCATAAGCTGGAAAACTCCCCGTACCTTAAGATCTTTTAAGGTATGAACCATTCTATATCCAATATAGAAACATTAGCACTTATTTAATTGGAACCATATTCAAATCATGCAGCTGTCTCCAGTGCATATCAAATTAATGGAAAGAGGCTAATCAGCATTACTCAACTTAGGAATCCATCCAATTATGAGCAACCTGAAAGAGAAACACGTTTCTCAAAACCATCACTATCATCTGAATACCAATCACAAGAATCTACATTTTCGATCTCTTTGAAGAATCCCGATACTTGTGACACCTGGTTCTCTACTTTATTCTTATACCCACAACTTCTCAAAACTTAGACCGTGTATTTCTACGAAACACTTGTCTAAGTACTAGAGAAGTTATAAGTAAACAGAACATAGTATGAGGACCTACCCCTTTGTCCTGATGGACACTGGACAACATACAATACTCTGTATAAGTCCGCTGAGTTTAAGCAACTCAAAACCTGTGCGTCGTAGGTTAAAAACTTTACCCTGGCGATTTCCTCAAATATCACCAATTACAACGAATTCCGATATAATGAGGATAATCACCTAATTCCCAATAACTTACTCCCACTCATCATCTGTAAAACCATACAGACATGAGAATGAAACCTGGTAAATACATACCCTTGGAGTAAGTATCTAATTGGGAAAACAGTTTTCTTTTAACAATGCACTGAAACACGAAAATGTTTCGTAGGGGTATCTTGGTATTCATAGAAATGCCTCTTCCATAATCCAATTCATCACTATAACCGTATACTTCACTGCCATCTCTCCAAGTCCCTTTATTTGTCTTTAGTCATTATCTTCTGTACACCATCGTTAGGCTAAATGGTTTTCTTCCTTCCCTATCGTTCGGCACCGGCCTATGGTATGGAAGAAGACTATCCAGTAAGCATAATAGATGTACCCTCCTAAACCAAGGAGTACTCGCATCTTGAGAGAAGGTGATGATAAAAGACATCTGAATAATACCTTATTCTTTTAAAGGTGAAATAGGAGTGGCGATGAAGTGCGCGGTTTTGGTCGTGAATGATATCAGTCGCAATTTACTTTGCCCTCTTTCTAATCCCTTTATTTTGTCTTTACATATTATCTTCTGCACACCCTACTGAGGCTAATTGGTTTTCTTCATTCCCTACCTTTCGGCACCTGCCTATGGTTTGGAAGAAGACTATCCAATATGCGTAATAGGTGTACTCTCTTAAACCAAGGAGCCCTCGCAACCTGAGAGAAGGTGATAATAAAAGACAAATGAATAAACCAATTCTATTTCTCCTGAACTTGGATCCATCCTCGAAGAAGTCCCTTCGAGTTCGTATATAACCATACGATGGATCTATCCAATGGAAGTGGATATCCATAGTAATACGGGTGTTCTGAGAAATTCAAAGGGTAAAAGAAGGAGTGGCAATGACTTATGCAACATAGACAATCCAAAAGCCAGTATTTTAAGAAGGTTCGGTCAACCTGGTCACTGAGTCATAGTCTAGGGTCGGTCAAAGGTTGCTGCCAAAGAGAGAAAGAAAAGAAACACTCTGCATGCACTCTAACCTAGATCAGAATGGTTATCACTTTATCTAATCCGGAAACCTCCCACTGTCCTGTCAAATTCTCCCCCAAACCTGAAAGAAGAATCAATCGGGATCACCCGAAGAGTAAACCAACTCATCAGTGGGAATCGGGATCCAACTCTCATCGCATGATAACGTGATGGAATGCATCCACGTTACTCATACTCCAGAAGGTATGCGCATACTTGGCAAGTTTTAGTTTCTTTAGAAACTCCCGATATGATTTTTGCCCCATGCTCTTATAACCTTGGCTTTGGTCAAAATGTCATAAGTCACATGCCAAGTTCTACCCGTCACTATCTTGTCAATTTGAACCCACCCGCACATGCCCCTGACTTTGGCCAATCGGCAGAACGACTGTCCCAAACTAACTCATCAATCTATGCAACAAATGAATACCCAGCAGCTACCAAACACTATGCCTTAACTTTGGCTAAAATGCATAGCTTGAATACTACTGAATACCCAAAAGAAGTGATGGACGGCTACGGCTGGTTTTTGGCGAAAAAATCTTTAACGTAACGAACTTGATATCGCTGAAGGAACCTGATAGCTTTTTAAAATATAGTGGCGAAAACCTTTTGCTAAAGAGGTCATTCCCGGTGAAGGGATCTCGGCTCTTTCCTCGTAGAATGAGGTGCAGGATATTCCACTGAATACCTCTATGCAAAGCAACATGTAATCGACTATAGTGAAGTTATTACCTTGACGCAAACTTCTGCCCAAGGGGTCAGTCCCGGTGAAGGGATATCGGCCCTTGCCCCGTCGAATGAGGTGCAGGATATTCCACTGCATACCGCTATGCATAACAAAAGGAAACGTCTTTGCAATAACACTTTTTAAATTTGTTCCAACAACTGCAAACAGGTTTGTTTTCCTTTGCATTGATCAGAATCAACGCAGTCCCCTCAATTAATCACACCAGAAAACAACGAAAATAAAATGTACGTATATGCCATCCGCATTCGTCACTGGGTCCCGTCATCACCCGTTACGTTACTTAACTAACGACAGAGCGGGGACTGGACTAGCGCGGGTGTAAAACATATACAACATCTAATAGTATATCTACCAATATAAAATAATCTCTCCAGGCGTGATAATATGCAACATTACAGAAAAGTAATAAGCATCACAGAACAATACAGATAATCTGGGATCCCCGGGTTTCACAGAGCAGCTGCTGAAACCCGACGCTCCCCTGTCGTGTGGATAGCCTGTGCAATGAAACCAAGACCCCTACGGGTGCGGCAAGTTACCCGCCAAAACCTGAAGCGAGGCAGCCCCTTACAGCAAAGTGAATGGACCACCTAGCACTTCACGGAATCCGGTAATCTTGGGCACCCCTCCTTGGGTCAACTTGTACCCCCTACGAGTGCGGGGAATAGTCTGCCAATTCTAGAGTGGGGCCCCTCTGCCTCTCAAAGCCATGAGAAGCGGGCCCGTTGTCCCCCAGAACCCGGCTATCCGTGCACTCCGTCGCGGGGAAAAACCTAGTACAGTAATGAAAAATAGTACAACAGGTACATCGACCGCAACCTGGTCGTGCCCCAAAAGAATATTATACAACAGGCTGTGACGGCAGTTCACATGTTGGACGCTCGCCCCGCAATATCAAATGTACAAATAAATCCAAACTGCACTATCATTGCACACTGCTATCCACCACGACAAATCCGCAACATCACAGCACAACACAGAAAATCAACGCGAATGTCACGTTCGCAAACCCGTCTAAAAGAACTATAGCAATCAGACGCGGTTTACCGATCAAATGACATTCCCGGTCGGAGATATAATGTAAGCACTGTAAACTAACGTATTTAAATTTCGATCGACTAAATATCATGAAGTGGGTCCCACGAACAACTGGTGAACAGTAACAAAATCTATGCCCAAAAGATATATACCAAAAACCCCAAATTCCAACAGAGAAGACACTGTGCAAATTTGGTGCACTGATTCAATAGAACGGCCGCGGATGCGCGGCCAAACCATGGGTTTGGCCGTGATTCCACGGCAGTTTACTGGAATCACGTGCTCAAATTTGGTCGGTGTGCTTCTGAAACCCTGCACAACTTTTTGTGATATGCAGAATAATTTTAGGACATCATTTAAAATCGACAGAAACTGTGAAGTTTGAAAATTTTGTTTTTCGATATTCTGTTCGATCGATGTTTTAAACGCATTAGCACAAGTTAGTAAAGCAAAATGGTGAGGCTCTGATACCACTGTAAGTCTACGGTAGCGGCCCGGCCATCTACAGACGCCAAATGCGGAACAAAAACTTTTTAACTGGCGCTATCGTATACTTTAACCCGGATCTGCCATTATTGCTAAACTAACAAACTGTAAAGAGTGTAGAAAGGTTATACCGAATGATCCGAGTCCTTCATTCTTTAACCATCATCCCACGCTCCGTTGCGGCTGCTCCGATCTCGTCGATCTCCGATCTGCTCGTCCAGGTGGCACCACATCGACGATTCTTTAAACGGGCTCCCGCCTCTGACTCGAGGCAACTCGGTCATCAAGTTTGCCAAAAGAGACGACCAAGATTGATGTAGAGAATGAGTAGAATACTTTGTCTCGTTGCATCCAAGGCTATGGACGAACGGTTAATGAAGTTGCCCTGGGAATCGGGTGATGGAATGAAATGAGCTGTGAAATTCCATACACCCCAAAATCTATCATATCTTTTACAACCATCTTTTTCAAGTGAGAGAGAGAGAAGAGGGGGCCGGCCATATATAGGGAGGAGGAGGGTGAGTGTAGGAGAGGGGGGGTGACCACAAGAACAAATATCATGTGTGAACATACTTAATGAAAAAGATGAATCACTAACCTAGTCACCTTGCATTAATTGAACCATTAAATGCAAGCAATGAAAACACAACACCATTTAACCTAGTCACCTCATCTAGATGCTTCTAGAAACTTCCACACTCATCTCGAGAAAAGGTAAATCCGTCTTTAACCGAATGTTAAAAGACGGCTGATAGAAAACTGGAAACTGGCAACTTCCAAAAGTGATCCCGAAACGACTTTCAGGATAACCCCGTAACTGTATAAATATACATGCATTTGTATTACGACCGAATACAAATGCAACTGAGACAAAGATATTATATCTACTCAATATAATACTCGGATCCGGCTTAAACCAAAGCCGACCAGTATCATCTGCCCGAAAAATAACACGTGCGTAAACGCACGTGCATTTTCCGAACCCTGCCATAAAACTATACGGCCTCTACAACGTTTCGCCCTAACTTAGGAAACTGTCTGCAGGGGACTCTAATGACTCGTCAGTACCCTGGCAGTGGGTTTAACCACAAACCGTCAGCGGCACTAGCAATGCGTAACGGCTGCCCATGGACTGACCTCAAGGGAGGTCGATGAGCGAACTCATCCGGAAACCCTACTGAGCCTAACAATGACAATGTATATACAGTCCGGTCCGTTCGTCAATGAGTATCGCATATCTGCCTAGGGGGCTAGTAACGTCAGACCCCCAATAGCAGTATAAGTCGTGTCGGAGTGTAGCCAATAACACCCTGAGATACTACTGGAGTACCTACCAGTAAATCTCCTGCCACGGCCGTGGGCTATGTGTAATGGCTCTCCTAGACACAGCACGACCTCGCCCCCAATACCGGGAGAGACGAATCCCCTGCCGATCCGCTCACGTGCCTCTAAAAGGCTCGGGACTGTTCCCAAAAACTACCTGTTTGCACGAATCCTTTGAGCCGTGGTAGGGTAGAAATCAAAGCACAGTGGGAACTCACACGAGACAAATGACGACCTCAGGTCGATGAACTAAACTGTACACACGTCACCAGGGAACTGCTATCTGACGATATGTATAATACTAACTAGCAGGTTCCCGGCGAGTCCTGTCCGGTGTACTCATAACCTAATGAGCACCTGTATACATCTTAGGTGATCCAACTAACACCAGTGGCTTGTGAGACCGGCCACCGCCCCTCGTCGGGGTCTCGGCTGTACACACTAGTCTACTCCGGAGTATCGATGCCATGTCTTGAAACTTCCACGACTAGGGACCAAAATTAAGGATATGCATAAAAACTACCCAACTCTCACGTATATGATCGCCATCATACTGTTGGTAGTAAAGCAAGATCCTAAGGGCTCTATCAAAGTGTAACATGTAATCAGTCACCTGAACATGTACATGACTGATAAAGGCAAACCAGATAGCATACTATCATCCTGATTAAGACTGTCCTACCGGTATAGGTCCTCCGCAATCATTGAAATCACGTACCTGCGATCCAATAATTGACTCTGAGGGCACTATCTCCAACACCAAGTTCATCATTTCCGATATGTATAATTCCTTATAATATAGCTCATCATATTACTATATCCATATCATCTTAAGTACGGCATGACCCCTCGTACCAATTTATCAATTCATACCCATATCATACGTATCTAATCATTATGCACATGTCTCCCTTAAAACTAGCTGTGAACTTTATGCAATGAAGGACATATAAGATACGATACTATATCAATGTCTTGGATAACTTTTATACTAACTAGCAATCATAATAATATTTATAAAGTTGCGGGGGTGCTATACGCCATCCACCCGACTTCCCCAGTAGATATAAATCTACTCACCAACTTGGAAGCTCGCTGAATCCACGCTGCTACATCACCAACTTCGTCTCGGAATCCTCGAATCGTACCTATATTCGTATTTAAATCGCATAGCAGTAAATATCATATCGAAAACCAAAACAATAAGCCAAACGCCCGTAGGTTAGAACCTACAGCACACTTAGCCCAAAAACGTCAATATAATACTGTCGTTAACGTATAAACGTCAACGGTTCAGCTGAAACCTCAAAATATGAAAACTTCGTATCGCAAATATGTGAAATTTGATAACCCATTTTCTAAAACGTTTCCAGATTTTATTGTATAATTATTTAAACAATACAAATAATACAAAAACTTGTAAAATACCAACTGAAAGCTACAAAAGGAAAATCAACACCAAAAGCCAAGGGATGGCCGGCATCGCCGGAATTTGAAGGTGGGTCGCCGGATTTTCTAGGGTGTTTGGGGCTAGTATTTGAAGTGGTGTCTCCTAGTAGTCTTATTATACTTTTAGTCTTGTTGAAATATCTAGTGATTATACCTATCAATTCCAGATTCGATTACAGTAGCTAAATTATCACAAAACCTAGCTTATGATGCAGCACAGCTAGACATACTGCGTATCATAAGTTACAAAACTTAAATTACTCTGAGCTAACCCTTTTCTGGTCAAGATATATAAAACATCACTCATGGTACGATATGTCCGTATCGTATCTAAGAACCTTAACCCCAAACTGATATTTGTTTCCAGATTTCTTATACCACTAAACTAAAACAATTAAACAATTCCAAACACACTTATATATCTATATAGAACTACCATAAAAACCACAATGTCCAACTCCACCAAAAATCCGGCGAGGTCGGAAATTTCCTTCATGTCGCCGGCTCATCTCCGAGGTAAGGGGTCCATCTTCCTGTAGTTTACTCTAGGTCCAATTTACAACGTTAAGACACTGTTTGGGTTTTCTAATTTACCTCTAAACTATAGCAGATTCATACAGAGGCTAAACTAATCAAAATACGATATCCGATTTCAATATTTAACTTTTCAGAAATAGAATTCTAAAGAGTTCTAGAGATTATACCCTTTGAAGATTACTAAGAATGCTTCCTTCAAGATGCCCAAGTCTTTAGCTCCTAGCTACAGGGTGATGGTGAAAGCACTTGTTCTTCTTCTCTTCTTCCTTTTCTTATTTTCTTTCATGTGTTCTAAAGTTTTTCTTTTCCTTTCCTTCTCTTAAATTTTCTGATCTAATGAACTGAACAAAGGGGGTAGGATAAGAAAATGAGTGAGGGTTTGTGGTAAAGAAAGGAGGAGGTGGCATGGAGGAAGGAGGTTGTGGCACTTGGTGAAGCATGGATGATTCATGCAAAGGGTGAGGTGTTGGATTTGAAGAAGGAGGTGTAAAGGTAATGAAGGAGGAGGTGTTCAGTTTTAAACAAGGGTTTTAAAGGAGGTGTTAGTTTATTATTAAGGGAAGAATGAGGTGTTTTGTGTAAGGGTTAACATATAATGATATGTGTCATTCATGATAAATGTAACAATAAGCAAAACCTTTATATCATAAATCACTTTGATATAATATAAAGGATATAAAATGATAAATATTTTACTTAAATATTATTAGCTTAATGATAAATAAATGTCATGATAAAATATAATTAAGATATCATTTTCTTGATATCACCCGCTTTATTCATGTTTATCAAAATAATTACATTTTTCGGATATAATTCCGATACCCCAAATTCATAAGCGATATCATTTTGCATAAACTTATTGATTTTATTATTTTTATAATAAAATGTAATTAAAAATTCTTAATATTCCAAAACGTTACATTAGTCCATAAATGGACTTAAGCAACTTGCACACTTTCCCGCTGCTCCCACTCTGATTGAAGCCTTCTGGCTGATCCATATAGACGCTCTCTTCCAAATTACCATTTAGAAAAGCCGTCTTTACGTCCATCTGCCAGATCTCATAATCATGGAAGGCGGCAATAGCAAGAAGGGCCCGAATGGATTTGAGCATAGCCACTGGAGAAAAAGTTTCGTCATAGTCCAAACCAGGTCTTTGACGAAAACCGTTTACAACAAGTCTAGCCTTATAGGTTTCCACCTGTCCATCTATACCAATCTTTTTCTTGAAGATCCATTTGCATCCTATGGGTTTTACCCCATCTGGAGAAAAGTCCAAAGTCCATACTTTGTTGGTGTACATGGACTCTATCTCGGTCTGCATTGCATCTAGCCATCGTACCGAGTCGCCGCTCTGGATGGCCTGCTGGAAGTTAGTAGGTTCATCATCATCAATGATGCAATCCTCTCTAACCCCATCTATGAGAAAACCGTAGTATCTCTCGGGCGGATGAGACGGCCTACTACTCCTGCGGAGGAGTGCGGGAATGTCCTGTTCTTTTGAACTACTGGTTCTACCAAACTTTCAGTAGTTGTTTATGGTTCTGGAATTTCTTCCAGTTCTATTGCGCTCCCACCTGTTTCCTTTTGTAAAAACTGATTTTCTAGAAAATGGGAATTACGAGAAACAAAAACCTTTTGTTCCTCTGCGTAATAGAAGAAATATCCTATGGAGTTCTTTGGATATCCCACAAACTTACACAGTACTGATCGTGCCTCGAGTTTGTCCGCATGCTGCTTTTTAACAAAAGCTGGACATCCCCATATCTTTAGATACTGAAGATTGGGTTTCTTCCCACTCCACATCTGATATGGCGTGGTAGGCACAGTCTTGGTAGGAGCCCTGTTCAAAAGATATGTCGCTGATTCTAGCGCATAACCCCAGAAAGATCACGGTAACTCAGCATTACTCATCATGGAACGTACCATATCCAATAGGGTTCGGTTCCGTCTCTCCGATACACCGTTATGCTGTGGAGTGTATGGAGGAGTAAGCTGAGAGAGAATTCCTTTCTCTTTTAGGTAACCTAGGAACTCGACACTTAAGGAATCACCACCTCGATCAGATCTCAGTGTCTTTATACTTTTGCCTGTCTGGTTTTCTACTTCATTCTTATATTCTTGGAATTTCTTAAAAGCCTCGGATTTATGTTTCATTAAGAAAATGAATCCGTACATAGAGTAATCATCCGTAAAAGTAATGAAATATGAAAAACCACCTCTTGCATGTGTAGACATTGGACCACATACATCGCTGTGTATGAGTCCTAAGAGCTCGCTCGCTCTTACTCTATGTCTAGTGAATGGAGTCTTTGTCATCTTTCCTTTGAGACATGATTGACAAGTGGCATAAGATTGTTAGTTAACCTTGTATCATTGATGTGACCCAGTATACAATACCATAAGAAAGCCTTATTTATATCTGGAGACTTTTTTTTAGTGTGTTCTGGACAATGAAAATCTGTAATTGGTTTAAGACATATATACCGTTATCTAGTGTACCGGACCCAATCAAACCATGATTAAGGTGGATGTTAACAACATTGCTTACAAACGTGAAATCATAACCTTATTTTGATAACAACGAAACCGATATGATATTACACGTTAAACTGGGTACACAAAAAAATTTATGCAAAACCAAAATATGTCTACTCGTCAATCCAAGGTGATAATCTCCTACGGACACTGCTCCTACGCTAGCTCCGTTAGCAACCTGGAGGGTCATATCACCAACTTTCAGCACTCTACGGTTTTTCAGTTCCTGCAATGAATTGCATATATGAGATCCTGATCCGGTATCCAATACCCAAGAAGTAGAGTTGACTGACAGACAATTTTCAATTACAAACACACCTGAAGTCGAAGCCACAGCTTGCTTCGGTTCCTGGTTCTTGCCAATCCAAGCTTTGCAATCTTTCTTCCAGTGCCCTTTCCTATGACAGTGGAAGCACTCGTCCTTTGCCACTACTGGCACTGTAATCTTTGTCTTTCCCTTAGCTCCCACCTTACTAACACCACCTCTTGGTTTGGTAGCGGCCTTCATCTTCCTTCCTTTAGCCCTAGCCTTGGACCTGGAAGAAGAAGCACCGCGAACAAACATAGCGGGTGTTTCACTTGCCTTCTGCTAGGTGCCCTCTGCACTCCTGAACATGTTAAGGAGTTCTGGAAGTTCAACTTCTTTTCTTTGAATGTTGAAATTCAGAATAAACTGGGCGTAGGTTGAAGGAAGGGACTGGAGAATCAAGTCTGTATAGAGCTCGTTCTCCAAAGTCGTCCCGAGGTCTGCGAGCTCTTCTATATAGCCAATCATCTTTATGACATGTTCTCCTACAGACGATCCGACGGCCAACCTCGCCTGAAACAAGTTCTTCGAGGTCTCGTATCTTGCTATACGAGATTGCTCCCCATACAGATCTTTTGTATGGAGAAATATGGATTCAAGATCCATATCCTCGTGCCTCCTCTGATGTTCATTATTCATAGAGGCAAGAACGATGCACTAGGCCTTCGCGCAATCTAACTCCCACGTTTTGTGGATTTCCTTATCCGCAATACTGGATTTTGGACCAGGGAATGAAGGTGCCTTAGTGGTAAGGAAATACCCCAATTTGTCATAAGTCAAAGCCATCTTGACATTCCGCAGCCAATCTTTATAGTTTGGCCCTGTCAATATATTTTTCTCTAATAGTAACTTAAGGCCTGTCATGTTTTGGGTCGCTGCAATGAGAGAGAGGGAACACTTTAGCATGATGCTCTTTCAAGTTTAGAGTGGTTTTTAGTTTATCTAAACTGGATGGCTCCCACTGTTTCTCGAATCCCTCCTCAAACCAAAAAGGAAGAACTAGCCAGGACTATTCTCACCGTACAATACTTGCTTAACCGTTCAGCCAGGCCGGTGTCGGTACTTCGAGGGAGGTTTTCCAACGCTTTCGCGAAGTTTCTCCATTAAATAACCTCTTTTCTCTGGGGGCATAGCCCCGCTGACACCTTTCTCGGCACCTACTTGGTTTATAGCACTGATCGTTAAGTGACGAATCTCCTGATGAGTAGCGGATACTCACAGTAGGATCGGGATCCAAATATCATCGTGTGATAATGTTGAAGGAATCCTTCCAACATTCATCAAACTCCAAATGGTATGCATCACTTTGCAAATTTCAGTTTCTTTAGAAATTCCCGATATAAATTTCGGCCCCATGCTCTTATGACCTTGGCGTTAGGTCAAAATTTCATAAGTCACATGTCAAGTTCTACCCATCATTATCTTGTTAATTTGAACCCATCCATACATACCCCTGACGTGGGCCAAATGGTAATACGACTGTCCCAACTAACTCATCTATCTATGCAACAAATGAATACCCAGCAGCTACCAAACACTATGCCTTGGCGTTAGGTCAAAATACATAGCTTGAATACCACTGAATACCCAAATGAAATGACGGAGGGCTACGAATGGTTTTGGCGAAACCGTGAACGTAGTGAACTTGATATAATCGAAGGAACCTGATTAGTCGAAAATATTGTATTTTTAACACGACAATTTCCCTATCATTTGCACTTATATAGAAGTGTACGGTATTCATATTTCACATATTAGCAAAACTGTCGCAAAATATCAGATTGCATGTATTAGACTCTAAAACCGACACTATAAAGGAAATTGACTGCATTTCATGGCATCGCATCATCTCTATATTGCGCAACACTTGTTTTGAGATCTATGCAGGAAAATCCAGAAGAAAGGCCAAAATTTTATATGGTACCGATCAAACATGACGCCAACTCAATGATTTGGAATCTGGTATTGATGTAAAGGGAATTCAGGAATTCAATATATCACAAAATACAGAAGAAGACATCAAAAGCCAACTCCAGAAAAATGCAGCCCCAAGGAGCCTACTTGGCCGCGGAACCGCGGCCTAAGCCGCCTTGTGCCGCGGTTCCGCGGTGGTCTTGCCCCTTCATCACCCCAATTTTGCACCACAACTCCTATGACAGCTTCCACACTTCAGAAAACCTATGCAAGTTCCAGAAGACTCCTGAACATTCTGCCAGATCAGCAAGCTTTGGAATCTACACTAAACTAGCCTTGTAATCTAGAAACTTCTCCCTAAACCATAGCTTAAACCCTAAGCTAGCTAATAACAAACTACTTCTAGAAGCCTCAACAAACTTTTGGAAGGAATTGTAATTTCAAACCTAGACCTAGGGTTTGGGAGATCTATAAATAAGACCCTAGGCTCACTTGTAAAAGGATCCTTGACTAGTTCATTTTAGTAGCCAATCTAGATCCATTCACTCTCTTTCTCCATCTTTTCCACAAGTCTAGTGACAAGACTTGTGTGAAACCCTAACCCTAATTCCAATCAAAAGCCAAGATCCCGAGTACCCCATCAAGCAAGAAGCCTTGCAACCTTTTATGAGCCGAGCCGATCTTCAACAGAGTAAGTGGTCTAAGCCGATCCGCGACTCACGGAGCCGAGCGAAGCCAAGTCGACAATTTAGTTCTTCCTCTTGTAGTTCTTGAGCGACTGTAATCAAATTATTGATATAAATAAAAGGTGATATTCTTTTATCTTGTTTTCTTTAAATTCTTGCATCATGATTCAATCTAAATTTCTAGTTGTGATGTTTGAGTAATACTTCGCTCGTCGAGGAGTCGAGACGATCAATAGAATGATGATGTAATAGATCTTAAATCAATTCTTGAATCCTACGAGTTTTGCAAACCCTATCAAGTTCAAGAATCGACGACCCAATTCGTTGCGATGCTTTTTTGATTGATATCGCTCGAGATTGGGGAGTTACGATCGTTTCTTGAAATTGCTAGAGGCTAGAATGTGAATGATATCTACGAAAGAACAAGGGTTAAATGATGAAACCCTAGTTTCATCAAGAAAGCCCTAACTCTCGTCGATCATCATCGATCTAGTATCAATCCTTCGAAGGACAAGAACATGAAATCTTGAGATTACATCACGTCTATAGATCCGATCGATTCCTACGAGCCTCATTTAGATTCTTGACATTTGGTTGGAAATATCATCGAAACCCGATTCTCGATTGTTTATCATTTCTTGATTCTTGATTAGATTAGTGACACCTGAATCAATAGATAAAATCTTGAATCATGTTTTCTTTTCCTTTCGATTAACTTTTCAATTCAAGCAAATCAAATATAAAAACGAATCGCACAATCCATGTGGACGATCCGCACTCGCTTACGATCTATAATCGACACCGTAATTGATTGCGGTCAAATATAATTCTTTGATTGTGAATTTTATTCAATATTACCGACACATAGAAACTTATTCGCTTTATTCGATTTACACAAACAAGAAACTCTCATCGATCAAATGAAACCGTTATCGGGAATCATTTGATGTGATTTGATACTTTTACATACACAATCGGAAATTTATAAACAATCAAATGGCGCCGTTGCCGGGGATTACGCGCTAATTCATTTCATATTATAGTTTGAATTGAAAGATTTATTCCATTGTTATTTTGAGATCAAAATTCGTGCAAACCCTAAACGATTTGTTGTGGTTCATTGCAAGGAAATCTGGAGCTGTTTGGAAATTGAAGAAAATTTTTGGAAAATACCAGAAAGTTGAAGGAGTCTACAGGAACATTCCCTGAAAATTTGGTGCAGTGTTCTCTTCAAACGACCGCGAAAGCGCGGTGGGAGCCCCCTATTGCGGCGGAACCGTGGCTTGCTGAAGCGTTTTCTATGAAATTTTTCCTTCAGGTGACTTCTTACCTTCTCCTCTCTTCTCTTTTTAGCTCCAACTAACAATTTTCTGCAGGATTCTTTGCAAATAATCGCAGCTCACAAATTGCAAAATTAAATTTGTGCGTGATTTTGTTTCTTGGTTGTTTGCATTCTAAATACGGATATTAAGGGGCACGGCCAAATCCAAATTAGGTGGGGATTTCATTACCCTTCCTAGGCCCCGAAAACCACAAAACTTGCATCCGCATTGACCCACATTAACTAAAAGAAATCTAGAGATGACTCTAAGGACCGTCGCGCTCAATTAGGACAAGAGAAGGTCGTGGGTAATTCATTGCTTATCCGTGTTTTCTTGTGGTGCCTAGGAAAGTGTGTCGAAGGCTAGTGGTTATTAATTAGGCCCACTACTTACGTAGTGGAGTACCTTCCCACTTGTAAGTCTACGTTTACGCCCTGGCCGTCTAGAGACGCCAAATGCGGAACAAAAACTTTTTAACTGGCGCTATCGTATACTTTAACCCGGATCTGCCATTATTGCTAAACTAACAAACTGTAAAGAGTGTAGAAAAGTTATACCGAACGATCCGAGTCCTTCGTTCTTTAACCATCATCCCACGCTCCGTTGCGGCTGCTCCGATCTCTTCGATCTTCGATCTGCTCGTCCAGGTGGCACCACGTCACTGATTCTTTAAACGGGCTACCGCCTCTGACTTGAGGCAACTCGGTCGTCAAGTTTTCTAAAAGAGACGACCAAGATTGATGTAGAGAATGAGTAGATGACTTTGTCTCACTTGGTCCAAATCCGTGGACGATCGGTTAATGAAGTTGCCACTCGAATCGGGTGATGGAATGAAATGAGCTGTGAAATTCCATACACCCCAAAATCTATCATAATCTTTTACCAAATGAAAACATCAAAAAGTGAGGTGAGAGAGAGGAGGGGCCGGCCATATATATGGAGAGGGGGTGAGTGTAGGCGCAATGTGAGGGTAACCATAAGCAAAAGATCATGAGAAAATATCCTTAAGAAAACAAGAAACAATAAAGCTTAAAGCATGAGTCATTATACACCTCATCAAGTCATTAATGACTCCATTAATGCACTAATGACACACCAAGCCAAGTCACCCTCTCTAGAACCTTCTAGAATCACGACTCAACCTTATCCAAGAAAAGATAAATCCGTCTTTAACCGAATGTTAAAGACGGATAGAAAACTGGAAACTGGCAACTTCCAAAAGTGATCCCGAAACGACTTTCAGGATAACCCCGTAATTGTATAAATATACCCGCATTTATATTACGACCGAATAAAAATGCAACTGAGACAAAGATATTATATCTACTAATTATAATACTTGGATCCAGCGTAAACCAAAGCCGACCAGTATCATCTGTCCGAAAAATAACACGTGCGTAAACGCACGTGCATTTTCCGAACCCTGCCATAAAACCATACAGCATATACAACGTTTCGCCCGAACTTGGGAAACTATCTGTGGGGGACTCTAATGACTCGTCAGTACCCTGGCAGTGGGTTTAACCACAAACCGTCAGCGGCACTAGCTATGCGTAACGGCTGCCCATGGACTGACCTCAAGGGAGGCTGATGAGCGAACTCATCCAGAAACCCTACTGAGCCTAATAGTGACAATGTATATACAGTCCGGTCTGTTCGTCTATGAGTATCGCATATCTGCATAGAGGGGTAGTAACGTCAGACCCCCAATAGCAGTATAAGTCGTGTCGGAGTGTAGCCCATTAACACCTGAGATACTACTGGAGTACCTAACAGTAAATCTCCTGCCACGGCCGTGGGCTTTATGTAATGGCTCTCCTAGACACAGCACGATCTCGCCCCCAATACCGGGAGAGACGAATCCCCTGCCGATCCGCTCACGTGCCTCCATGTGGCTCGGGACTGTACCCAAAAACTACCTGTTTGCACGACTCCTTTGAGCCGTGGTAGGGTAGAAATCAAAGCACAGTGGGAACTCACACGAGACAAATGACGACCTCAGGTCGATGAACTAACCTATACACATGTCACCAGGGAACTGCTATCTGACGATATGTATAATACCAACAAGCAGGTTCCCGGCGAGTCCTGTCCGGTGTACTCATAACCCAATGAGCACATGTATACATCTTAGGTGACCCAACTGACACCAATGGCTTGTGAGACCGGCCACCGCCCCTCGTCGGGGTCTCGACTGTATACACCAGTCTACTCCGGAGTATCGATGCCCTGTCTCGAAACTCCCACGACTAGGGACCACAATTAAGGATATGCATATAAACTACCCAACTCTCACGTATATGATCGCCATCATACTGTTGGTAGTAAAGCAAGATCCTAAGGGCTCTATCAAAGTGTAACATGTAGTCAGTCACCTGTGTTAGTGTATATGCCCTAGAGGCCATTACTGTATCATACTAGTTTGTATATTACTTAATGGAAGCTTGGGATATTCACCTTGTATAAACAATCTTGCTCAATATAGTAGTATGCTACTTGGTTTGTTTCTACTTCAATGTGTACATGTGTTTATATTAGTATATCACCTATACGCATTAGTGGAGCCCTTAGGATCTTTGCTTGATTACCAGCGTTGTGATGGCAGTCACACTAGTGGGGGCTGGGTAATCTATAAGCACATCCTTATACAGGTCCCTAGTCGCAGGACTATCGAGACAGGGCATCGATACTCCGGAGTAGACAAGCGTATGCGCTTCTCATCCCAGTGTGGGAGATTGTTTGTCCCACAGCCATCAGTACGTCGTACTGGTGATAGTATACGGGTGCTCGTTGGGTTACGAGTACACTGGACAGGACTCGTCGGGAACTGACAGGTTGGTATTATACCTATCGTCAGTTATCAGTTCCCAGGTGACATGAGTACAGCTTAGTCCGCTGACTTGACACTGGCACATCGCCTCGAGTGTGTTCCCACTGCACTTTGATCACTACCCTACCACGGCTCAAAGGAGTCGTGCAAACAGGTAGTGGTTGGGTGCAGTCCCGAAGCACTTGGAGGCAGTGACGGTTAGACAGGATTCGTCTCTCCCGGTATTGGGGGTTGACATCGCGCTGTGTCTAGGAGAGCCATTACACGAGTAGTCCCTGGCCAGGGCAAGCGAGATATACTGGTAGGCTTCCAGTGTTATCTCAGGGTGTTTTGGGCTTCACTCCGACACGACTTGTACCGCTATTAGGGGACTGACGTTTTACCGCCCCCTAGGCCCGACATGCGATGTATTAGACGAACAGACCGGACTGTACGGAGACTGTCACATTCAGACTCAGTAGGAGTTCAGATGGGGTTCACCTCGTCAGCCTTCTTGTCGGCATCTACCTGGGGACCGTTACGCACAGCTAGTGCCGCTTGCGGTCTGTGGTTAAACCCACTGCCAGCGTAGTGTCGAGTCTTTAGAGTCCCACACAGAGGGTATTCGCCTCTGGGCAAAACAGGGTAGAGGTCGCATGGTTTTGCGACAGGGTTCGTTCTCATTCGCGCACTTGTGCACGTTTGGAGTCCGGACGGATTTTACTGGCTGGCTCTAGTTTGAGTCAGATACTGGTATATGTTTTGGGGTTGATTTTATCTCTCAGTATTCATGTTCCTCGGAACAAGAATGCAGGTGTGTATGCACAGTTGTTTGAGAAGGAGGAAGAGGACTTTCATTAGGGTTTCAGAACGGGTGCGTATGCACAGTTGACAGTCGTCTTTTTTCAAACCCTAATGGATTTATGTTATATCAATTAATAATACTAATAAAATGAAATTGTGTCATGGTTGGGTTTTTGTTGACTTGTTGACCATGGTTGACTAGTTGACCATAGTTGAATGTTTGACCATCATCATTACTTTGCAAAGATGCTCTTTGATTCTAGCAAAATTCATTTAATGTTTGAAATGATAATGGTCATTCCTAAACCTTCCATCAACTATTTCATTTTCATTATTATTAATAATTTGATAATTCTTTTTGCTTTTGTTATGGTTGCAAAAGGAAAAAGAGCTCATTCTATAATTTTGGCTTCTCTCTCCTCACTTCATCTTCTTCTTCCTCTAGCAAAAGGAAAATCCTTCTGATGTGTTGAGAATCCCTCTCCTTGAAAGAAAAACACCCCTTAGACACTCTCTACTCACTCTAGGATCAAAGGTTTAGCAAGCCGAAGATTCTAGTTCTCTCAAAGTTCGAGAAAGAGCCCGAAGGTTGAACCCTTAAGTGGATCCATCTTTGACGGAAGAAGGCAACGAGGAAAGCACCATCAACCTCTTCAAAAGTTTGAAGAAGAAGGAGTTCAAGTTAGGTATAACCATCTTTCCGAGTAGCTAACTCTCTTTAGCTTGTTTGCTAGTTTAGTTTAGAAAGGATCCCGACTTTGTTAGTCCATGTTGCCCCATGCGCTAAAAATTTGATTTTTGTACCATTTCCGCCTCCCCGTAAGAACCGGGGGTCGCAACATGGACTTACAGTGGTATCAGAGCCTAACTAAACTTAAACTAGCTTTGTAGTAAAGTGTATGGAAGTTCGATCGAGAAAAATCGCAAAACCGGAAAAACCAAAACCCTAAGTTTCTGTTGAAATTTTTTGTGCTCTAAATGTAAAAAGTTTTACTCCTAAAATCGGCTCAGGGTTTTGTGAAAACACCCACGAAATACGATCGCATGATTCCTTCAAAGCGCCGCGGTTCCGCGGCAATGGGTGGCTTAGGCCGCGGAACCGCCGCCGTTTTGTCTCTCCTTGTGGTCCTGTTTCGTGCAGTGTTCTTCTGGTAGGGTTTTGGGATTTTTAAGATATGTCATTTGTGCCCAGATTTTCCAGAAAAGAAATTTGTTTTTGGGGGCCTATAAATCCATATTTTTATCGAACTTCACTGCACTTTGACTAAAATGGTTATATCTGTGATGTTTGCATGTATTGAACGTCGGCTAATCGCTATATGTCGATTAGTCGGGGTTATACATCTCTGTGATCTGTGTTTGATATTGGAATGTGTATATGAATGTGTTGGACTGTCGCGGGTGAATAGCCGGGGTGGATGTGAGATGAGCTTTTGTTTTTCTTTCATTCATTTGTAATATGTAAATTGATGTAATATTATTATTTGTATGGCCGCACAACCGGGTCGGGGTTGTAGCCGTCATTGTATAATTCTTTTTACTGTTTTTTCTCCTAGGATAGACCCATGGAGGGGTGCACAAACTACCGGGTACTTGGCGGGTAGTTTGCCGCACCCGTAGGGGTCTTGGCTGGGGTTTTGGCTATTCACCGCGACCGTGTAATCCGCTTTTCGTTGCAGGCTCGAACGGATTGCGGATTCCTAGTATATCCAATGTATTCATCTGTGATCTGTAATGTCTATCATTGCTATATTTATAACTATTTAGGCGTTGCTTATGTTTTACAGCCGCGCTAGCCCAGCCCCCGCTCTGTCGTTAGTTAAGTAACCTAACGGGTGATGACGGGGCCCCGTGGCGAATGCGAATGGCATAAGCGTACGTCATATTTTAGTTTTTTTCTGCAATGGTAGGATTTAAATGATGGGACGCATTAAAAGAACTAATGCAAGAATATCACGCATTAAAAGAACTAATGCAAGATAATAAACCAAATTAAAATCGTTGGAACACTTTCGAAAAACAACTCGGTTCTTTTCAAAACTAACTTTTAAATGCGGAGCTTGAGCCACTCCTTCTAAAAGCTATCTCGTTCCATCGATTATATCAAGTTCACTACGTTCACGGTTTCGCCAAAACCATTCGTAGCCCTCCGTCGTTTCACATGAATAGTCAATAGTAGTCAAGCTGTGTTTGTTGGCCAAAGTCAAGGCATAGTGATTGGTAGCTATTGGGTATTCATGTGCAGCATAGATAGATGCGTTGGTTTGGAACAGTCGTACTGCCTTGTTGGCCAAAGTCAAGGGTAGGTACGGGTGGATTCAAATTAACCTGGAGAACGACGGGTAGAACTTGACATGTGACTTATGATTTGTTGGCCAAAGTCAAGGTCATAAGAGCATGGGGCAAAAATCCACATCGGGAGTTTCATAAGTACTGAAACTTGCTAGATTTGCATACCATTTGGAGTGTGATGATTCTGGTAGGATTCCTTCAGTTTCGTCACGCGATGATATTTGTATCCCGATCCTACTGTGAGCATATGCTATTCCTCGGGAAATTTCTCACTAAACGATCAATGATATAAACCTAGTAGGTGCCTAGAAAGGTGTTAGCGGGGCTACACCCCCAGGGAAAAGAGGTTATTTAATTAAGGAACTTCGCGAAAGCGTTGGAAAACCTCCCTCGAAGTACCGACACTGGCCTGGCTGAACGGTTAAGCAAGTATTGTGCGGTGGGATTGATCCCGACTAGTTCTTCCTTTATGGTTTGAGGAGGGATTCGAGAGACAGTGGGAGCCATCTTGTTTAGAAAAACTAAAAACCATTCTAAACTTGCAAGAGTATCGTGCTAAAGTGTTTCTTCTCTCTCTCGTAATTGCAGCGACCATTCGACATGACTGGACTTAAGTTACTTCTAGATAAAAACATACTGACAGGGCCAAACTACAAAGATTGGCTCAGGAATGTCAAAATGGCAATCACTTACGACAAGCTGGGGTATCTTCTTACCACTAAAGCTCCCCCCGTCCCAGGTCCCACCTCCAGCGTCGCGGATAAGGAAATCCGTAAGACTTGGGAGATTGATTGCGTGAAGGCCAGGTGCCTCGTGCTTGCCTCTATGGACAACGAACATCAGAGGAGGCACGAGAATATGGATTTGGAATCCATATTTCTTCATACAAAAGAACTGTATGGAGAGCAGTCTCGTATCGCAAGATACGAAGTGTCGAAGAAGTTATTTTCGGCAAAGTTGGCCGTCGGATCATCGGTAGCGGACCACGTGCTTAAGATGATTGGCTACATTGAGGAGCTCGCGGAACTTGGGACCACGTTGGAAAGTGAACTCTATACGGATTTAATTCTCCAGTCCCTTCCATCCACTTACGCCCAGTTTATACTGAACTTCAACTTACAAGAAAAGGAAGTTGAACTTTCAGAACTCCTCAACATGCTGAGGATCGCAGAGGGCACCCTACAGAAAGGTAGGGAAACACCCGCTTTGTTTGTAGGAGGATCTTCTTCCTCTAGGTCCAAGGCAAAAGCCAAGGGAAAGAGGAAGAAAGCCTCCGCCAAACCAAGAGGCGGTGTTAGTAAAGTGGGTACGAAGGGAAAGGAAAAGGCAACAAAGATTACGGGGAAGCTTGTGGGAAAAGAGGAATGCTTCTATTGTCATAAGAGTGGACACTAGAAGAAAGATTGCAAGGCTTGGAAGGCCAGGACACAGGAACTGAAGCAGGTTGCGGCTTCAGCTTCAGGTGTGTATGTTATTGAAAGCTGTCTTTCTATAAACTCTACTTCCTGGGTATTGGATACCGGATCAGGATCTCATATCTGTAATTCTTTGCAGGCGTTGAGAAACCGTAGGTTTTTTAAGGCAGGTGACATGACCCTCAGAGTTGCGAACGGAGCTAGCATGGATGCTAAAGCCGTGGGGGACTATCACCCGGGAATGATAGATGGGCATGTTTTGGTTTTGCGTAATTGCTTTTTTGTACCCAACGCAACTTGTAATATCATTTCTGTATCTTTGGTTTCTAAAGAAGGTTATGAATTTGCGTTTGTAAGTAATGTTGTAAACATTCACCTTAATCAAGTTCTGATTGGGTCAGGTACACTGAGCAATGGTAAATACGTGTTAAACCAACCACAGATTTTCAATGTCCAGAATACACACAAAAGAAAGTCTCCGGATATCAATCAGGCTTTCTTATGGCATTGTAGACTGGGTCACATAAATGAGAGAAGGTTGACTAAGTTACATACAGAAGGATATTTGGATTTGTTCGAATATCAATCGTATGCCACTTGTCAATCCTGTCTCAAAGGAAAGATGACAAAGACTCCGTTCACTGGACACGGAGTAAGAGCAAGCGAGCTCTTGGGACTCGTGCACAGTGACGTGTGCGGTCCAATGTCTACACATGCGCGAAGCGGTTTTTCTTACTTCATTACTTTTACGGATCATTTTTCAAGGTTCGGATATGTCTTCTTAATGAAACATAAATCCGAAGCCTTTGAAAAGTTCCAGGAATATAAGAATGAAGTAGAAAAACAAACCGGCAAAAGTATCAAGATTCTAAGATCGGATCGAGGTGGAGAATACTTAATTGCCGAGTTCCTGAATTATTTAAAAGAGAACGGAATTCTCTCTCAGCTTACTCCTCCATACACTCCGCAACATAACGGTGTATCGGAGAGACGGAATCGAACCCTATTGGATATGGTACGGTCCATGATGAGTAACGCTGAGTTACCGCGATCATTCTGGGGGTATGCGCTAGAATCAGCTGCGTACCTTTTGAACCGAGTTCCTACTAAGACTGTGCCTACTACACCATATGAGTTGTGGTGTGGAAAGAGACCCTATCTTAAGCACATTAAGACATGGGGATGTCCAGCTTTTGTTAAAAAGCAGCATGCAGACAAGCTCGAGGCACGCTCAGTACAGTGCAAGTTCGTGGGATATCCAAAGAACTCCAAAGGATATTTCTTCTACTGCGAAGAGGAACAAAAAGTTCTTGTTTCTCGTCATGCCTACTTCTTGGAAACTGAGTTTTTGGAAACCCAGATAAGTGGGAGCACAGTAGAACTGGAAGAAATTCCAGAACCACAAACCATTACTGAAAGCTTAGAGGAACCAGAGGGTTCGAAAGAACAGGACATTCCTATGCCGCTCCGCAGGAGTAGTAGGCAGTCTCATCCGCCCGAGAGATACTACGGTTTTCTCATAGACGGGGATAGAGAGGATTGCATCATAGATTATGATGAGCCTACTAGCTTCCAGCAGGCCGTTAAGAGCATTGACTCGGTAAAATGGCTGGATGCAATGCGGACCGAAATGGAGTCCATGTACACCAACAAAGTATGGACGTTGGACATTGCTCCAGACGGGGTAAATCCCGTAGGATGCAAGTGGATCTTCAAAAGGAAGATTGGTGTAGATGGACAGGTTGAGACCTATAAAGCTAGACTTGTAGCAAAGGGTTTCCGTCAAAGACCTGGTTTGGACTATGACGAAACCTTTTCTCCAGTGGCTATGCTGAAATCCATTCGAATCCTTCTTGCCATTGCTGCCTTCCACGATTATGAGATTTGGCAGATGGACGTAAAAACCGCTTTTCTAAATGGAAATTTAGAGGAGTGTGTCTATATGGACCAGCCAAAGGGTTTCATTCAGAGTGGGAGCAGCGGAAAGGTGTGCAAGTTGCTTAAGTCCATCTATGGACTAAAGCAGGCATCGCGGAGTTGGAACATCTCTTTGATGAGACGGTCAAAGAATTTGGCTTTATTAAAAACCCAGATGAACCATGCATCTATAGTAGATTTGTAGCGAGAACTGTAGTATTCCTCGTTTTATACGTGGATGACATTCTCTTAATAGGAAATGACATTCCTATGCTACAATCTGTCAAGGGGTTCTTGTCACACAGGTTCTCCATGAAAGACCTGGGTGATGCCTCATACATCCTGGGGATCCGGATCCATCGTGATAGATCCAAGAGGATATTAGGACTTTCTCAGTCCAGGTACATCGACACCATAGTGAAAAGATTCAGTAAGGAAGATTCCAAGCGCGGTAACCTACCGGCTTGTCACGGGATCACCCTCTCTAAAGAGATGTCTCCCAAGACTGATTTGGAGAGGGATCACATGTCTATTATACCCTACGCTTCTGCGGTAGGCTCTATAATGTATGCGATGTTGTGTACCAGACCGGATGTTGCTTATGCACTGAGTGTGGTAAGCCGGTATCAGTCAAACCCTGGGGAGAAACACTGGATAGCGGTAAAGAACATTCTCAAGTACCTGAGAAGGACTAAGGAGATGTTCTTGGTGTATGGCGGAAAAGACCTCCAGATCGAGGCCTTTGCTGACTCCAGCTTCCAGAGTGACAAGGATGATTCCAAGTCCATGTCGGGTTTTGTCTTTACCCTCAATGGAGGGGCGGTGTGTTGGAAGAGCTCCAAACAGGAAACCGTTGCAGACACGACGATGGAAGCGGAATATTTCGCTGCATCTGATGCCGCAAAAGAAGCTGTCTGGATGAGGAAGTTCTTAAAAGAACTTTAGGTGGTTCCGTCCATTGTTGACCCAATACCTCTGTATTGCGACAACAACGGGGCTATAGCTTTAGCGAAGGAACCCATGTCCCATCAGAGATCCAGGCACATCTTGAGGCGGTATCACCTGATCAGGGAGATCGTGTATCGCAGGGAGATCGAGGTTCGGAGGGTTGCTTCAGAAGAGAACACTGCAGATCCATTCACCAAGGCCCTGCCCCAGATTCAGTTCGAGCGGCTGATCGAGATGATAGGTCTTCGATACGCCAGTACATGGCCTTAGTGCAAGTGGGAGATTGTTAGTGTATATGCCCTAGAGGCCATTACTGTATCATACTAGTTTGTATATTACTTAATGGAAGCTTGGGATATTCACCTTGTATAAACAATCTTGCTCAATATAGTAGTATGCTACTTGGTTTGTTTCTAATTCAATGTGTACATGTGTTTATATTAGTATATCACCTATACGCATTAGTGGAGCCCTTAGGATCTTTGCTTGATTACCAGCGTTGTGATGGCAGTCACACTAGTGGGGGCTGGGTAATCTATAAGCACATCCTTATACAGGTCCCTAGTCGCAGGACTATCGAGACAGGGAATCGATACTCCGGAGTAGACTAGCGTATGCGCTTCTCATCCCAGTGTGGGAGATGGTCTGTCCCACAGCCATCAGTACATCGTACTGGAGATAATATACGGGTGCTCGTTGGGTTATGAGTACACTGGACAGGACTCGTCGGGAACTGACAGGTTGGTATTATACCTATCGTCAGTTATCAGTTCCCAGGTGACATGAGTACAGCTTAGTCCACTGACTTGACACTGGCACTTCGCCTCGAGTGTGTTCCCACTGCACTTTGATCACTACCCTACCACGGCTCAAAGGAGTCGTGCAAACAGGTAGTGGTCGGGTGCAGTCCCGAAGCACTTAGAGGCAGTGACGGTTAGACAGGATTTGTCTCTCCCGGTATTGGGGGTTGACATCGCGCTGTGTCTAGAAGAGCCATTACACGAGTTGTCCCTGGCCAGGGCAAGCAAGATATACTGGTAGGCTTCCAGTGTTATCTCAGGGTGTTTTGGGCTTCACTCCGACACGACTTGTACCGCTATTAGGGGACTGACGTTTTACCACCCCCTAGGCCCGACATGCGATGTATTAGACGAACAGACCGGACTGTACGGAGACTGTCACATTCAGACTCAGTAGGAGCTCAGATGGGGTTCACCTCGTCAGCCTTCTTGTCGGCATCTACCTGGGGACCGTTACGCACATCTAGTGCCGCTTGCGGTCTGTGGTTAAACCCACTGCCAGCGTAGTGTCGAGTCTTTAGAGTCCCACACAGAGGGTATTCGCCTCTGGGCAAAACAGAGTAGAGGTCGCATGGTTTTGCGACAGGGTTCGTTCTCATTCGCGCACTTGTGCACGTTTGGAGTTCGGGCGGATTTTACTGGCTGGCTCTGGTTTGAGTCAGATACTGGTATATGTTTTGGGGTTGATTTTATCTCTCAGTATTCATGTTCCTCGGAACAAGAATGCAGGTGTGTATGCACAGTTGTTTGAGGAGGAGGAAGAGGACTTTCATTAGGGTTTCGGAACGGGTGCGTATGCACTGTTGACAGTCGTCTTTTTCCAAACCCTAATGGATTTATGTTATATCAATTAATAATACTAATAAAATGAAATTGTGTCATGGTTGGGTTTTTGTTGACTTGTTGACCATGGTTGACTAGTTGACCATAGTTGAATGTTTGACCATCATCATTACTTTGCAAAGATGCTCTTTGATTCTAGCAAAATTCATTTAATGTTTGAAATGATAATGGTCATTCCTAAACCTTCCATCAACTATTTCATTTTCATTATTATTATTAATTTGATAATTCTTTTTGCTTTTGTTATGGTTGCAAAAGGAAAAAGAGCTCATTCTATCATTTTGGCTTCTCTCTCCTCACTTCATCTTCTTCTTCCTCTAGCAAAAGGAGAATCCTTCTCATGTGTTGAGAATCCCTCTCCTTGAAAGAAAAACACCCCTTAGACACTCTCTACTCACTCTAGGATCAAAGGTTTAGCAAGCCGAAGATTCTAGTTCTCTCAAAGTTCGAGAAAGAGCCCGAAGGTTGAACCCTCAGGTGGATCCATCTTTGACGGAAGAAGGCAACGAGGAAAGCACCATCAACCTCTTCAAAATTTTGAAGAAGAAGGAGTTCAAGTTAGGTATAACCATCTTTCCGAGTAGCTAACTCTCTTTAGCTTGTTTGCTAGTTTAGTTTAGAAAAGATCCCGACATTGTTAGTCCATGTTGCCCCATGCGCTAAAAATTTGATTTTTATACCGTTTCCGCCTCTCCGTAAGAACCGGGGGTCGCAACGTGGACTTACAACCTGAACATGTACACGACTGATAAAGGCAAACCAGATAGCATACTATCATCTCGAGTAAGACTGTCCTACCGGTATAGGTCCTCCGCAATCATTGTAATCACGTACCTGCGATCCTATAATTGACTATGAGGGCACTATCTCCAACAATCTCCCACTTGCACTCAAGGCTAATTATTACGATGTCGACTACTCACAGCCCGTGTGAAACCGAACATCCAACTCCTCTGCTAATCAGTTTCACAAAGCCCGTTTGTAAAACTATTGTGTTCGAGAAATAGCCTCAGTGAGTGGATCCGCCAGGATGTTTCTTTCTATATCTCTCTTAATCTCAAGTTCACGGAGAAAGCCATCTCCCGAATCGAGTAATACCTGTCTTAGAATTTGTCTGGATATCTGATAGGACCTAGTTCATAAATGAACTCCAAATCCAAACTTCTTAGACTGTATCGAAAACTGAACCTAATCAGTATCCGGCACCATGCCTCCCACAGTATCCTCTTGGACCACCTGTCCATAATACTGTCCCTCTTCATCAGAGGGAAAACTATAACTTTGACAATCACTCTGTCATCCATGTCACCTTTGAAGCCTGGAATGATAACCGTCTCCCGAAGGAGGCTGCCGTCATCAAATCCGTAGAACATGTATTTATGTTCTAAAACTGCTTCCTTATGTTTCTCCAGGATTGGATTAATACAAACTTATTGCATCTAGTGAAAAAACAACATCTGGTGTGGTATTTGACATCTCATGATTGACTCAGTTGCCTAAGCAAGTGATCTGCCAATCATGCCCACCCCTCTCCTCTTTAGTCTGTAAGACACCTTTAGAGAGGGTGACTCCATCACCTGCAGGTACACCACCATGCCAGGAGTCATCTATTCTAAAAACCATTAGAATACTGTCAAAGTACCCACATTGGGAAACTACCCAAATCCAGATCTAAAACCATAGATCTTGAAACCATAATGTCTGATATTATATCCATATCCTTTCTGGAGAAACAACTGTGTGACGACCACAGTATAACCGATCGTAGTATAGGAATTTTACTTCCTACTCTGTGTATGTCATCCAAATACCATGACATCACACCCTACTACCTTCTAAACAGATCCATCCCTTATCCAGATTGAAGTCAAACCCATGACTGTCATATCAAAATTAGATGATCTATCTCCGCTATAACTGCTCAAGTCTATAAATAGACATAAGCTACTTGCCCACTAAACTTCCGCTGCTCCCACTGACTACGACAACCCACCTACCGGGTCTCATAGCCTGGAACATCAGTAGTGTCAAGTCTGGGTAGATAAGAACCTCCCTGTCACCGTCCTTGAGGCTACCGAAGTACCTCTCGGGTGTCTAAGGTTACCCACCATATCTGCGGAGTGGCTATTGGAATGTCAAAACTGATTGAATATATAGGTCCTATTAAATTTTCCGTAATCGTTTGCGGTTCTGGAATCACTTCCAGTTCTACCATACTCCCACTACTGTTTTCTGAAAAAGTCCATTTTACTAAAACTGTGGCGAGTCAAGAACAATATCACTATTGATCTTCCAAATGATAGAATATCAACCCTCGTCATAGCCAGGGTCAACCCATAAACAGCTATTACAGAAACATGCCCTGAGTTATCCAGAGTCTGGTTTTAAGCATAAGCTGGACAGCTCCCCGTACCTTAGCATCTTTTAAGGTACGAACTATCTTATATCCAATATAGAAACTTTGGCACTTATTTCATTGGAACCAGATTCAAATCATGCAGCTGTCTCCAGTGCATATCAACTTAATGGAAAAAGGCTAATCAGCATTACTCAACTTAGGAATCCATCCAATTATGAGTAACCTGAAAGAAAAACACGTTTCTCAAAACCATCACTATCATCTGAATACCAATCACAAGAATCTATATCTTCGATCTCTTTGAAGAATCCCGATACTTGTGACACCTGGTTCTTTACTTTATTCTTATACCTACAACTTCTCAAAATTTAGACCTTGTATTTCTATGAAACACTTGTCTAAATACTAGAGAAGTTATAAGTAAACAGAACATAGTACGAGGACTTATCCCTTTGTCCTGATGGACACTGGACAACATACAATACTCTGTATAAGTCCGCTGAGTTGAACAACTCAAAACCTGTGCGTCGTAGGTTAAAACTTTACCCTGGCGATTTCCTCAAATATCACCAATTACAACGAATTCCGATATAATGAGGATTATCACCTAATTCCCAATAACTTACTCCCACTCATCATCTATAGAACCATACAGATATGAGAATGAAACCTGGTGATTGAATGAAATTCTTGTTTGTGTAAATCAAATCCAATAGTCCCCGGCAACGGCGCTATTTGATTGAATAGATTTCAGATTGTGTAAGTTTGAAAATTTTAAAGAAATCACAACCAAAAATTATTTGACCGCAATCAACTACGGTGTCGGATGTAGATTGTAAGTGAGTGTGGATCGTCCACAGGGAAAGTGTAATCGTTTGTGTTTCGATTTAGATGAGTCGAAACTTTAAAGAAAAGAAAACAAACAATTCAAGATTTATAGTTGAAGTTCAAGAATTAGAAAACATAGATCTAATAACAAGAAAAAGATAGAATCAAGAATTGATAGTTTGATGATTTTTCCAAACCAAATATCAAGAATCGAAATGAGGCTCGTAGGAATCGATCGGATTTATAGATGTGATGTAATCTCACGATGACGTATTCTTATCCTTCGATGGATTGATACTAGATCGATAATGATCTACGAGAATTAGGGATTTCTTGTGAAACTAGGGTTTCATCTTATCCCTTGTTCTTTCGTCGATATCATTCACATTCTAGCCTCTAGTAAATTCAAGAAATGATCGTAGATCACTAGTTTCGAGCGATCACAATCAAGAAAGCATCGCTACGAAACTAGGTCATCGATTCTTGAACTTGCTATGGTTTACAAAACTCGTAGGACTCAAGAATCGTATTAAGATTTGTTACATCATCATTCTACAATCGTCTCGACTCCTTTACGAGCGGAGTCTTTCTTAAACATCACAATAAGAACTACAATTCCAAATTGAGATCTAATCATGATACAAGAATTAAAAGAAAGCAAGATTAAAGAATTTCACCTTTTATTTATATCAACAATTTCATTACATTCGCTCAAGAACTACAAGAGGAAGAACTTGATCGTCGATTTGGCTTCGCTCGTCTCCGTGGGTCGCGGATCGGCTTGGATCACTTGCCCTATTGAAGATCGGCTCGGTTCCTAAAAGGTTGAAGGCTTTTGCTTGATTGGTACTCAAGATCTTGAATTTGGAGTGGAATTAGGGTTAGGGTTTCGCACAAGCCTTGTCACTAGACTTGTGGAAGAAGATGATGAAAGAGGGAATGAACTAGCTAACTAAAAGATTAACAACTAATGATTAATTCCCTAAAAATTGATTATCCTTTAACCCTAGGTCTAGGTTCCTATTTATAGACATCTAAAACCCTAGATCTAGGATTTCAAATTCTAAGTTTCCCTCCTAAAGTTTGTTGAGGAAATTTGAATTTCCCTCCAAAAGTTGGTTAGAGGAGAAGCTTCTAGATGTGATTAGTTAGGAGGGAGCTTCTAGAAGAGATTAGTTAGGAGCTTAAATATGTTTAGCCTTGCTTAATGATCTTTGCTGATCTGGCAGTAGCTTCGAGATCCTTCTAGAATTTGACATATCATTCTGAGCTGTGGCCACTGAGATAAGAATAATGCCTTAAAAATCATCTGCTGACGTGGCAAGAATGCGGCGGATCCGCGGCGCAAGCAGGCTCCCGCCGCGGATCCGCGGCGCTTTATGAGCCTTGGGGATTGGGCTTTCTGGTATAGGCTTGGGCTGATGTATGGGCCTTTATTGTATATGTTGAATTTAATATCTCCTTCTGAAATGCTACCAGATCTGAAATCTTTGAGTTGGCGTAATTTTTTATCAGCTCTTGGTTTTTCTTCCGTATTTTCCTGCACAAACTCAAGACAAGTGTTGCGCTAATACAGAGATGATGCGATGCCATGAAATATGGTTAATTTCCCTTAAAGTGTCGGTTTAAAAGTCTAACACATGAAATCTGATATTTTATGACTGATTTTCTAATATGTGAAATAAGAGTACCGAACACTTCTAAATGAGTGCAAAAGATGGGGAAATTGCCGTGTTAAAAATACATTATTTTCGACTGATCAAATACCCCCAAACTTAATTTCGATCGTCTCGAGCGAATTGTTTTATTAAAAAGAGAAGGAGAAAATAAAGAAAGAGAAAAACTAACTAGCACACTTTCGTAGGCAACACGATTGCACTGAGCACGTGCAACAAGCCTTTAAATCTCTAGGTGTCCCTAGTAGGAGGAGTGTTGTCTCCTGAGGGTTTTCAGCGGATTGCACCAACAAAATCCAATAATAAAAGGAAGATCATGAATATTACATTTAAAGAAAAGAATTGTAAAAGAAAAGCCTTGAAAATTAGGGTTTCCAACTAAGCTATCTTTTCAGTTGTCATGAGCCCTATCTTAATGGTCATGAAAAGATGTTGGAAATCACGTCCTCCCTCAATAAAACATCGTCTTATTCTTCATTCCTATCTTTCTTCCAAACATCGATCATATAACCCTGCGTGTATGTAAAGGACATCCCTACACCCGGAGAATTCAATTCAAGCTATCATACTCTTGCCCATCAGCCTCAGTACTTTTTAATTAATGGATATTTAAATGAGATTGCTCACACACTTTCATGCGACCGTTAATATTTCTTGAGGTACTAACCGACCGATTACTCATGTGCTTGCTTACTTGGTGTATTTTCCTCGTCTTGCACCACCTAAGGCATAGCAGTGACTCCCAGACCAGTTGGCCTTAGGGCACTAGGTGAAGAAGCACCCTCGCTATATATTTTTTATTGCCCTTGGTGATAACAAAACCAGTGTTCATTTTTCTCACCACTTTATATTTTCTTCATTTTTTTTTATTTCCTTCATACATCGGCTTTAAGACAAGAGCATTTCAAGATATCCTCTACTATCCTAGGCTTCAAGACGTGTGTAAGTGCGAATAGCAGGGTATCAACGTTCAAAATGTTTGGCTTCCATAATAGAAACTATTTTTCAGACTTATTTTTATCCTCAGATTAGTGACGTCTTTCATCTTACTAACCCTTGGGACAACGGCTCATAACTACTTATTACTAGTTCGTATAAGAAAACTTCTAATTTTCTTAGTTTTTCTTAAATTTTTCTAATCTCATGGATGTAATTTTTCACTATCTAAATTTTTATTATCTTATTTATGTACAAAAGTATTTTTATAGTTTTGAAAATTTTTAAATTTTTATTGGTTTTGAAAATGTTTTGTGCTTATGCAAATGATATGCAAATGATGCGAAAATAAGCACAAACCTCCCCCAAACTTGTTTTCAACAGTGTCCTCACTGTTTCCTTCCGCTAAATCTCGAAAAACATGTAAGCTTGGTAGGAATTTATTAGTGGGGGCAAAATATTTAAGTGAAGAACCTCTCCCAAACTTATTTTTGGCTCATCATTTTTTGTAAAATTTTCTTTTTAAGAGCCAGAAAAAATATCCCCCCCAAACTTGAGTTATGCAATGTTAATCTTTGAAAATCACAAGTGGGGGTAAAAAATCATTGGTCGATGCCAAGCTTTGCAAAGACCGAAGGTTAACACCAACCATTCAAAAAAATTATCAATGCAGTGCTCGGGTTGGTGGAAGAAGAAGTGGGGAAAAGGTAAGTGGTGGAATAGAATGTGTGTGCGTCTCATTTTGGAGAGACGATGCAGTGTATGTGATGGATTACTCGCATTCTTCTTACAATTCAGAAGAAGGGGCGGAGGTTCAATTTCAGTGAGTGGAACCTGATTCATCTCAACACCCGTGTTATTCAGAAATGCGAGTTCATCAGCGAAGATCTCCTCAAAAGTTCCATTAATACCCCGATGAATAATGTCATCACAAAGTGCGGGGTGATCTTCAAACTCTAAGAACATTTCATAAAACATGTTAATTGTTGACCCGGACATCTCAGTGGAAGAGTCCGTATGTGTATGATACATAGTTGGGTCAAACAACAACATATGAAAAGAGTCAAGATCAATATCAGGAGGATCATCTAATTCGCTGCTGTCGACATCCATTAAGTCGACAGAACAGACCTGAGCAGTAGGTTCGGAGGGTACACTTCCCAACTTGTAAATGTTCAGCTCTATTGACCTATTCCCGAAAGATAGGGTTATAGAACCATTACAACAGTTGATAATAGCATTGGAAGTGGCCAAAAAGGGGCGACCTAAAATCACCGGAATTTGATTCCGTGGGTTCGCTACAGGCTGTGTATCAATTACAATAAAATCCACAGGGAATACAAATTCCCCGATTTTTATTAACACATCCTCCAGTTCACCCATAGGTTTGGTGATTGATCGATCAGCCATCTGGAGAGTTATGTTCGAGGGCTTTAACACTCCGATACCTAGTTGCCCATATACCGAGTAAGGAAGTAAGTTAACACTAGCGCCAAGGTCAAGTAATGCACGGTTGATGTGTTTCTCCCCAATAAAAATGGAAATAGTAGGACAGCCAGGGTCCTTACGTTTCCGTGGTAATTGTTGGGGAAAAGCCGTGTCTACAGTACTCGACATGAAGATTTTTTTAGGCACTTGAGTCTTCCTCTTCCTAGTGCACAAGTTCTTAAGAGTTTTTGCATAGGACGGAACTTGTTGAATAGCATCTAGGAGAGGGATGTTGATGTTAACTTCCTTAAACATGTCCACAATCTTCTCCATTTGGGCATCATGTTTCTTGGGCCTCAACCTATTTGGAAATGGAGCTCTATCAATAAGTGTTGGGTCTAACATTTGTGGAGAAGTTTGTGGGGGTGGAAAAGATGAGGTGGGTGGAGGGTTCAAGCCTTGGGAACATGGAGAATAGGCTCGGAAGAAGAAGGTAAGTTAGACGAAATAGGGTAAGAAATAGAAGTGTGAGTGGAAGTGGAAGTTGAAGCCGGGGTGTTAATGATCAATTCATCCTTATCAATTTGTTCACCCAAATGATTGTCTAGCACTCTTCCAGATCTCAACGTTGTAAAAGCGTCTACATTAGTGCAATGTGAAGGTCTAGGATCAGGTACGGGTTGAGATTGAAGATTCCCTTCTTCTCTAGCACTTATTTCGGCTGTTATTCGTTCAATTTGAGCTTCCATTGATTTGATATTCTCATTTTGAGTGAGAATGATCTTTATCATATTATCGATGGAAGATTGAAAACTTGCCGACTCTTGGATGGATTGTTTCATGAAAGTAACCAAGGTTTCCACCAGTGCAGAGATATTATAAGTACCGGCCAATTGCAAAGAGTTTTCATGTAGTGCAAAAGTGTTGGCAGGATTTTGAAAATTTTGTGGTTGGAAGGGGTGCTGACTCAATTGAAGTGGTGGTTGCTGTTGTGGTGGAGGGACCCTTTGAAAATTGTTTAGGATTGGAACCGTATTTTGAGATTGTGATTGGTTCCAAGCAAAGTTCGGGTGATTCCTCCAATCTTGATTATATGAGGAAGAAGAGGGATAGTTTCCAGGTCTTTGCTGAAGTGAAGTATTAGTGTGACTTTGAAACGGTACATTCAAAAGACATTCTTCTGTCAAATGTGAAGGGTTTGAACAGCAGCCACACACGGTTTTGGGAAGTGTGGATTGGTTTAGGGAGGCTGAAGAGATTTTATTTTCTATAGCGTCGAGTTTCCTTTGTATTGCGGCCATTTCGGCTTTCAAGGTGACGGAAACATCGAGCTGATTGACATCTTCCCTAGATGGTAGTGGTCTAACACTTTCCCATTGTGATGTGTTTTGAGCTAAATCTTCTAAGTATTTCCAAGCTTCACCATCATCTTTAGATAGGAATTGGCAATGACACATTGTTTCAAGCATCTGTCTAGTAGTGAGATCAATACCCTCATAGATAATTCGACACAAATCCCATCTGGAGATTCCGTGATGAGGGCATTGGATAAGAAGATCCTTGAACCGTTCAAAGTATTTCCAAAATGGTTCATTAGGAAGTTGGGTAAATTTAGAGATTTCGCTCCGAACACGGGCGGTCTTGTGATTGGGATAAAATTTCTTAAGGAATGCTGCAACGAATTCGTCCCATGTTGAAATAGAATGTGCGGGTGTGATGTAAAGCCACTTCTCGGCTAAATCGCACAAAGTGAATGGGAGAAGACGTAAACGCAGAGCATCCAAAGACAGTTGTGAATTCCCCATCAAAGCACACACGTTTTCAAATTTGGAAATAAACATGTATGCGTTTTCAGAATCAAGACCATGAAATTTAGGTAATAGTTTGATGAATTGGGGGTTGATTTCAAAATTTTCCCCGATGGCAGGTGGTATAGAAAGACAGGTGGGAAGGGTAACACGTGTAGGATAGCATCTCTCTTGGAGAGAAATGCGTGGAAGATTCTGCGCACCTGTGGGCGGTGGCAGAGTAGTGTTAAAGTTTGATGGATTTGGGTCCATCGCGGGTGTGGTGGGTGGTGGGGGAGAAGACGAAGAATTACCGACTCTGGGGTCGATAAAAGAAACGCGGACAAGACGGGAAATGGAAACCCGTGTCCAGCCTAACATTGTGCTAAATGGTTGTAGCACAAGTGGCAGCGTTGGTATAATTAGAGGAAATGAAGTGTTGGTGTTTGTTTTGAAAAATGATACGGATTTTTGAAAAATGATGCGATCACAACAAATGCAACAAGCAAAACCCTAAAATCTAGTGGTCACCTAGGTCAGACTCTAGACCGCTCCTAACTGCAAAAAGACAAGTCGCAGGATAGAATCCTCCACTGCCTCTTTGTTCCCCTGTGGCCGGATAAATGCCAGGTAAGTGGGAAGGTACTCCACTACGTAAGTAGTGGGCCTAATTAATAACCACTAGCCTTAGACACACTCGCCTTAGGCACCACAGGAAAACGCGGATAAGCAATGAATTACCCACGGCCTTCTCTTGTCCTAATTGAGCGCGACGGTCCATAGAGTCATCTCTAAATATTTTTTAGTTAATGTGGGTCAATGCGGATGCAAGTTTTGCAATTTTCGGGGCCTAGGAAGGGTAATGAACTCCCCACCTAATTTGGATTTGGTCGTGCCCCTTAATTTCCGTATTAATATGCAAACAACCAAAACTCAAAAACACGCACAAATTTTTATTTTGCTTTTACGGCGCAGCGATTAATTGCAAAGAAACCTGCAGCAAAGTGTTAATTGGAGTAGACAGAGAAGAAGATAAGAAAGATAGAAAGTTACAGAGGAATTTTGGTGCAGTGAAGAGATAGGAATAGCGCGGAACCGCCGCAAAACTCGACTTAGGCCGCAGAAGCGCCGCAAGTTGAAGAGATCACTGCTTCAAAATTTTTGGTACTGTTCCTATTGAACTTCTCAGCTCTCTGGAATATTCACAAAAATTTTATCCAAGCTCCAATGATTCCAGATTTCCTCGCAATCAAATCACAACACACGTATTAGTGTTTGCACGAATTTTGATCACAAAATTTAGATGGAATAAAATTTTCAACTCAAATTTCAAAATACGAACAATTAGCGCACTATCCTCGGCAACGGCGCCATTTGATTGAATGAAATTCTTGTTTGTGTAAATCAAATCAAATAGTCCCCGGCAACGGCGCCATTTGATTGAATAGATTTCGGATTGTGTAAGTTTGAAAATTGTAAAGAAATCACAACCAAAAATTATTTGACCGCAATCAACTATGGTGTCGGATGTAGATTGTAAGTGAGTGCGGATCGTTCATAGGGAAAGTGTAATCGTTCGTGTTTCGATTTAGATGAGTCGAAATTTTAAAGAAAAGAAAACAAAAAATTCAAGATTTATAGTTGATGTTCAAGAATTAGAAAACATAGATCTAATAACAAGAAAAAGATAGAATCAAGAATTGATAGTTTGATGATTTTTCCAAACCAAATATCAAGAATCGAAATGAGGCTCGTAGGAATCGATCGGATTTATAGATGTGATGTAATCTCACGATGACGTATTCTTATCCTTCGATGGATTGATACTAGATCGATGATGATCTACGAGAATTAGGGATTTCTTGTGAAACTAGGGTTCCATCTTATCCCTTGTTCTTTCGTCGATATCATTCACATTCTAGCCTCTAGTAAATTCAAGAAATGATCGTAGATCCCTAATTTCGAGTGATCACAATCAAGAAAGCATCGCTACGAAACTAGGTCATCGATTCTTGAACTTGCTATGGTTTACAAAACTCGTAGGACTCAAGAATCGTATTAAGATTTTTTACATCATCATTCTACAATCGTCTCGACTTCTTTACGAGCGGAGTCTTACTCAAACATCACAACAAGAACTACAATTACAAATTGAGATCTAATCATGATGCAAGAATTAAAAGAAAGCAAGATTAAAGAATTTCACCTTTTATTTATATCAACAATTTCATTACATTCGCTCAAGAACTACAAGAGGAAGAACTTGATCGTCGATTTGGCTTCGCTCGTCTCCGTGGGTCGCGGATTGGCTTGGATCACTTGCCCGATTGAAGATCGGCTCGGTTCCTAAAAGGTTGAAGGCTTCTTGCTTGATTGGTACTCAAGATCTTGAATTTGGAGTGGAATTAGGGTTAGGGTTTCGCACAAGCCTTGTCACTAGACTTGTGGAAGAAGATGATGAAAGAGGGAATGAACTAGCTAACTAAAAGATTAACAACTAATGATTAATTCCCTAAAAATTGATTAGCCTTTAACCCTAGGTCTAGGTTCCTATTTATAGACATCTAAACCCTAGATCTAGGATTTCAAATTCTAAGTTTCCCTCCTAAAGTTTGTTGAGGAAATTTGAATTTCCCTCCAAAAGTTGGTTAGAGGAGAAGCTTCTAGATGTGATTAGTTAGGAGGGAGCTTCTAGAAGAGATTAGTTAGGAGCTTAAATATGTTTAGCCTTGCTTAATGATCTTTGCTGATCTGGCAGTAGCTTCGAGATCCTTCTGGAATTTGACATATCATTCTGAGCTGTGGCCACTGAGATAAGAATAATGCCCTAAAAATGAACTGCTGACGTGGCAAGAATGCGGCGGATCCGCGGCACAAGCAGGCTCTCGCCGCGGATCCGCGGCGCTTTATGAGCCTTGGGGATTGGGCTTTCTGGTACAGGCTTGGGCTGATGTATGGGCCTTTATTGTATAGGTTGAATTTAATATCTCCTTCTGAAATGCTACCAGATCTGAAATCTATGAGTTGGCGTAATTTTTGATCAGCTCTTGGTTTTTCTTCCATATTTTCCTGCACAGACTCAAGACAAGTGTTGCGCAAATACAGAGATGATGCGATGCCATGAAATATGGTTAATTTCCCTTAAAGTGTCGGTTTAAAAGTCTAACACATGAAATCTGATATTTTATGACTGATTTGCTAATATGTGAAATATGAGTACCGAACACTTCTAAATGAGTGCAAAAGATGGGGAAATTGCCGTGTTAAAAATACATTATTTTCGACTGATCACCTGGTAAATACATTCCCTTGGAGTAAGTATCTAATCGGGAAAACAGTTTTCCTTTAACAATGCACTAAAACATGAAAATGTTTCGTCGGGGTGTCCTGGTATTCATAGCAATGCCTCTTCCATAATCCAATTCACGACTTCAACCGTATATTTTATTGCCATCTCTCCAAATCCCTTTATTTGTCTTTAGTCGTTACCTTTTGTACACCATCGTTAGGCTAAATGGTTTTCTTCCTTCCCTACCGTTCGGCACCGGCCTATGGTTTAGAAGAAGTCTATCCAGTAAGCATAATAGGTGTGCCCTCCTAAACCAAGGAGTACTCGTATCTTGAGAGAAGGTGATGATAAAAGACAACTGAATAATACCTTATTCTTTTAAAGGTGAAATAGAAGCGGCGATGAAGTACGCGGTTTTGGTCGTGAATGATATCAGTCGCAATTTACTTTGCCCTTTTTCTAATCCCTTTATTTTGTCTTTACATATTACCTTCTGCACACCCTACTTAGGCTAATTGGTTTTCTTCATTCCCTACCTTTCGATATCTGCCTATGGTTTGTAATAAGACTATCCAATAAGCGTAATAGGTGTACTCTCCGAAACCAAGAAGCCCTCGCAACCTGAGAGAAGGTGATAATAAAAGACAACTGAATAAACCAATTCTATTTCTCCTGAACCTGGATCCATCCTCGAAGAAGTCCCTCCGAGTTCATATATAACCATACGATGGATCTATCCAATGGAAGTGGATGTCCGTAGTAATACGGGGTGTTCTGAGAAATTCAAAGGGTAAAAGAAGGAGTGGCAATGACTTATGCAACATAGACAATCCAAAAGCCAGTAATTTTAAGAAGGTTCGGTCAACTTGGTCACTGAGTCATAGTCTAGGGTCGGTCAAAGGTCGCTGCCAAAGAGAGAGAGAAAAGAAACACTCTGCGTGCACTCTAACCTAGATCAGAATGGTTATCACTTTATCTAATCCGGAAACCTTCCACTGTCCTGTCAAATTCTCCTCCAAACCTGAAAGAAGAATCAATCGGGATCACCCGAAGAGTAAACCAACTCATCAGTGGGAATCGGGATCCAACTCTCATCGCATGATAACGTGATGGAATGCATCCACGTTACTCATACTCCAGAAGGTATGCGCATACTTGGCAAGTTTCGATTTCTTTAGAAACTCCCGATATGATTTTTGCCCCAAGCTCTTATAACCTTGGCGTTGGTCAAAATGTCATAAGTCACATGCCAAGATCTACCCGTCACCATCTTGTCAATTTGAACCCACCCGCACATGCCCTTGACGTTGGCCAAAATGGCAGAACGACTGTCCCAAACCAACTCATCTATCTATGCAATAAATGAATACCCAGCAGCTACCAAACACTATGCCTTGGCGTTGGTCAAAATACATAGCTTGAATACTACTGAATACCCAAAAGAAGTGACGGAGGGCTACGGCTGGTTTTTGGCGAAAAACTTTTAACGTAGTGAACTTGATATCGCCGAAGGAACCTGATAGCTTTTTAAAATATAGTGACGAAAACCTTTTGCTAAAGAGGTCACTCCCGGTAAAGGGATCTCGGCTCTTTCCTCGTGGAATGAGGTGCAGGATATTCCACTGAATACCTCGATGCAAAGCAACTTGTAATCGACTATAGTGAAGTTATTACCCTGACGCAAACTTCTGCCCAAGGGGTCAGTCCCGGTGAAGGGATATCGGCCCTTGCCCCGTCGAATGAGGTGCAGGATATTCCACTGAATACCGCTATACAAAACAAAAGGAAACGTCTTTGCAATAACAATTTTTAAATTTGTTCCAACAACTGTAAACAGGTTTGCTTTCCTTTGCATTGATCAGAATCAACGCAGTCCCATCAATAATCACACCAGAAAAGAACGAAAATAAAATATACGTATATGCCATCCGCATTCGTCACTGGGTCCCGTCATCACCCGTTAGGTTACTTAACTAACGACAGAGCGGGGACTGGACTAGTGCAGGTGTAAAACATATACAGCATCTAATAGTATATAAACCAATATACAATAATCGCTCCAGGCGTGATAATATGCAACATTACAGAAAAGTAATAAGCATCACAGAACAATACAGATAATCTGGGATCCCCGAGATTCACAGAGCCGTTGCTGAAACCCGACGTTCCCCTGGTCGTGTGGATAGCTTGTGCAATGAAACCTAGACCCCTACGGGTGCGGCAAGTTACCCGCCAAAACCTGAAGCGAGGCAGCCCTCTACAGCAAAGTGAATGGACCGCCCTGCACTTCACGGAATCTGGTAATCTTGGGCACCCCTCCTTGGGTCATCCTGTACCCCCTACGAGTGCGGCGAATAGTCTTCCAATTCTAGAGTGGGGCCCCTCTGCCTCTCAAAGCCATGAGATGCGGACCCGTTGCCTCTCAGAACCCGGCTGTCCGTGCTCTCCGTCGCAGGGCAAAACCTAGTACAGTAATGAAAAATAGTACAACAGGTACATCCCCGCAACCTGGTCATTCCCCAAAAGAATATTATACAACAGGCTGAGACGGCAGTCCACATGTTGGACGCTCGCCTTGCAATATCAAATGTACAAATAAATCCAAACTGCACTATCATTGCACACTGTTATCCACCACGACAAATCCGTAACATCACAGCACAACACAGAACATCAACGCGAATGTCATGTTCGCAAACACGTCTAAAAGAACTATAGCAATCAGACGCGGTTTACCGATCAAATGACATTCCCGGTCGGAGATATAATGTAAGCACTGTAAACTAACATGTTTAAATTTCGATCGACTAAATATCACAAAGTGGGCCCCACGAACAACTGGTGAACAGAAACAAAATCTGGGCCCAAAAGATATGTACCAAAAACCCCAAATTCCAACAGAGAAGACACTGTGCAAATTTGGTGCATCGATTCAATTTAATGGCCGCGGATGCGCGGCCAAACCATGGGTTTGGCCGTGTTTCCGCGGCAGTTTAGTGGAATCACGTGCTCAAATTTGGTCGGTGTGCTTAGAATACCCTGCACAGATTTCTGTGATATGTAGAATAATTTTAGGAACCCATTTAAAATCGACAGAAACTGTGAAGCTTGAAATTTGTGTTTTTCGATATCTGGTTCGATCGATGTTTTAAACGCGTTAGCTCAAGTTAGTAAAGCAAAATGGTGAGGCTCTGATACCACTGTAAGTCTACGTTAGCGCCCTGGCCGTCTAGAGATGCCAAATGCGGAACAAAAACTTTTTAACTGGCGCTATCGTATACTTTAACCCGGATCTGCCATTATTGCTAAACTAACAAACTATAAAGAGTGTAGAAAAGTTATACCGAACGATCCGAGTCCTTCGTTCTTTAACCATCATCCCACGCTCCATTGCGGCTGCTCCGATCTCTTCGATCTGCTCATCCAGGTGGCACCATGTCACTGATTCTTTAAACGGGCTCCCGCCTCTGACTTGAGGCAACTCGGTCGTCAAGTTTGCTAAAAGAGATGACCAAGATTGATGTAGAGAATGAGTAGATGACTTTGTCTCACTTCGTCCAAATCCGTGGACGATCGGTTAATGAAGTTGCCACTCGAATCGGGTGATGGAATGAAATGAGCTGTGAAATTCCATACACCCTAAAATCTATCATAATCTTTTACCAAATGAAAACATCAAAAAGTGAGGTGAGAGAGAGGAGGGGCTGGCCATATATATGGAGAGGGGGTGAGTGTAGGCGCAATGTGAGGGTAACCATAAGCAAAAGATCATGAGAAAATATCCTTAAGAAAACAAGAAACAATAAAGCTTAAAGCATGAGTCATTATACACCTCATCAAGTCATTAATGACTCCATTAATGCACTAATGACTCACCAAGCCAAGTCACCCTCTCTAGAACCTTTTAGAATCACGACTCAACCTTATCCAAGAAAAGATAAATCCGTCTTTAACCGAATGTTAAAATACGGCTGATAGAAAACTGGAAACTGGCAACTTCAAAAGTGATCCCGAAACGACTTTCAGGATAACCCCGTAACTGTATAAATATACCCGCATTTGTATTACGACCGAATACAAATGCAACTGAGACAAAGTTATTATATCTACTCAATATAATACTTGGATCCGGCTTAAACCAAAGCCGACCAGTATCATCTGTCCGAAAAATAACACGTGCGTAAACGCACGTGCATTTTCCGAACCCTGCCATAAAACCATACAGCATATACAACGTTTCGCCCGAACTTGGGAAACTATATGTGGGGGACTCTAATGACTCGTCAGTACCCTGGCAGTGGGTTTAACCACAAACCGTCAGCGGTACTAGCTATGCGTAACGGCTGCTCATGGACTGACCTCAAGGGAGGCTGATGAGCGAACTCATCCAGAAACCCTACTGAGCCTAACAGTGACAATGTATATACAGTCCGGTCTGTTCGTCTATGAGTATCGCATATCTGCCTAGGGGGCTAGTAACGTCAGACCCCCAATAGCAGTATAAGTCGTGTCGGAGTGTAGCCCAATAACACCCTGAGATACTACCGGAGTACCTACCAGTAAATCTCCTGCCACGGCCGTGGGCTCTGTGTAATGGCTCTCGTAGACACAGCACGATCTCGCCCCCAATACCGGGAGAGACGAATCCCCTGCCGATCTGCTCACGTGCCTCCATGTGGCTCGGGACTGTACCCAAAAACTACCTGTTTGCACGACTCCTTTGAGCCGTGGTAGGGTAGAAATCAAAGCACAGTGGGAACTCACACGAGACAAATGACGACCTCAGGTCGATGAACTAACCTGTACACATGTCACCAGGGAACTGCTATCTGACGATATGTATAATACCAACTAGAAGGTTCCCGGCGAGTCCTGTCCGGTGTACTCATAACCCAATGAGCACCTGTATACATCTTAGGTGATCCAACTGACACCAATGGCTTGTGAGACCGGCCACTGCCCCTCGTCGGGGTCTCGACTGTATACACTAGTCTACTCCGGAGTATCGATGCCCTGTCTCGAAACTCCCACGACTAGGGACCACAATTAAGGATATGCATATAAACTACCCAACCCTCACGTATATGATTGCCATCATACTGTCGGTAGTAAAGCAAGATCCTAAGGGCTCTATCAAAGTGTAACATGTAATCAGTCACCTGAACATGTACACGACTGATAAAGGCAAACCAGATAGCATACTATCATCTCGAGTAAAACTGTCCTACCGGTATTGGTCCTCCGCAATCATTGTAATCACGTACCTGCGATCCAATAATTGACTATGAGGGCACTATCTCCAACACCACTTACCTGGCACTTACCTGGCCACAGGGGAATAAAGAGGCAGTGGAGGATTCTATCCTGCGACTTGTCTTTTGGCAGTTAGGAGCGGTCTAGAGCCGGACCTAGGTGACCACTAGATTCTAGGGTTTTGTGTGTTGCATTTGTTGTGTCGCATCATTTTTTCAAAAATCCATCCCTTTTTCAAAGCAAACACCGCATTCATTCATTTACCCCTAATTATAAGCCAACGCTGCCACTTGTACTAACCCTTTTTAGTACAAGATAGGCTGGACACGGGATTCTAGTGCCCGTTAGTCCGCGTACCCTTTATCGACTCCGAAGTAGATATTTCTCCATTTACCTTTCCTTTACCCACTACCACACCCACACCGATGGATCCGACTTCATCAAACTTCTTCAACCCTAATCTGCCGCCGTCCGTTAGTGCGCAGAATCCACCCCGCATCTCTCTCCAGGAGAGGTGCTATCCACTTCGAGGTCCTCTTACGACCTGCTTATCCACACCACCAACCAATGGGGATAACTTTGAGATTAAACCCCAGTACATCAACCTTTTACCCAAATTCCACGGACTCGAGACTGAGGACGCTTACGTTTTCATTACAAAATTTGAAAACGTATGCGCAATGATGGGTACGTCACAACTTTCAGTGGATGCGATGCGTCTACGACTTCTTCTATTTACATTGTGCGATATAGCTGAGAAGTGGCTAAATAACACTACCGCACACTCTATCACGAATTGGGAAGAATTCGTCGCTGCATTCCTTAAGAAATTTTACCCAATACAAAAGACAGCTCGAATCCGTAGCGAACTGATTCAATTTGCCCAGCTCCCTACTGAACCATTCTCTAAATGCTTTGAACGTTTCAAGGATCTATTGGTTCAGTGTCCTCATCACGCCATCCCGAGATGGGAATTGTGCCGAATCATTTATGAGGGCATTAACCCAAGCACTAAACAGAGCCTTGAAAACATGTGTCAAGGTACTTTTATGACTAAGGATGATGGGGAAGCTTGGAAGTACTTAGAAGAGTTCGCTGAAAAATCACTACAGTGGGAGAGTGGAACCCAACCATTGAATAGGGGTGGCGTACACCAAATAGATGTGTCCATAGGTGTTCGAGCTGAGATGGCAGCAATGCAAAAGAAGCTCGACGCTATGGAACACAAATTTTCTGCAGCCTCCCTAAACCCAATGTCGCTCCCCAAAACTGTTTGTGGGTGTTGTTCTGATCCGTCTCATTTAACGGAAGAATGTCCATTACACTCTGCGTTTCAAGGTCACGAGCATTCTAATGCCGCATTTCAAAGACCTCGAAACGATCCATATTCTTCCACGTACAATCAGGGTTGGAGGAATCACCCGAATTTCGTTTGGAACCAAAACCAATATCAAAACACCGTTCCAAACACGAATAATTTTCAAAGGGCTCTTCCTCCACCACAACAGCAACCCCTTCAACTCACTCAGCACCCCTATCAGTCACAAAATTTCTAAAACCAGGTCAACACCCCTGCACAGTCTAATCCTATGACCTGTTCTGACGAGTTCTCTCAATTCACTCAAACCATGAAATCACTTTTATCAAATTTCATAGAGGTTTCGACTGAGGTTAGATCTTCCGTCAGTGAGATAAAGAAAAACTCAGCGTCTCAAGCTGAGAGTATCAGATCGATGGAAGCTGAAATAGCTCGACTTAAAGCCGAAATGAGTGCGAGAGAAAAAGGGAAACTTCCCTTTCAACCCCTACAGAATCCTGGGCATTACAATGTAAATGCCATCACAACGTTGAGATTGGGAAGAGTGCTGAATAATCATGTCGGGGAAGGTATTGATGATATTGAAAATCATGTCAACACCCCGGCTGAGACCTTTCCACACACAACACACTTCTCCTTCTGATCCTTCTTCTTCTACCATACCACCTTCTCGCGAGCCTATTCTCCATTTCCCATTAGGCTCGACACCTGAACCCAACCCTTATAGTTCTCCACAGACGGTCCCCACACCTCTTTTGGGACCTCGTCTACCCCCTCTTCCTTCTCCTATGATGGACCCGGCGCTTATTGCGAAAGCTCTTTACCCGAATCGGTTAAGAGGAAATAGAACGAGTCCTCATATGGAGAAAATTATGGAAATGTTCAAACAGGTTAACATCAATATCCCTCTCCTAAATGCAATTCAACAAGTCCCCGCTTATGCGAAATTCTTAAGGACTTGTGCACTAGGAAGAGGAAGACCCAAGTGCCGAAGAAGGTCTTTATGGCTAATAATATCAGCACTGCTTTTATTCCCCAGCTACCAAAGAAACGAAAGGACCCAGGATGTCCTACAATATCGATTTCTATTGGGGGTAAAAACATAAATCGTGCTCTTTTAGACCTTGGCACAAGTGGTAACCTCCTCCCTTATTCTGTATATGAGCAACTAGGGATTGGAGAGCTGAAACCTGCTCACTGCACTCTCCAGATGGCAGACCGATCTATCACCAAACCAAGGGGTGAATTAGAGGATGTGTTGATAAAGGTCGGGGAATTTGTTTTCCCTGTAGACTTCATTGTGCTCGACACACATCCTGTAGCAAACCCCCGGGGCTAAATTCCGGTGATTCTGGGTCGTCCTTTCCTTGCCACTTCCAACGCTGTTATAAATTGTAGAAACGGTTCAATGAACTTATCATTTGGAAATATGACCATTGAACTAAATATCTACAAAATTGGAAGTCAGCCATTAGAACCCTCTGCTCATATTTTAGATGTGTGCTCTGTCCATGAGATCGCTCCCGATAGTTGTGGAGCTGAGGAACTTTGCTTTACTGATCTCGATGACATTACCACATCTCTGTTTGACTTTACACAAGATCTTAGTGAGGACACTTTTTCTACACTTAAGCCCTGCACTCCTGACTTTTCTCCACCCGAGTCTGTATCTTTCACAGGCTCTGAGCTTCATTGTAAATCCCAAAATCACTCAATGATCCCTCCTTCTATCATTTCTCCGCCCGAATTAGATCTCAAAATTTTACCGTTTCATCTGAAATATGCTTATTTAGGTGAGAAGGAGTCTTTACCGGTTATCATATCTGCTTCTCTAGCATTAGAGCAAGAGAATGCACTTTTATCGGTATTGAGATCTAACAAAGAGGCGTTTGGTTGGAGTATGGCAGACATCAAAGGGATTAGTCCCTTGATAGTTGAACATCATATACATGTGATGAATGATGCCAGACCAACTCGAGAACCACAGAGACGGTTGAATCCCGTCATGAAGGAAGCTGTGATGAAAGAGATCGTCAAATGCTTAGATAATGGTATTATATACCCCATCTCCGATAGTCAATGGGTGAGTCCTATACATGTCGTTCCTAAGAAATCCGGCATCACTGTTATAACCAATGAGGCAAATGAGTTGATTCAGACACGCGCCCAAACTGGGTGGCGTGTATGTATCGATTATAGAAAACTCAATGCTGCCACGAGGAAAGACCACTTTCCTCTACCATTCATTGATCAAATGATGGAACGCTTAGCAGGACGAGAGTATTATTGTTTTATGGACGGATACTCAGGCTATAATCAGGTCCCCATCGCAAAAAAGGATCAAGATAAAACCACTTTTACTTGTCCTTTTGGTACCTTTGCTTACAGTTGCATGCCCTTTGGGTTATGCAATGCTCCCGCTACCTTTCAGCGGTGTATGATGGGGATATTCTCTGATATGGTAGAGAATTTTCTGGAGATCTTTATGGACGATTTCTCGATTTTTGGAGACTCTTTTTCTGATTGCCTATCGAATCTTGACGCTGTTCTTACTCGTTGCAAAGAGAAGAACTTAACTTTGAACTGGGAAAAATGCCATTTTATGGTCCAAGAAGGAATTGTTCTTGGACATGTTATTTCACAGAAAGGCATTGAGGTTGACAGAGCTAAGATAGATGTCATTCAAAACCTCCCTCATCCCAAAAGCGTCAAAGATATTCGATCTTTCCTTGGCCATGCGGGCTTTTATAGGAGATTCATTAAGGATTTTAGCAAAATTGCTAGACCTTTAACCCTTCTCCTGGCCAAGGATACGACCTTCCATTTTGACTCGGACTGCGAGACAGCTTTCGAATCACTTAAACACTCACTCACTTCAGCCCCCGTTTTATCATCACCAAACTGGGACTACCCCTTTGAGCTGATGTGTGACGCATCTGATTTTGCAGTAGGTGCAGTCTTAGGACAGCACATTGAAAAGTTGCCACACGTGATATACTATGCAAGTAAGACCCTGAATGATACTCAAATCAATTATACAACCACAGAAAAAGAACTTTTAGCGGCTGTATTTGCATTAGAAAAATTCAGGCCTTACTTAATTGGCTCACCTATAGTTGTGTATACTGACCATTCCGCTTTAAAACATTTTCTGGCGAAGAAAGATGCAAAAGGTCGACTAATACGTTGGATCCTTCTGTTACAAGAATTCGATCTTGTTATCAAAGATAAGAAAGGATGTGAAAACGTAGTTGTTTCGCCTAATCAGAGCAAAGCTCTGTTTGAATTCAAAATTCAAATTTTGAAGCAACGCTTCAAATCCCGGGCGCGACGCGCCACGTGTCCGGCGCTGATACGTCAGCGCAGCGCCCAAGAAGGCGCGCCCAATCAGAGCAAAGCTCTATTTTACTGAAGCAACGCTGCAGTTGCGCAAGCACTGCGCAGCGCGACACGTGTCAGCTAGCGCAGTTGCGCTGCGCTGCGCGATACGTGTCAACGCAGATGCGCTAGCACAGTTGCGCTGCGCTCTGCGCTGCGCGACACGTGTCAGCGCAGATGCGCTGCGCTGTGCGCTGCGCGACACGTGTCAGCGCAGATGCGCTGGCGCCGTTGCGCTGCGCTGTGCGCTGCACGACACGTGTCACGCGCTACGGCATCTGCGCCAAACTGAATTAAGATTCTAAAGAAATCTTTCTGTTCTTGTTAAAACAAGAAGATTTTCTTGTACAAGGCAGAGGGCCTTTGGATCAAAGATCCAACGGTGGGGAAAATTCCCCAAATCACTCAAAAAAAGATTTATGTAACAAATCTAACTAATTTATGGGCACTATAAAAAGGACCCTAGGCCTCAATTGAAAGGCATCAACATTTCTTAAAAAAAAAGAGAGGGTCAAGAGCTTCAAACAGAGAGAACTCTGAGAAAATTCCAAGGAAAAGGTAAAGAACCTTCATAAAATAGAAGAAATTTCTTCTAATAGATCATTGATCTAAAAACAAGATCAATGATCTTTATATAAAAAACAGTGCTTTGCACTTCTTATGAACCTCTGGTTCTTTAAAACAAGAAAACAATAAAAATAAAAATAGTGCTTTGCAATTTTATGAACCCCTGGTTCTTGAAACAAAAAAGAAAATTTATTTTTCTTTGATCTAATCAAGAAATTAAATAGTGCTTTGCACTTCAGTTCTTGAATCTAAAAGATTCTTAGTGCTCTGCACTTACAAACTGCGCTAGAGCTTTGCTCTCTGGAATTGGCGCAACTCACCAGAGCGCGCCACGTGTCAGCAGCGCAACAGCGCAGCGCACTTGTGCAGCGCACTGCGCTATTGCGCTTGCGCTCACCAGAGCACGCCACGTGTCAGCAGCGCAACAGCGCAGCTCACTAGCGCAGCGCACTAGCGCAGCGCACTTGCGCTCGCCAGAGCATGACACGTGTCCTCACCACAAGCGCTTGCGTTCAGTGACTGGCGCAAAGCGCCTGACAAATGCAGTGCATTTCACTTCTTGAAGGGCCAGGCCCAATTAAATGGCTTGACAGGCCTAATAAACAAAATGCTGTGCATTGTTTGAAAGGGCAGAGCCCAATTGAAAGGTCCAATGGACCAAAACAAATGATCTGCATCATAGTAAAAGGACAGAGCCCAGTCAAAATAGGCATAAATGGCCTGAAGTAATGCAATGCATTATTTAAGTTGGGGCAAAGCCCTAGCACAGGTCTAATAGACCAAAAATAATTAAGGGTGTTGAACGTTTTCAACTGGACTTAGCCCAATTTTGGTCGTAAGTCCTTAAATTAAATCGGTCGAGCAAAAAATTGCTCTCTTAAATCAATCCATATCCGGTTCAAGGGTACATCTCTGAGCTCCTCTGACACCTGTCGTTGTAATCCTTCAACGACGTCGGAGAGGTGACGAGTCCCGACGACCACATACATTAATATGGACTGCGGGGTCCTTAAACTCGTGGACCGAAACGTCCTTAAACAAATATTGGACCGAAACGTCCCTAAACTAATATCGGACCGAAACGTCCCTAAACTAATATTGGACCGAAACGTTCTTAAACTAATATTGGACCACCACGTCCTTAAACTGGCAATGGACCGAAACGTCCTTAAACTAATATCGGACCGAAACGTTCTTAAACTAATATTGGACCACCATGTCCTTAAACTGGCAATGGACCGAAACGTCCTTAAACTAATATCGGACCGAAACGTCCTTAAACTAATATCGGACCGAGACGTCCTTAAACTAATATCGGACCGAGACGTCCCTAAACTAATATCGGACCGAAACGTCCTTAAACTAATATTGGACCACCACGTCCTTAAACTGGCAATGGACCGAAACGTCCTTAAACTAATATTGGACCGAGACGTCCTTAAACTAATATTGGACCGAGACGTCCTTAAACTAATATTAGACCGAAACGTCCCTAAACTAATATTGGACCACCACGTCCCTAAACTGGAATATGGACCACCACGTCCCTAAACTGGCACAATAGAGCCCAAATGCTCTTTTGTCGGACCTAAACGGTCCCGTTAAGTTGATCTTAGTCTCAAACTAGACTAACGTATCCTTAACAAACGTTTGAGTCGATCTCGACCTCAAAAATGGCTAACGTATCCTCCAAACAGACTTTAGTCCCAAATTGGACTATGAATCTCCCAAACTGGAACAATAGGGCCCAAACGCTCTTTTGTCGGATCTAAACGATTACGTTAAGTTGATCTTAGTCTCAAACAGGACTAACGTATCCTTAACGAACGTTTAAGTTGATCTTAGCCGCAACGCGACTAACGTATCCTTAAACTAAAAACACCAAACCTAAATCTAAGTAAATACGGATTTGGACTAATCCACGTCCTACGGGCGACGGCATTACTCAGTCTCCGTATACAATCCACGGGCAACCACAAACAAAACAAACACACACGACACGAAGTGAAATTCTGGAGAAGGAGAAAGTTCTTACCGCGATGCGGTAGCGTAATTAACTGTAGGGGCTTGCGCCTGCAGGGAAGAGCGTCCCCACAATAAAAAACCCCTCACCCTGAGGGGGAATCTGACGAAGTCTGCTACATCGGCCGCATCCATCTAAACCTCCGATGCAAGATGCCATAAATCAACTTGGCATTTTCGGAGAGGTAGACGGATAAAACCAATTAGCATCTGTCCCGAATCTCAGCGTCAGGACACCGCGGTCCTGTGCGCCGTCTTTCGGAGGGGAACAGATTCTGGCACGCCCGGTGGGACCTCTTCCTCTTTCCACTCCACACTTCATGTGCCGTCCTCGCGAACCTATCGCGGTTTGTTAAATGGTTACCTTCGGATTTCAAGTTGCTAAGATTTGGTCTTTTGTCTGGCGCAGAACTCAAGCATCCATGGATTCTAACTGCACCAACTGCGCGAAGTACCACTGCAACGGACGCTCCACCTCACCTAGAGGTGTGGCATATGGACCCCAAGCGGCCTCTTTCCTCACTCTGCCAGTAGACCAGGTGACCCAAGCCACCACTGGCTTGTTCTTCGAGACCATGATCCCACCGACAAGCTTCTCTATGCCGATACCTGCACCGGAGATGAACAAGAAGTCGGTCTTCGACCGACTCACTACTACCATGACCCCTGTCATCGGGTCGCCCGCTACCAAACCGACAGCCTCTGTTTTCACCGGGCTAGATCAGGACTCTAAACTGGCTGTCCTAAGGAAGGCAATGACTGCTGCTCTAGAAGTCGTTAAGGCAGCTTCCCCTGTCAAAGAGTCAGTTTTTTCAAGACTGACAGTTCCCGTTCCTGCCCCTACACGAAGATCTGTCTTTGACAGATTGGATATTACCCCGCAAGGAACAACCTCAGTCTTTAAGAGGTTAACACCGGCGGCGCCTCATTCGGACAGGGGGCAAAAAGAAGTTATCTCTATCCCCGAGCCAATCCCAACGGCTCGTCGTGCTCGACGTCGCCATTGGCAACGTGTGAGGAAGGCAGGGGGCAACTCCCCCTCAGGGCTAACCCCACCGGCTCCAGCAGTGGAAGTCAACGCTGCTGTTCCAACTGGGAACAGCTTTGAAATGTTGAGGACAGTACGTAAGAATTCTCCAACCGCTACACTGAAGAGTTCTCCTCCACCTGCAGAGAGAGTTCCAGAAACAAAGCAAGAACAGCCCCCTCAACGGCTATCTTCAAAAATTTATAAAGTTTGGCGGAGGGTTCAAGGCTCCGTGATTGACCCAGGTCACTCCTCTAGTCACCAGAAAAAGGCGAAGGTGGAAAAAGACAAGGACTGTCCCATTAAACAGCAGGGGACAACAGCTGCTAAGATGCCCCCTTCAACGGTTCCTTCAACCTCAACGACACACAAAAGAAGGAGGCCAGAGAAAACTCCCGTGTCAGTGACAAAAGTTAAAAATGGTGAACCTAAACGCCCCAAGTCAGGGGGCATAACAGTTCATACGGTTTACAAGACATCGGGAAAAGAAGACAGCCGTACGTCCACGGGTCATAGACCGCTTACACGGTCAGTGACCAAGGCTCAAGAGCTGCAACAGAAGCTCCAGGAGATGATGAGCGCTATGGCTGCACTTACAGGGCCAAACGAAAGCCCTGGAACCTCTTCAGAAGAACGTCAAGAACTAGAAACGGACGCCGAATTCCTTCGGCGCGTACTAGAGAAGAAAGATAAAGAAGCTGCGGAGCAGGCAGCCAACATAAAGAAAATGGCCCTCCTGTTCCAGGATACGGTGGGTATGATGATTCAACAAGATCCACCTGCTGGAGATCTCCCGATCATTCTTGAAGACGATAGGGGAGAGACATCAAATCCGCCACCGGCTTTATCCGCAGCTAAAGAGGATACCATATCAAAAGCTGATTTGGATGAATACATCGCCCAGCAAATACGGGTGCATCAGGCGACTGAAGCAGCCGGTTAGGTCGTAAAGACAGGGCGGCCATATCCGGGTTGGTACGATCAAATTAAGTACCCGACAGGCTTTACAATCCCTAAGTTCCATGTCTACAAGGGGACGGGCAATCCTCATCAGCATGTCGCCCAGTTCAGAGCGCTCTGTGGCAACACCGGCGGCGATGACAAGTTGTTGCTTCGCCAATTTGTTGGAAGCTTATCAGATACGACGTTCGAATGGTATTCTGAGATGCCCAATGACTCTATTAAAACCTTTGCGGAGATGGAGCGGCTGTTTACCCAAGGTTTTGCAAGTGCCAGTGAACGTACCCCGATGACGGCACTGATTAACGCCAGGGTAAAACCCGGCGAGACATGGGTTCAGTACGCTATACGGTGGCGTAATCTATGGTCGAAGTGCGTGCAGCGCATAGAAGAAGCTCCTGCGGTGGGAATGTTTGTTGGAACCCTTGATCCACAAGCAACCATCTCACAGATCATGATGTTCTTCAAGCCGACTACCTTCCAGGCTTTAATCGACAAACTAGCGCAGATGGACCAGATGGGCCATAAACCCCCTTTCCCAAAGCCGGACTCCCGAAACGACAAAGGAAAGGGAAAAGCGATCATTGTCGCTAATACTCAACAACAACCGAGCGACTCGAAGCCGGTTGCTCGTCCAAACAATACGCGCCCATACGTACCCCTTGAGGACAGGATGGGACGTCCTTACTCCTTCCCCCGCGATAAAACGAGGAGGCTATTCGAGCTGGCGTTGCGCAACAGACTTATAAATCTGCCAGATCCAAAACGTCCGTTGCAACCGAACGACGTCAACGAGCCTAATTACTGCCCTTACCATCGAGTGCTAGGCCATCCCATCGAGGATTGCTACGTTTTCAAAAATTGGCTTGAGAACCAGTACCGTCAGGGCAAATTTGCGCTATATGACAAATGGAAGGTGAATCCCCCGCAGCCCCACACCTCTAAGGGGACGAGTACGCCGGGGGTAACATGCTCCGTCATTGAAGAAGCTCCTTGGGAGGTCGTATTATCAGCCAAGACAAAGAGGATGCTAAACGATCTTCAGACATGTCCAGCGGTCAAGTGGAAGAACCCCTTGGAACCGCAGGTCATTGAGGGGATGTTAAAGCCACGTCCGACTCCAAAGACCGATGGTGGTGGTTCAAGCATTCATAGCCAGCCGTCAAAATCTTCGAAAAAGAAGAGGAAGAAATCAAAGAAGCCCGTGGAGCCTAGCGACAAGCGCACGAACTTACAAAAGCAAATTGATGCGTTGGATGAATATAACCAAAAGGCACGGACTCCCATTACGCTTCAAGAGTTCCTCAATCACGTCTTTCAAGAAGAAGGTGAGGGAGAAAGTTCATCGGATGAATCCGAGGAATATGTGGCGAGCTGTCATATGATCTCCCATTCGATCACGAACGATGAAGAGACTTCCGGCACTAAAACGCTGGGGGAAGATACCGAGTCAAGAGTTCCGGAGTTATCAGTCGAAATGATTGACGCGTTCCTTAATGAAGCTCGATTGAAAAGTAAAGCTGATCGAGAACGCGAGACGGCTATTTGAAAGGGCCAAGCGCCAGCGGCTTGAGGAAAGAGCTGGGATGATCCCGCTGGAGCAAAATGCCTCCACCGCTGACAAAAGCCAATCCAAGATAAAGAAGAGGTTTGCTAAGGCCATATCAATGGGCATGAAGCTACCATCCTCTGAAGGAAAAATTACTGGTGGAATAGAAATGCACCCCTCCTATTGCTTATATCATCAGAAGGTCTCGCATCCCACTCAAGAGTGCAAAGCTTTCGATAGATGGTGGCAAGGATACGTCGCTAATCGACAACGCTTTAAACGGGAAAAGCGTAAAATTCGTCGGGAGCAAAGAAATACGACCGAAGAGCTTGAAAGAACTGTCGGCAATTGTCACATGGTTAACACTGGCGGGTCACAAGTGCCTACAATCGGGAGCGATTCTGATGAGGAGCTAGAACTTGCCCCTCTCTTTAAAGAGTCAACTTCGGGAAAAGAAGAAGAGCCAATGGTCTGCGAAAATATCCGGCTGCGGAATCGGACGCTGCCTGAAAAGAACCTTGAACCCTTGAACAGAAAAGATAAAGGAAAAGAAAAGGTCTCTGAAGATATCGTCTTAGATGACCAAGTTCTGGAAGAGCTAAACGCCAACAACCCGCCGAAGAAGATAAGGTGGATTACAACGTCTTAGCACATCTGAGAAAGCTGCCCTCACAGCTCAGTATTCTCGATGCCCTTTTGTTATCAAAGGAGGCGAGAGATTCGTTGATCAAGGCACTACAAAATCCGGAACAATTCCAAGCTTGCCTAGCAGAAGAAAAGATGAAGGATGAATTGGAGGAAGTGCATACGGCCGATGTCACTTTCGGCGACGAGGACCTTCTCCTTGGGACATGTGAACATAACCGCCCCCTTTATGTCTCAGGATACTGCCACGATATTAAGATAGGCAAAATCCTGATCGACAATGGATCCTTCGTCAATCTTCTCAACGTGCGACTGTTAAAAGAAATCTGCATGAGCGTCCAGCACCTTGCTCGTGACAAGATCACCATCTCTAGGTTCGATTCCCAGTCATCAAGAACTCTTGGGTCTGTGATACTGACGCTACGCTTCGGGCTACTCGTCACGGACATTAAGTTCCATGTCATAGACGCCAAGACGTGTTACAACGCTTTGCTCGGCCGACCATGGTTACACGAGTATAACATCATCCCTTCTACACAACATCAGTGTATGAAGTATTTTAAGGATGGTTTCGAGTATACCGTGACGGGAGAACTGAACCCGTTCTCTGTGAACGAAGTCTGCAAATACGAAGATGCCAAATACTTCTTGCCAGATTTCGAAGATACGGAGAAGTGTCACAAACCAGAGAACAAAACTAACGCAACCATCTCTGTCTTCGGCAGTGATACAGAGGAAGAAGAGGATGTAATTTATTCGGGTCCACCCCAATACACCAAGCCGGGACCATCTGCCCCTTCGCTGATCTTTGGTAGTGATTCGGAGGACAAAGTCCATGCTGTATTCCCTGCTCGGCTTTCAATACGAGCTTCTGCTGATGAAGAGCGAAGTCTACAGATAGCCATGGTGCCGCTTGAACATTATAAAGAACTAGATGTGCTCGCCAACGATAATGTGGAAGAATTGCAGACATTTTATATCCCTCCCGGACGAAAAGGCGAGAGGGCAATCCTATTCTACTGTTCCGAAGAAAACAAGGTGGAAAAAGAACTTTGGCACGGTGCGGATCCAACGCTGGACAGAATTCAGCCCATCCGTCTACCTCGATATTATACGGAAGGCTTGAGGAGACTGCTGGAACGCCAGGGAATACCCTTCGAACAGACCGTTAGGAAGGCCAAATTCTATGACAGGGTTTGGAATGTCCCCGGAACTCAGCACAAGCTACCTAATGGGAGGATGGAGACGATCGGACTCGGATACATTCGCTCCAGAAAACGAGAGCTGCTCCGCGACTGTTACGTCGTGCATAATCTTGATGAAGAAGCAGACGCTCAAGGGTAAGACGCTAATCCTGAACCAGTAAAAGTTCCTGATACAAAATCCCCCAGTCCATCATTTGAAGACCGGATGGGCAAACTTATAAGGGAAGCGGGTCAAAAAGTCCAAGATGATCACAATCGTGAAATGGCGATCTATAAGAAAGCAAAAATGCAGCGCCTCCTTCAACAGGCAGTAAAAGACGAAGATGCTGCCCCATGTCAACCTGATACAAAAAGGGTTCGACGTGGAGGCAGAAACAAGTCGAAAGGCCAAAGAGGCGCTCAACAGCAACAAAGCAGGGCTAAGAAGCCACGCAAATGAGAATCGAGCGCTATTGACCTATCCCTCATGAAGAAAATGGGTCGAGCATACTCGTTTCCTCGGGAAAAGACAAAGAAGATACTCGATCTTGCCCTAAAGCATCAAATGCTTACATTTCCGGAATCTAAGCATCCCGAACAAGCGGGCGAAGCCTCGCACCCGGACTATTGCTCTTACCATCAAGTGATAGGTCATTCTCTCGAAGATTGCTTCACCTTCAAGAATTGGGTCGAAGATCAGTACCAGCTTGGTAAATTCGCTCTGTCCGACAACTGGAGGGTAGTGCCGCCACTGAAACACGAACCCAAGGCCACGAAAGAAAAACCAGTTCCACATTGGGACTGGAAGCGAATTCGTACCTGTCACATGATAACAATACTAAAAGGAGAACCCGAGAACATGGACAGCCTTCCTTGGTGCCTCGAAAACGGTAATGATGAGGTAATCTCAGAATTTCCCCCATCTCCGAAAGAACTGGAGGATGGAATACATAGCACTGCAGATAACCTCAAGAAAATCGAGTTGAGGACGGTAAACGATCCGCGACCGACATTCGTCAGCGAGCTGCTGTCTGAAAAGAGGGTGGCTACGTTAAAGGACGTCCTTGTGCAGCATAAAGATTGCTCCGCATGGAACTATTCCGAGATGCCGGGACTAGATCCAGAAGTTGTTGTACATAGACTAGCAATATCCTCGAACATCAAGTCAGTCAAACAGGCGCCGAGAAGAATGCGACTCGAGCTTGAGATGAGCATCAATACCGAGGTCAAAAAGTTAATCGACTCTGGCTTCATCCAGGAAGTTCAATACCCTGAATGGATCGCCAACATCGTCCCAGTGATGAAGAAAAATGGGACAGTGCGCATATGCGTAGACTTCCGGGATCTTAATAAAGCTTGCCCGAAGGATGATTTCCCAGTGCCAGTCACCGAACTGATGATAGACAATACATCCACTCATGAGGTTTTCTCCTTCATGGATGGCTCATCAGGGTATAACCAGATAAAGATGCATCCCGAAGATCAGAAACACACCGCCTTCAGGACCCCTCTAGGAATATTCTGTTATAAAGTGATGCCCTTCGGTTTAAAGAACGCCGGTGCTACTTATCAGAGGGCCATGACAAAGATCTTCGATGACCTTATACACGAAATCGTCGAATGCTATATCGACGATCTCGTGGTTAAAAGCAAGTCATACGAAGAACATCTCGATCATTTGAAGACCGTATTTCAACGCCTTCGGCAATACAATTTGAAGATGAATCCTCTAAAATGTGCGTTCGGGGTTTCCTCGGGCAAATTCCTGGGATTCATCGTCCGACACCGAGGTATTGAGATAGATCCGTCTAAAATCAAGGCGATCATGGAAATGCCTCCGCCAAGAACTCTTAAACAGCTGCGATCTCTCCAAGAAAAGCTTGCATACATTCGACGGTTTATAGCAATCTTTCAGGAAAGTGTCGTCCTTACAGTCACCTGATGAAGAAGGGAACCCCATTTGTTTGGGATCACAAATGCCAAGGCGCACTGGAAGAGATCAAGCAGTATCTGCAAAACCCTCCAGTGTTGGCTGCTCCAGTTAAGGGAAAGCCTCTCATTCTTTACACGGCAGCCCTTGAAGGTTCTTTAGGCGCATTATGGGCACAAGAGAATGACCAGGGGGAAGAAAGAGCACTCTACTACTTAAGTCGGGTTCTGATGGGGGCAGAAAGCAATTACTCCCCCATTGAAAAACACTGCCTGGCATTGATCTTCGCAATAACAAAGCTTAGACATTACGCATTAGCGCATGAAGTCCATCTCATTTCAAAGATGGACCCTCTCAAATATTTAATGTCAAAGGCCATCTTGACGGGACGACTCGCTAAATGGGCTCTGCTCTTAATGGAGTTCTCGATAATGTATCGACCCCTCAAGGCAGTGAAGGGTCAGGCCATAGCCGACTTCCTTGCTGAGCACCCGATACCTGCTGATTCTCCCCTGAATTGCGACTTGCCAGACAAGCATGTGTTTGACGCAATCGACAGTGGTGATACCCGTTGGGAGCTTTATTTCGATGGAGCATCTTCCATGAAAAAGCACAAACAAAGTACGTCAATGATCAAATCGGGAGTAGGACTTATCTTCGTGACCCCACAAGGAGGAATAATGCGCTTCACCTTCTCCTTAACAGAGCCGAGAACGAATAATGAAGCTGAATATGAAGCTTTGATAGCAGGCCTTAAGATCGCCATTGACATGGGAATTGAAAGCCTCCTCATATATGGGGACTCCCAGCTAGTCGTCAGTCAAGTGAACGGCGATTACCAAACATGCAAACCGGAATTGGTAAAATACGGTGAAAAGGTGCAACAACTGCTAACCCAAATTCCCTCCTATACTTTGGAAAGCATACCGCGCGCGGAAAACAGCAAAGCGGACGCACTGGCCAAACTTGCTAAAGAATTGACTGACGAGAACCTCGATGAAGTTAGAATCGTGGTACAAAGCCGTCGAGTGCTTGCCCCAGCAGAAATATCTCTGGAATCATATGAAGAAAAAGGAGCGAACGAGCAGACAACCCTGCAAGTAAAAGATTGGGAAAATACCAAGGATTGGAGAGAAATCTTCATAGATTACTTCAAGTCCCACCGAATGCCTGAAGAAGCATCCACAAGGCATCAGCTCGTGAAACGAGCCCTGTCTTTCGCCTTCGTCAACGATACTCTGTACAAGAGGTCATTTGATTCTTTGTGGCTGAGATGCTTAGGACCGGACGAAGTGAAAAGAGTCGTCTAGGAAGTTCACGACGGACTTTGCGGTTCTCATCAAGCAGGCCCTAAGATGATGTTGAAGATAAAACGGATGGGCTACTACTGGCCCACGATGATTCAGGACTGCATCGAATATGCGAAGCGATGCCACTCATGCCAAATTCATGGGGACTTCATCCACCAACATCTAAATCCGCTACACCCGACAGTAGCTAGCTGGCCATTCGAAATGCGGGGAACTGATATAGTTGGCCCCATCGAATCAGCATCGTCTAGGGGACATCGTTTCATCCTAACGACGACTGACTACTTCTCTAAGTGGGCAGAAGCAGTACTGTTAAGAGAAGTTAAGACGGAAAATATCCTCCACTTCTTCAAGACGCACGTCATATATCGGTTTGGAACGCCAAGGCGAATCATCTCCGATAACGGGCCAGCCTACAGAAGCCACAAGATCAGTCGCTTTGCGCAACAACATAATATAGACTGGAGATATTCCTCAGTTTATAATCCACGAGCTAACGGTCTAGCTGAGGCCTTCAATAAGACCTTAACAAAGATCATAAAGAAAACGGTATCCCGAAACAAGAAGGATTGGCACGAAAGACTGCAAGAAGCTCTCTGGGCGTATCGAACTACGTTTAAAACAGCTACGAACGCGACACCATATGCGTTGGTATTCGGTACAGAAGCAGTACTCCCCCTCAAGATAGAGTTACCCTCTCTACGAGTGGCAGTCCACTACGAGCTGACGGACGAAGAAAATGCTCACCTTCGGCTTGAGGAGCTTGACGCCCTTGATGAAACCCGGCTCATAGCACAGCAAAATTTGGAAGCTTATAAAGCAAAGATGACGCGCTCATATGAAAGATTGACCCGACCGAGAACATTCCGCCAAGGCGAACTTGTGCTAGTAGTCAAAAGGCCTATGATCCCCAATCGCGCCAAGCGGGGAAAATTCGAGCCAAACTACGAAGGCCCGTACATCATAGATAATGTTTACCAGGGTGGGGCCTATTTACTCATGGACATGCATGGTGAAAGGCCTTTTAGGCCAATAAACGGTCGCTTCCTAAAGAAATATTATGCTTAATGAGCCACAGCCTAGGTCAATGATAGATGACGATGACTATGTCCGCTCGCTATCTTCCTAAGCTCAAGCTTTATAAAAATAGCCAACCTTCTCAATGACGGACCGAAATGTCCTTAAACTAATAACAGACAAAAACGTCTTTAAACTGCTACCGCAGCATCTTAGGCTGACGAGATAAAAAAAATATAAATAAATAAATAAAGAAAAAGAATAAAAGAAAAACGGTATGTCCATAAGCAAAAAGGGCACGGATGAAAACCCGAAAGGGCTCCGTGAGTAAAAACAGCAGGGCTATCGGCGAGTGTTCGTGAAAACCCGAAAGGGCGCGACCTCGTAAAAAAAAGAGAAAAAGAAAATAAAAAGAATAAAAAAAACGGTATGTCCATAAGCAAAAAGGGCACGGATGAAAACCCGAAAGGGCTCCGTGAGTAAAAACAGCAGGGCTACCGGCGAGTGTTCATGAAAACCCGAAAGGGCGCGACCTCGTAGAAAAAAGAGAAGAAAAAAAATATATAAAAAAACGGTATGTCCATAAGCAAAACGGGCATGGATGAAAACCCGAAAGGGCTCCGTGAGTAAAAACAGCAGGACTACCGGCGAGTGTTTGTAAAAACCTGAAAGGGCTCAGCCTCGTTAAAGAACACTTATAGGGTCCTCTCGACCTTGTAAGGAGAAATCACCTGCGTGAGATCCTTACGACTCATAAAGGAGCAACACACTTAGGGATCCCCGCGATTCCTAAGGAGAAAATATACTTGCGAGATCCTCACGACTCGTAAGGAGAACTCTCTTATGGGACCCTCACGGCTCATAGGATTTGAAAGTTTTAAGTTACAGAGACCTCAACCTGTGCTTAAGCAATCCCCACAATTTTCGATATTGCTCAACAAGTGATTCAATATTGACCCTTGTATACAATCCACGGGCGCGAATAAACATTTCCCTAGCCAAGTCTCATCCGTGACTGGGGATATGTTCGCATGGTAAACAACCCTTGTAAATCCTCTCGATGTATGAGGAGAAAACCCTCATGTAGGATCCTTACGACTTACAGAGGAAACGAACACTTAGGAATCCTCACGAGTCCTAAGGAGAAAATACACCCACAAGATCCTCACGACTTGTAGGGAGAAATACCATTGTGAGACCCTTACGGCTCATGAAGTCAAAAGCCTTAGTCGACAGAACCTTAACCCTAGTCACTAAGCCTCCTTTGTTCGACAACGACAGAGGCAAATGATGATTCGCTCCTGGTAATATCCCAGTTGTAGCAGTGCTGATGCCAAAATCGGTGTCCAATTTCAGGTTTACAGCGAAAAGCCAGTAGGCCGCTCATGCATACGAAATAGCCGAAATGATGGGGCGACTTGCAATAAAAAGCAGCAAGTAAAATGTATACATGCGAAATAGCCGAAATGATTAGGCAACTCGTAATAAAAAGCAACGAGTAAAAATAAAATAAATAGCCGAAATGATTGGGCACCGCGAAAAATAGCCGAAATGATTGGGCAATCGCGATCTTCGCGATATAAAAGCTGAAATGATAGAGCATCGCGGAAATAAAATAAAATAAAAAGAAGAAATGATAAAACTTTGGCCCTACAGTTAAGATCACATCGATCCCTGTATACAATCCAAGGGCGTAAACAAAGAAGGAACCATACTTTCCCAGCGGATTCCGTCAGACGACGAAGCCAAACCTCAACGGTTCATTTCAACCGAAGAAGCCAGTGACTTCAGCAAAATTCCTCGACTCACGGATACAAACACTCCTTGACGAGAGCCTTCTGATCCGCGTCGACCCGCAGAGCCACCAGTGCCCCCGTGGGAATCCTTGACTCGTTTCAAACCCCAAGGAAACAAATAATCCTTGGCGCTTGGGAAACAAATAATCCCTAGCAAAATTCCTCGACTCAAGGATACAAACACTCCTTGACGAGAGCCTTCTCATCCGCGTCGACCCGCAGAGCCACCAGTGCCCCCGTGGGAATCCTCGACTCGTTTCAAACCCTAAAGAAACAAATAATCCTTGGCGCTTGGGAAACAAATAATCCCTAGCAAAATTCCTCGACTCACGGATACAAACACTCCTTGACGAGAGCCTTCTGATCCGCGTCGACCCGCAGAGCCACCAGTGCCCCCGTGGGAATCCTCGACTCGTTTCAAACCCCAAGGAAACAAATAATCCTTGGCCCTTGGGAAACAAATAATCCCTAGCAAAATTCCTCGACTCGCGGATACAAACACTCCTTGACGAGAGCCTTCTGATCCGCGTCGACCCGCAGAGCCACCAGTGCCCCCATGGGAATCCCCGACTCGTTTCAAACCCCAAGGAAACAAATAATCCTTGGCGCTTGGGAAAGAAATAATCCCTAGCAAAATTCCTCGACTCACGGATACAAACACTCCTTGACGAGAGCCTTCTGATCCGCGTCGACCCGCAGAGCCACCAATGCCTCCGCAGGAATCCTTGATTCGTTTCAAACCCCAAGGAAACAAATAATCCTTGGCGCTTGGGAAACAAATAATCCCTAGCAAAATTCCTCGACTCACGGATACAAACACTCCTTGACGAGAGCCTTCTGATCCGCGTCGACCCGCAGAGCCACCAATGCCTCCGCAGGAATCCTCGACTCGTTTCAAACCCCAAGGAAACAAATAATCCTTGGCGCTTGGGAAACAAATAATCCCTAGCAAAATTCCTCGACTCACGGATACAAACACTGCTTGACGAGAGCCTTCTGATCCGCGTCGACCCGCAAAGCCACCAATGCCTCCGCAGGAATCCTCGACTCGTTTCAAACCCCAAGGAAACAAATAATCCTTGGCGCTTGGGAAACAAATAATCCCTAGCAAACTCCTCGACTCACGGATACAAACACTCCGTGACGAGAGCCTCCCGACCCGCGTCAACTCACAGAGCCACCACTGTCCCCGTGAGAGAATTCCCGGTTCGTCCCACCTTGCAAGATAAAGTCTCGAGCAGCAAGGATTAAAAAACTTGCTTCCTGAACAATGGGGCCCTGCAAGTCAATCCAAAATGGTCTCTTGCATACTATCCACGGGTCTCACTCTCCAAAGTCGAGTTTCGACAAGGAGGGAAACAACCGCTTACGAATCCTCTCGACTCGTAAGAAGGAAAAATTATCTTATAGGATCCTTACGACTTATAGGAGAAAACCACACTTAGGAATCCTCACGATTCCTAAGGAGAAAATCCACCTATGGGATCCTCTCAGCCCGTAGGGAGAAAAGACTCTATGGGACCCTCACGGCTCATAGAGTTGAAAAGTCTTAGGCAGTAGACCTGAACCTGCGGCCTAAGCCATCGCCATTTCTTAAGGAAGTCAGAATACTCGTTTTAGATATCCATCAACCATGGTTATTAAGACAGCCTGCTGACAATAAAAAAAGAAGGTAACAGAAAAAATATCCGGTCTACATTTGATCTGGTGTGCGTGACGCATTCATTTATGCATGGGCAGAAGACTCAAGACGAGAAATAAGACAAGCTGAAATAGAAAAGGGAAGAGTTTTCATTCATACTGCTAGAAAATTCCTTTTTTACAATCATAAGAACAATAAATAAGAAACATTATTCAAATTATTACAACGGTATAACCTCGGACCCGGGGCACGGATTGAGGAAATCGAAAGTAAGGCCATCCAGAGTTCTTCTGGCCTTTCTAATTATTCTTATGCGCAGTCTTTCGCGCTCCTCTGTGTCAATATCATCGGCAATCCCCCCTGGCCTTCGATAAGTGGCAACTATCGTCGTCTGCTGGAAGACTTGGTGTAGGATGTCAATGGGGCTGTTCCGCCGTTTCTTTGAGATGAGCCCTGTCAGGTACACTGAATGCACCTTGTCTTCGGCATCATCCAGCGCGTTGAGCGGTAAGGCCTCATGAAGTCCCGGAAGTGCTCTCCATATGGCTCCTAACACGACTTTCAAAAGGGCCGAACGACGAGGCAAGAGCCACCCACCGCTTGCGTTCAGATGACCCATGACTTCAGCACATTCAGCGTCTGTGAACTCCTGGTTTTGTTGACGACCCTGAGCGCGGATGTCGTCGTGAGTAATGAACTCATGCAAACTGTATAGATGCACCGCCGCCATTATGCCTGGAAGAAATATTACAGGAAGGTCAGCAATAGAAAAGCGATAACATACATAAAGGACTAAATTCCTAGAGAGGCTGTGCGACACGTGTCATACCTTGAAGCATTTGCGCTAAACAAAATTAAAGGTTCTAAAAAAAAAAATCTTTTCTGCTCCTGTTAAAATAAAAAGATTTTCTTCTGTAAAACAGAAGCCCTTGGATCAAAGATCCGACGGTGAAAGGAAATTCCCCTAAATCATTCAGAAAAGAGATTTCTTCAACAAATTGAATTTGCTTATCAATTTGCAAGATGAAGTCTCGGGCAGCAAGGATTAAAAAAAAAAAAAACTTGCTTCCTGAACAATGGGGCCCTGCAAGTCAATCCAAAATGGTCTCTTGCATACTATCCACGGGTCTCACTCTCCAAAGTCAAGTTTCGACAAGGAGGGAAACAACCGCTTACGAATCCTCTCGACTCGTAAGAGGGAAAAATTCTCTTATAGGATCCTTACAACCTATGAGAGAAAACCACACTTAGGAATCCTCACGATTCCTAAGGAGAAAACCCACCGACGAGATCCTCTCGATCCGTAGGATGAAAAGTCTCTATGAGACCCTCACGGCTTATAGAGTTGAAAAGTCTTAGGCAGCAGATCTGAACCTGCGGCCTAAGCCATCGCTATTTCTTAAGAAGGTCGGGATACTCGTCCTAATTATCCGTCAACCATGGTTACTAAGGTGGCATACTGATAATAAAAGAAAGAAAAGACGGAGAAAATGACACATTGCAAAAAAAGTGTATCTTTTATTCATAAACTTGATTGGATACAGGATACATTATGTCAAAGAATAAAAAAAATATGTACATTCTTTTATCTACGAGTACAAACGATACAAAAATGGATAGCTACTGAGGAGGAAGTGTCTTTAGTAAATTCCCAAGCTGCTCTCGCACTCCCTTCAACGCTTCTTCCTGAGTGACAGCCGCGGCCACCTCCGCCTCCACCTGGGCCCGCTGCCGCAAGATAGATGAAAGTCGCTCCTCTGCCGCCTTCTGGGCTGCTTCCTGGTTTGGTGCAGCTCACTCGACAACATCAAGGTGTTGCCTTAATGATAACCCTTCAGAAAGACATTGCAGGAGACCCTCAAAGGCAACCTTCAGCCGTGCAGCGTTGGCCTCCACCCGAGCATGCAGTTGGGCAGACATGCTCGAAGTCTCACCTCGCTCTTTACGCCTTGAAATGACTCCTTGTTCGTGGTGGTGAAAGTAAGGAGCGCTCTGCTCAATCTACGCTGCTCTTTGATTACTGGCAGCCAAAGCCCCGGGAGCGGGACGCAGCGACTCCAATTGATGCAGGCGAGTCTCGATCTCCCTACAATGGTTAACCCAAGATGCGATGATACCCTCGTCATGAAAGTTCACGAGTATCACCAGCATCGGGTTAACCGCTATAGCAAAATCTGCAGCAGAGGTGGGGGTCTCGATGTCGAGCTCCTCAATGTAATCACTCAACGTACGTAAGCTGTTCACGGCACCTTTCGAAGATGGACGTCTCAGGTAAGGACCTGCTGGCATTATGATGCGAGAATCGAAGGGCGCCGAGACTGGAACGACAGCTGAAAAGAAACAAGATATGGTCAGATAACAGTTCAGAAAATAAAAGGGGGGATTTATCAATGTGATGGTCGCTGTACCAGCTGAAGCAGGTGGTAGGGCCGGAAGGGTCGGCAGTACAACCCGTCTTTCATCCCCTTCTTCGATTTGTAACACTGCAGTAGAGGTAAAAAAGGGAGGGTTTATAAATAATCCCATCAATGAAGAAAGAAGGATGTCATTGGAAATTATACTCACCAACGCCACCAGAGGAAGAAGCAAGCTCGGATGGGAAGGAGAAGTGTGGGAGCAACATCTGGTAAACATGGTCAAAAAGTACTCCTGAAAAGACACAACAGCGCGACTTCAGTACATAAACTATACATCTGAAAGATAAGATTAATAAACTGCAAACCCATACCTTCCAACATCTTCGAGGGTATAAGAGAGGGTTGAGAGGTGACCACCGCAAAGGCAGTCGTTGAAGGCGCTCCTTCAAGCAGTGGGGCATCGGCGCTGACTGCACCTGCGTTACAAGAAAGGTGAACTTGTCAGAAAAGATTGTAAAATAAAAAGGATAGTAACCTAAGGTTTACCTGAGGAGCTCCCGGCCGAAACAGAAGCGACTCCCTCCTCTATCGACATAAGGCCACCACCCGTAGCCTCATCACCCGACTCGATGGGGACCGTCGTCGTGCTAGCGCGACCAGGAGATGGCAGGGGATCGTAAGCAGGGAGAGCAATGATTGGAGCGTTGCCGGACTCTTGGAAGGAGGCGGTTAACTCTCCCCCAGGAGTCATCTCACCCGCTACTTTCTCGGGCTCCGCTGTCTCCATTGGCTCCTCTACCGTCACCACAAGGTCGCCAGCCTCAAGTGCCTCATCCGCCATCACCCCGGACTCAGTTATAATGATCGTTTCATCTGCCGCTACTTCAGGCCCGGCATCAACGACCTTCTCAGCTATAGGCCCCTCAACCTCCGCACCAGACTCCATGGCCTCAACGATGTTGCCCGTTGTCGGCTCGGGTGTAGGGTTGCTAGGCATGCGCACAAGGGTCTACGAGGCATCAACCATGCCCGATTAAAAATTTAGCCGTGCCGAACAACCCGAATACGGAACTTTAAACTAGAGATTAGGCGAAAAACAAGCATGCTAAACACTTTAACACTAAGTGATAGGGATTTCAACCTTTGTAGATCCGGTCCTTCACTTCATATGCTCCGTGTTGTGGTCCCTTCGCTGCGATCATCGGGATCCGGACTCTCGAGAGGTTCCACGAAGAGAAAGACGCAACCTTTGCTTCCGATCTTCGATACTAAGATGATCTACCTTGAAGTTTCTTTAACACAAGCTAACACTCATGAAATGATGTGAACACCCTAATCTAAATGGCAAGGGAAGATGAGGATGATGAAGTAGGATTTTTGCTCTCTTTATTTATCTTTTTCTCATATTTATTCATCACTTTGGAAAAATCTAGCAAGCTTTTTTCATGGAAGAATGAAGGAAGAAGAAGATGAATAATGAATATCCTTTTGTGATGAATAGGAAAATAATAATATGATAGAATTATAAAACCATGGTTCAAACTAACCCTTGTAGAGATTTTACTAGGGTTAAAGGTTTGGTTAGGGTTTTGGAAATATCTAGCATAATATCTTAACAAAGACAAAGAAAGAAAACATCTAGAATCTTCTAGAAAGCCTTAACCCTAATCAAACCCTAACCATGTTTAATCTCTACTAAACAAGTTGCATTATTTATCATATCATGTTACAATATTATATATCACATATACAATATTTATTGCAACAAAATAAAATAATACATTTAACATATATCGCATATATATCAATGTATTACCCGAGTGAGAAAAAGAATCTTTTAGTGAGCAAATATTAGTTAATGCAATTTAATATATCATATATATTATTATACATTAAATTATCGAATCAACACTTGATCCGACAATCCGGCTATATCGCATATAACCGGCTAATATTTATCCGTACCGATTCATCGAATCAACACTTGATCCGATGACCCGGCTGATATCAAATATCGCGAGAATATAATACGGTATCACATATCGCATTATTCTCGGTCCCGCACATATCACATATGTGCTCCTACTCCGTTTTGCCTGAGTCAAGAAACCTCTGTGTAGGACTCTAAAGAATCGTCAATACGCCGGCAGTAGGTGATGATCATATCAAACACCCACAAGCTGCAAGCGGTCAGCTAAACGTAACAGCTACCCAGGTACTGAGCGCTCAGAAGATCAACAAGCAAGCCTGTAACTTCTCCTGTGAATCCAAACAGTAACACTCCCGTACAGTCCGGTCTCGTCGTCTGATATGTTGCATATCTCGCCTAGGGGTGGTAAACGTCAGACCCCAGTAGCTCGATAAGTCGTGTCGATATGAGGTCTATAACAGTTCGAGAAACTACTGATAACACTTACCAGTAAATCTCAGCAACCCTGGCCAGGGATTTCCGGTTATAGCCAATCGAACACAGCACAACATCAACTCCCTATACCGGGAGAGACGAATCCCCTCCTATCGCTCATTGCCTCCATGTGATTCGGGACTGTACCCAAAAGCCACCTTTTTGCACGCCCTCTTGGACGTGGTATGATGGAAATCAAAGCACAGTGGGAATCACACAAGACTCTATGACGATCTCGGGTCAACAGACTACTCTGTACCAGTGTCACCGGAGAACTGCCATCTGACGTGAGGTATAATACCATCTGGGAGTTCTCGGCGAGTCCGTCCAGTGTACCCAGTCTCTACTGAGCACCCGTACACCATCCTTGATGTCAAACACCGATGGATATGGGATCATCCATCGCCCTTCATATGGGTCAAGATGCGTATATGCTAGTCTACTCTGGTGCATCGATGCCCTGTCTCGATACACCCTTGACTAGGAACAGTTATAGGATATACTCGTCGACTACCGTGGCCCCACTAGTATGATCTCATCATAGTCCCAGTAGTCGAGTATATATCCTAAGGGCTTTATCAACATGTAATATAGAGACAATCAAAGTACATGTTTAGATAAAGCACAACCAGATAGCATACTATCATATCGAGCAAGAAAGTCCTCCCTATATATGTCCTAGCATCCACTACAATATACATCGTATGTACAGTAATGGCCTCTAGGGCATACATATAACTAACAATCTCCCACTTGCACTAGGGCCATCTGTTATGGTATCGCATACCCAACAATTAGCTGCGGTTGAAGTATCTCATACTCAACCATCCCATAAAAGTCTCTACTGGGAAAAAGGTCTTTGTGAGTGGATCCGCGCTGTTGTCCTCTGTGTCTACTCTCCTAACCTCGATCTCCCTGGAGATCAACCATCTCCACGATCAGGTGATACTGCCTAAGAATTATATCTGGATTTCTGATGGGACGGTAGTTCCTTGGCTGAAGCCACAACTCCATTGTCACACAATGGTAGGAACGAAGTTCATCTTATGAACTTATATATATCCAGACTGCCTCTTTGGTAGCATCCTTGGTAACGATGTATCTTGCCTTTAATCATCTAGTATGTCACGGTATCTAGCTTGGAACTCTTCCAACATACCGTCCCTCCACTGAGGGTATAGACAAGCCTGTGACTGACATTCAGTCGTCCTTATCTGCCTGGAACCTTTCCAGTGATTCTCCCCTGGATCGATTGATACCATCTCACTACAACTAGTGAGTATCCTAACATCCAATTAGATCTATCTCATTGATCCAAAACCCAGGATTTAGGAGGTATCACTTTGATCCTATATGGAGAATCCTTGTGATAAGCGGAGATTAACCGAGCGTAGCATAGGAAACTCCTTCCCTATCAAGAGTATGTCATCCACGTACTCTACGAGGATCACCACCATACTCCCTACTACCTTTTTGTATATACAAGGTTCATCTACCATTTTGATGAAGTCAAACTCTTTGACTACCACATCAAAACAGATGTTCCAACTCCGCGATGCCTGTTTTATCATATAAAACATCTTGCACACGTTTCCGCTGCTCCCACTGTCTACGAAGCCCTCTGGCTGTGTACTTATAGACGCTCTTTTCTAAAACATCAATTAGAAAAGCAGTCATGACACCCAACCGCCAGATATCGTAGTCATGGTATGTAGCCGTGGCAAGCAGGATCTGGATGGACTTAAGCATAGCTCCTTAGAAAAGGTTTCATCATAATCCATACCTGGTCAATGATGCAAACCTTTAACAAGTCTAGCTTTGAAAGTCTCAACTTTTCCATGTACACCAAGTAATCTTCTCAAGATATACTTGCTCCTGATGGGATTTAACCCTTCAGATAAAGCAACCAAAGTCCATACTTTGTTGGTGTATAAGGATTCCATCTCAGATCGATAAGCATCCAGCCTTTCTTACAGAGTCCCACTCCTGATGCCCAGCTCGAAACTAGTTGGGTCATCATATCATGATGCAATCCTCGCTCCCACTGTCATTGAGAAACCGAAGTATCTCTCAGGTGGGTGAGGAACCCTACTAGATCGGCGGAGAGGCTGAGGTTCGTTGGAAACTATTGAATCCTTTGGTTCTACCAAATCATCAGCTGTTTTTGTATAGCTGGAACCTTTCCAGTTGCACATAACAGACCTTGCCTCGAGCTTGTCCGGATTTTGCTTTTAGACATAGGCCGGACAACCCCAAATCTTAACAAACTTAAGATATGGGCTCTTCCGTTTCATATCACATATGAAGTGGTAGACAACTGATTTGATTTGAACCCTATTCAACAGGTATGCAGCTTCTCAAGTGCATAACTCCCAAAAGGAAACAGGAAACTCAGTAGTACTCATCATAGAGCACACCATATCTAATAGGGTGTGTTTGCTCCGCCCCGATATACCATCGTGCTATGGTGTATACGGAGGAGTAATGCTGAGAGAGAATCTCATTCTCCTTTAGAATAGTCCAGGAATTCCGTTCTCAAGTATTCTCCTCCTTGATCTCATCAAAGGACATAATACTTATACCCGTATTTTGGTTCTCTACTTCTAATTTATATTCTGTGAATATCTCAAAAGGTTCGGACCTGTGTTTCAGCAGGAACACATGTCTGAATCTTGAGAGATTATCAGAGAACGTAATGAAGTAAAAAGAACCGGTCTTGGCATGTGTAGACAGGGGACCTTCATACATCAGCATGTATCAATCCCAAAAGTTCACTAACTCTTTCTCTGTTTCCAATAAACAGAGCTGTGGTCATCTTATCTTTGTGACATGATTGGCAAGTTTCACAAGATGTAAATTCAAACAGATTTAAATATGCATCTAAATGTAACTTCAGCCAGTCGGGTCGCATTGATATGACCTAGTCTACAATGCCTCAAGAAGGATTCGTTCATTTCTGAACTCTTCTTCTTGTGTGTGTTCCGTATACTAAGAACTGTAGTTTGATTTAGAACATCAATGCTTTTATATAACGTGCCTGAACCGATCAACTCTTGATATATGAAATGTTCAAAACATTATCCAACAATACAAAATTATATCCTTTCTTTACTAATAAAGAGACTGATATGATTTTGTATATCAGGTTTGGTATCTAATAACATTTGTTCAGAATCAATGTATTCTGGTAATACAGGGTGATAGTGACCAACAGACTTGGCTGCAACACTTGCACCGTTTTCTGTCTCATGAAACTTATCACCCGTTCTCAGTTCTTTACCTATCTGTAGCCCATGTAACAGATTACATATGCGGGATCCTGATCCGGTATCACATACCCAGGACGTAAAGGATACTGAGAAACAGTTCTCTGTAATGAACACACCCGAAGATGATGCATCATTATGCACTTTCTTCGTTTGGGCGGCACGGGAAATCTGGTATTCCCCAATTTCCTGCTCTGTCTTATAACAATTATAAGTTGGAGCAGGACCAACGTTCCCCAGCTCAGTATAACAAGCGGGTTCGGTCAATATATCCGTTTTATTATCTTGATTAAGGCGTGATATGGTCGCTACCAAGAGAGAGAGAGAAGAAAACACTCAGCGTATGCTCTTGCAAGATTAGATTGGTTATCTAATATATCTAATCAGGATGTCTCCCACTGTTTTAGTCAAATCTTCCTTCAAACCCTAAAAGGAAAGACTAGCCGGGATTAATTACACGCTACAAGTTCGCCAATCTTTCAGCCAGGCCAGTGTCGGTACTTTGAGGGAGGTCCCCCGTTCTTTCGCACGAACCTAATTAAAGTAAATCTCGTTTTTCCAGAGGCGTAACCCCGTTAACACTTTTCTAGACACCTACTTGATCGGCTAATTGTAATGTATAAAACTCTCCCAGGAGTAACTCTTACTCGCAGCGGGTATCGGGATCCAACTATCTCATAGAAGGTATGCAATCTCATTGCAAATTTCAACATTTTAAATTCCCAATAATATTTTACCCCTAGCGATCTATGAACTTAACTAAGTCAACAAATCATAAATCGCAAGTCAAGTTCAACCCGTACATTTCTCGATTGAATTAAACCCACCCGTACGACCCTTAACTAAGTCAACAAAGCCGTACGAATACCCTAATCCAATCACATCTCATGTTTTAGCAGATAAACATTACTTAGCTACCGTACACTATGCCTTAACTAAGTCAACAAACATAGCACGAATAATAAATAATATCTATCTGAAATGACGGAGGGCTACGCAGGTTTTTCAGAAAACCATGAGCGTAATGAACTTGATATCGTCGTAGAATCGAGTGATTTTAAATGGAGTGTATTTGAGGCTTTTCTAGTTTTGCTAAAGGAGTCACTCCCGGTGAAGGGATCGTCGGTCCTTTCCTCGTCGAATGAGGTGCGGGATATATCATATATATCACTGTGCAAAGCTGAAACTATAGAAGCAATCAAAAGACAAACCGAGTTTGTAGCATCTGCCAGTTATTGCTAAAGGAGTCACTCCCGGTGAAGAGATCTCGGTCCTTTCCTTATCGAATAAGGTGCTGGATGTTCTACAAGGAACATCGCTATGCAAAGCAAGAACTGTAGCTACCAGTTTTTATAAACAAGTTTCTACAACATCTTAGGTTTCTTTTATTTCATTAATCTCATTAATGAAGTCCCATTTTATTATGCTTCACAAGCATCACATTTGAAACGAAATATGCAATATAACATATATCTCATATATATATATAGTATAATCATTCGTCTCAGGCTGTAATATGATCTCATCACAGAACATTGCAGCAGAAGAACATATATGAAATATTGGATATACTAGGACGTCCGTGTTTTCAATACGAGCCTGTATAAAACACGGATTCCACGGTCGCGATGAATAGCCAAACCCACATCCCTAGACCCCTACGAGAGCTGCAAGTAACACTGCCAATTCTAGGGTTAGGAGACCCGGTCTCGACTCCTCGAGATGGTCTCCTACTGGACCCTAGAACCTGGTTACTTGTGCTCCCCTCCTTGGGTCTACTTAATGCGGAAAAGTAAATAATATACAACGGTGACATCTTCCGCTACCTGGAAGTGCCCCAATAAAAGAATATTACATACAAATGAATTTTACATGAATGAAAAAGAAAAACTCTCATCTCACATAAAATCCCCCGGCTATTCAAACACGACGATCCAATACAACATATCACAGCAACACATAATATCTCATATCATCAACGTAAGCAAGTATGCGTATCCCGATTGTCGTTGATGTATAGCAACGAAGCCGGCGATACACCACATACTACGCTTACGGTCACAGAAAAGAAAGTGTAAAACTACAACAGTTGGAATCCGCAACCTCTTTAGACATCGCATGCCTAACCAAATGAAAATCCTTAGACATCGCATGCCTAACAATTATAAACCCCGCATTTTAGTCTCATTATCGAAAACACTTTTCAATATCAAGTCGGCCAATTCAACAAGATTCCCGACGTGCTGATCGAATACTCGTCGCAAACTTTAGTAGACGGCCGCACCCCCGATACCGTCGACGAAGTGCACCAAGGCGGAACACCGCTACCGGGAGCACCCGAACGGATCTTTCGGCGACGGGGTTCTCCTACAGTCACTTGGTCGGGGCTATGGAGTGAGGCTGTCTATTAAGTTTACCCGGCGAGTATCCGCGTACCCTACGTGATTGCGACGGACTTTTGATCACATCAAAATTCCGTGGCAACCGATCATCTGAGACTAAACTGCTATGTTTATAATATTCAAATTAGTTATCACATAACTACCTGTGGATTCCAATTATTGTATCACATTCCAGATAAATAGAAAAAGTTAAACTTTCCGATCGAATCATCAAACACCCAAGATTTCCCCAATATATCTCAACACTTGAAATCAGTTTAAAAATGTCCATCACATGCCACAGTACCAATGGTCCAGCCGTAGAAGGGTCAAGCCAACGCCTCACATGTGGCACGCCGTACTGCCCCAAACCCTAAGGTTCAAAAGACAGTTCAAGACGGTCACATAATCGAGTTAAGGTTTGTTGTCTTCTAGAGGGTCCATCGAGTTACTTGCACGACTTAGAACATTCTTAAACAGTAGAAAAAATCCAACTTTTGAAAAAATTTCCGACAGGGGAAAAAGTGAGTTATTGATATCCGTTCGAACTTTTTAACAGTTTCTAAAAGTTATCCGGACAAGCACATAGACAAAATATAATACTCCGATCGAAACATCGAATCCCCAAAATAACCTCAGAAAATTCAACTCTTGAATAAATATTAAAAATTCCCAGAAAATCCAGCATAATTAAATAGAAGTTACTGTGCAAATACGAGTTGATGACGTCACCTTTTCGCCGCGGAACCGCCGCAGAAGGCATGCTTCTGCCGCGGTTCCGCCGCGAGATTTACTGTTCATCAAAAAATTTTTGTACCGTAATTCTTAGAATTCCCTGCTGAATTTTTTACGAATTTTTAATTTGGAAAAATCCACGTTTTTAGAAAAAGTCCAGAGAGCTATTTTGGATTCGGGTTTTGATTCGATCGGACTTCAAATTCCGTCTACGCTTCGCCTAAAGCTCTAGCTTGGCTCTGATACCACTGTAGGGTTGCTAGGCACGCGCACAAGGGTCTACGAGGTATCAACCATGCCCGATTAAAAATTTAGCCATGCCGAACAACCCGAATACGGAACTTTAAACTAGAGATTAGGCGAAAAACAAGCATGCTAAACACTTTAACACTAAGTGATAGGGATTACAACCTTTATAGATCCGGTCCTTCACTTCATATGCTCCGTGTTGTGGTCCCTTCGCTGCAATCATCGGGATCCGGACTCTCAAGAGGTTCCACGAAGAGAAAGACGCAACCTTTGCTTCCGATCTTCGATACTAAGATGATCTACCTTGAAGTTTCTTTAACACAAGCTAACACTCATTAAATGATGTGAACACCCTCATCTAAATGGCAAGGGAAGATGAGGATGATGAAGTAGGATTTTTTCTCTCTTTATTTATCTTTTTCTCATATTTATTCATCACTTTGGAAAAATCTAGCAAGCTTTTTTCATGGAAGAATGAAGGAAGAAGAAGATGAATAATGAATATCCTTTTGTGATGAATAGGAAAATAATAATATGATAGAATTATGCAACCATGGTTCAAACTAACCCTTGTAGAGATTTTACTAGGGTTAAAGGTTTGGTTAGGGTTTTGGAAATATCTAGCATAATATCTTAACAAAGACAAAGAAAGAAAACATCTAGAATCTTCTAGAAAGCCTTAACCCTAATCAAACCCTAATCATGTTTAATCTCTACTAAACAAGTTGCATTATTTATCATATCATGTTACAATATTATATATCACATATACAATATTTATTGCAACAAAATAAAATAATACATTTAACATATATCGCATATATATCAATGTATTACCCGAGTGAGAAAAAGAATCTTTTAGTGAGCAAATATTAGTTAATGCAATTTAATATATCATATATATTATTATACATTAAATTATCGAATCAACACTTGATCCGACAATCCGGCTATATCGCATATAACCGGCTAATATTTATACGTACCGATTCATCGAATCAACACTTGATCCGATGACCCGGCTGATATCAAATATCGCTAGAATATAATACGGTATCACATATCGCATTATTCTCGGTCCCGCACATATCACATATGTGCTCCTACTCCGTTTTGCCTGAGTCAAGAAACCTCTGTGTAGGACTCTAAAGAATCGTCAATACGCCGGCAGTAGGTGATGATCATATCAAACACCCACAACCTGCAAGCGGTCCGCTAAACGTAACAGCTACCCAGGTATTGAGCGCTCAGAAGATCAACAAGCAAGCCTGTAACTTTTCCTGTGAATCCAAACAGTAACACTCCCGTACAGTCCGGTCTCGTCGTCTGATATGTTGCATATCTCGCCTAGGGGTGGTAAACGTCAGACCCCAGTAGCTCGATAAGTCGTGTCGATATGAGGTCTATAACAGTTCGAGAAACTACAGATAACACTTACCAGTAAATCTCAGCAACCCTGGCCATGGATTTCCGGTTATAGCCAATCGAACACAGCACAACATCAACTCCCTATACCGGGAGAGACGAATCCCCTCCTATCGCTCATTGCCTCCATGTGATTCGGGACTGTACCCAAAAGCCACCTTTTTGCACGCCCTCTTGGACGTGGTATGATGGAAATCAAAGCATAGTGGGAATCACACAAGACTCTATGACGATCTCGGGTCAACAGACTACTCTGTACCAGTGTCACCGGAGAACTGCCATCTAACGTGAGGTATAATACCATCTGGGAGTTCTCGGCGAGTCCGTCCAGTGTACCCAGTCTCTACTGAGCACCCGTACACCATCCTTGATGTCAAACACCGATGGATATAGGATCATCCATCGCCCATCATATGGGTCAAGATGCGTATACGCTAGTCTACTCTGGTGCATTGATGCCCTGTCTCGATACACCCTCGACTAGGAACAGTTATAGGATGTACTCGTCGACTACCGTGGCCCCACTATTATGATCTCATCACAGTCCCAGTAGTCGAGTATATATCGTAAGGGATTTATCAACATGTAATATAGAGACAATCAAAGTACATGTTAAGATAAAGCACAACCAGATAGCATACTATCATGTCGAGCAAGAAAGTCCTCCCTATATATGTCCTAGCATCCACTACAATATACATCGTATGTACAGTAATGGCCTCTAGGGCATACATATAACTAACATCGGGTTCGGCAGGCGCCACCTCCTCTGTTCCCCTGGGATCAACAGTCTCCGCCTCACCCTCGGTCGGACTTGGCCCTGCAAAATAATATATGTAAGAACCATCGGCATTATAACTTTCACAATAAAATTCTGAAAGAAATGTCACCTGAAGTGGACTTATCATTTGCGCTTCGAGCGGCATGCGCCACTTGTCTGCGAGCAGTAGATTGGGCGACAGGGGCCTCTTCGGAAGGAGTATCTGCCTGAGGGACGGTGCTTGGGCCCGCTCCCGTAGCCAAAGCAGTCCGGCGCGCCTTCGCCTCGCGCCTTAGTCGCTTTCTCTCCTCCTGAGCCATTGAGACGGACCTCACCAGAGCCTTTCTCATTGAGGCGTCCTCGTCTGTATACAGAGATGCTTCCAAGCTCTTCAAGGCATCCCTCGTCGACTTGTCGAGTCGGGGCTCTTGCAGCAGCCCCAACGAGACCGGAACTCCAGTGACGGGTTCCGGAAGGATCTCTTCGTCAACTGGTATAACCCCTAGAAAGAAACAAGGGAAGAAAGTCAGGTTGATCCTTTAAAAAAAAAGAATGACGAAATTTGTTAAAAATTGGGTTGGGACATACCGACGCCCGCTAAAGCACGTTTCTCCTCCTCCTCTTGGAAGGTTTTCAAAGAGGCAGCAATAGCCTCTTCAGAAGAGACACCTGTTGAAAATGGGGAAAAGTATTAGTCAAGAATAATAAAAAAATGCAATGAAGTGATAAAAAAAAGCAGCTAATAATCACCTGACTCAGCAAGTTTACTCAACCACGCTTCAAGCCTCGCTGATCGTTCAGAAGCCGCAATGGCGGCCGCCAGGTCGGTGTCTGCGGGGTCTACCGCGAAACCCTCATTGCTGCCATATTCACTTATTCCTTCGGTAAGAGGGGCTTCAGGCTCTAAGCCAAGAATCGCGTCAAGGGAAAGGAGCGACTTTTTCTTCTTTTGCCCGCCAACTCTGGATGCATTCGGGATTGATTTACGCTTGGCAGACACCTTGAGGCGGCGGGTCGCGATATCCGCGCCTGCACCAGACTCCGGCGATACCGCAGTCACCGTTTCCATTAAGGCACGGGGGGCTGGTGGCGCATCCACAGCATCGCGAAGCGGCAATCCGCGTGGAGGACTCAACACGCGCGGAAGTCCGCCTCCAGTACCTCTCAATGGGGGAATGACTGGAATCCTCGGCTTCAAGAGAGCCTTGCGATCTCCGCCAGGAGGTGCACCCTTGCGGTCAACCAGCATACGTTTCTCCATCAAAATAACGGCCCCCATTGCATGCGCATACCAAGCCACGTACGCGTTGAAGACTTTGGGGACGCAGCTCGGCTCACTGATAAAGAAATAAGAACCCGTGTTAAGCCGCATAAAGTGGTGCATTGCATTCATTATCCCCTCCCGACTAACCACGGGCTTTTCTAAGAAGGCTTCCATCGGGATCCCTTGATTGTAGCTTAATTGCTGAGCAAACCGGTGAGGGTTATACCTCATGAAGAGTGCTGTCTCATTCTGCCTGAAAACCAGGTAGCCCGGCCGAATGGAGTAGAGATGGAGGATTTCTCGAGCCTTCAATATGGAAGCCCCATCCTTAAATTCATCGCGTAGCGACACTACTGACTTGGTAGTCTCTGAGCCTATTGTTATGACCTTGTCCAGGAAAGAAATCTTCGCCCCGACAAGGTGTGGTCGAAGGAGCAGCCCCCTAGCCTCCCTCGGAGATGCAACTACGATCGAAGCCCCGACCAGCCGTATGACCCTCGGAAGCCTGAACTTCTCAAAAAAGGGAGGAATCTTATGGGCACCGAACACCCCGTGCACGTGCATTTCCATCCAGGAAGTAAAGTAGTGCGTCGGGAAGTTGGCGGGTTGCACCCCAGGCTCACTAGCGTCCGCCGCTACGCTAAGTCCATTATAAAGGTAAGCCAGCCCGGCAATTCCTACTGACAACTGTAAACCGGCCACCATCCGACGCGCTGGGTAGAAAACAGTCGGCCGCATATGGCGTGGATGCATGGGAAGAGCAAAACTGCACAACCACAAGCCCAGGAACCCTACAAAGGTCTCTTCATCCATGTTTGGGACGGCAATTTCTGTAAAGGGGACGACGGCGGCACCGGGTAGATAAAAGTCTTTGTGGTTATTCTCCGATGTGGGTCGGCGATCAAAACCGAACCAAAAAGGGTCGTCAAGCCGGGAAAACTTCTCGCTCCGCTCTGATAAGAACTCTGGTTGAATGAAGCGAGCAATAAAATCAGCAAAACTGACTCCCCTGTCACCTGATTCTAGATAGAGTCCTTCATAAATCTCCAATACCTTCACTAAGCCCGGGTACTGGTGCTGAATAGCGTTCTCCGGCGTCAGGTCAAACACCAGCGGCTTGGTGGCAAAGACGTATTCATCGGGAGGGAGCAGCTCCTCGTAAGGCTCTCCCCTCATCGGCAGACCCGAGATTTCTGCAAACTCCTCTAAGGAGATAGAGGCTTCCCGGTCCGCCATCAGGAAGGTGTGCGTGGGCATATTCCATTGCTCGATAAAAGCCTTAACCCACCACGTTGGAGGAGAAGGATACTCAAAGAGCGAGACGTAAATGGCCGAGTACAAACCAATCCTCATCAGATGAGTCCTCCTCGCTGATTGGATGTACCGGGCCCATTGCAAATATCCAGCAGGCGGTCGTGGGATCAGCCCAATGTTATAAGCCTGTCCCCAAGGGCGCGCTTCACCCTGACAAATTCTCCTCCCTAAAATATCTATTACCAGCGGCGGCTGCACGGGGATGGCACCAATCGCAGGCTGGAGGAGGTCATCCGAATTCCAATTTTTGACCTCCACGGCATACTTCACCGGGGGTTCATCTGCGTAGGGGAGTGAAGATGTTGGCTCAGACGGCGTGGCGGAACTAAAACTGCGACGACCATGGATGATTTCATTATACCACCTACCCCACAAATGAAGGTTTTTGTGTTCGGGGTCATGATCCTTGATGAGAGCGAACACCACGCGGTCCACCGGTGCCTGGGGAAACCCTCCCTCTGAGCGAACAAACGGAAAAGACGAATTGGCAGACATGTGTCCTGTAAAGAGACAAACATCGGCTGTCAGTATTATAATTCCAACGCAAAGCATATTTAAATTTTTATACCGTACCGCAATGCAGTGGATAGGGGGACCAAAGGGGGGGCCCACCAAATCTGGATGACGGCGCATCATTTAATGAGACAGTCCCATCATTGGATGAGACTGTCAGTTAATAAAAAGATCCCCAAGAGAAAATCCTCATTGATGGGAAATCCCAAGGGACAAGGAGAAAATCTCCTTTTTTAGAGCAAAGCTCCATCACAGAGTGACATTTGTCAGACTCTGGTCTCAAGGGAATAAAAATTCTCTTGGAAAGAGCCCAGCTCTATAATATTGATGGAAAAGTCATCAAAAAGGGAAACTTTAACTCCTAAAGATTAAAAATTTAGGATCTTAAAAGATCCACAAAAAACTTTTAAGAGCTCTCCACTTTCAGATCAAAAAAGGTCTACATTTGATCCATGAGCAAAGCTCTGTTCATGGGTTAGAACCCATGAATAGGGTCTCTGTAGATCTATAGAGTAAGGCTCTGTTAATAAAACCCCAAAGGGGTTTTCTTTAGATCAAAGATCTATAAGAGCAAGGCTCTGTTAATCAAATTTAATTTAATTTCGATTAATTTAAATTTTACCTAAATGGTTCTAAAAATCTGGACTCTGGAAAGAAATAAGGGCAAGGCTCTGAAAATCTTAAACAAGAGCAAGGCTCTGAAACTTAAGTTCTTAGAAATGGTAAAAAATTTTATCAAGGACCAAGGGTCCTATTTATAGGCGCCTGCGCCCTTTCACCTGACTCCTTGGATCCAACGGTCAAGATCTGCCACCGCTGCACTCACGTGTTCGCCACGTGAGCGCAACGGTGGGGGGGTATTTGTTTCGCCCAATCAGAGCAAAGCTCTGTTTGAATTCAAAATTCAAATTTTGAAGCAACGCTTCAAATCCCCGGCACGACGAGCCACGTGTCCGGCGCTGATACGTCAGCGCAGCGCCCAAGAAGGCGCGCCCAATCAGAGCAAAGCTCTATTTTACTAAAGCAACGCTTCAGTTGCGCAAGCACTGCGCTGCGCGACACGTGTCAGCTAGCGCAGTTGCGCTGCGCTCTGCGCTGCGCGACACGTGTCAGCGCAGATGCGCTAGCACAGTTGCGCTGCGCTCTGCGCTGCGCGACACGTGTCAGCGCAGATGCGCTGCGCTTTGCGCTGCGCTGCGCTTTGCGCTGCGCGACACGTGTCAGCGCAGTCGCGCTGTCAGCGCAGTCGCGCTAGCGCCGTTGCGCTGCGCTGTGCGCTGCGCGACACGTGTCAGCGCAGATGCGCTTACGCAGTCGCGCTGCGCGATACGTGTCACGCGCCAGGGCATCTGCGCCAAACTGAATTAAGATTCTAAAGAAATCTTTCTGTTCTTATTAAAACAAGAAGATTTTCTTGTACAAGGCAGAGGGCCTTTGGATCAAAGATCCAACGGTGGGTAAAATTCCCCAAATCACTCAAAAAAAGATTTATGTAACAAATCTAACTAATTTATGGGCACTATAAAAAGGACCCTAGGCCTCAATTCAAAGGCATCAACATTTCTTAAAAAAAAGTGAGGGTCAAGAGCTTCAAACAGTGAGAACTCTGAGAAAATTCCAAGGAAAAGGTAAAGAACCTTCATAAAATAGAAGAAATTTCTTCTAATAGATCATTGATCTAAAAACAAGATCAATGATCTTTATATAAAAAACAGTGCTTTGCACTTCTTATGAACCTCTGGTTCTTTAAAACAAGAAAACAATAAAAATAAAAATAGTGCTTTGCACTTTTATGAACCCCTGGTTCCTGAAACAAAAAAGAAAATTTATTTTTCTTTGATCTAATCAAGAAATTAAATAGTGCTTTGCACTTCTGTTCTTGAATCTAAAAGATTCTTAGTGCTCTGCACTTACAAACTGCGCTAGAGCTTTGCTCTCTGGAATTGGCGCACCTCACCAGAGCGCGCCACGTGTCAGCAGCGCAACAGCGCAGCGCACTGCGCTATCGCGCTTGCGCACACCAGAGCGCACCACGTGTCAGCAGCGCAACAGCGCAGCGCACTAGCGCAGCGCACTGCGCTGTTGCACTTGCGCTCGCCATAGCATGACACGTGTCCTCACCACAAGCGCTTGCGCTCAGTGACTGGCGCAAAGCGCCTGACAAATGCAGTGCATTTCACTTCTTGAAGTGCCAGGCCCAATTAAAAGGCTTGACAGGCCTAATAAACAAAATGCTGTGCATTGTTTGAATGGGCAGAGCCCAATTGAAAGGTCCAATGGACCAAAACAAATGATCTGCATCATAGTAAAAGGACAGAGCCCAGTCAAAATAGGCATAAATGGCCAGAAGTAATGCAATGCATTATTTAAGTTGGGGCAAAGCCCTAGCACAGGTCTAATAGACCAAAAATAAATAAGGGTGTTGAACGTTTTCAACTGGACTTAGCCCAATTTTGGTCGTAAGTCCTTAAATTAAATCGGTCGAGTAAAAAATTGCTCTCTTAAATCAATCCATATCCGGTTCAAGGGTACATCTCTGAGCTCCTCTGACACCTTTCGTTGTAATCCTTCAACGACGTCGGAGAGGTGACGAGTCCCGACGACCACATACATTAATATGGACTGCGGGGTCCTTAAACTCGTGGACCGAAACGTCCTTAAACTAATATCGGACCGAAACGTCCTTAAACTAATATTGGACCGAAACGTCCTTAAACTAATATTGGACCACCACGTCCTTAAACTGGCAATGGACCGAAACGTCCTTAAACTAATATCGGACCGAAACGTCCTTAAACTAATATCGGACCGAAACGTCCCTAAACTAATATCGGACCGAAACGTCCCTAAACTAATATTGGACCACAACGTCCTTAAACTGGCAATGGACCGAAACGTCCTTAAACTAATATCGGACCGAGACGTCCTTAAACTAATATCGGACCGAGACGTCCCTAAACTAATATTGGACCGAAACGTCCTTAAACTAATATTGGACCGAAACGTCCCTAAACTAATATTGGACCACCACGTCCCTAAACTGGAATATGGACCACCACGTCGCTAAACTGGCACAATAGAGCCCAAATGCTCTTTTGTCGGACCTAAACGGTCCCGTTAAGTTGATCTTAGTCTCAAACTGGACTAACGTATCCTTAACAAACGTTTGAGTCGATCTCGGCCTCAAAAATGGCTAACGTATCCTCCAAACAGACTTTAGTCCCAAATTGGACTATGAATCTCCCAAACTGGAACAATAGGGCCCAAACGCTCTTTTGTCGGATCTAAACGATCACGTTAAGTTGATCTTATTCTCTGTATCCTTAACGAACGTTTAAGTTGATCTTAGCCGCAACGCGACTAACGTATCCTTAAACTAAAAACACCAAACCCAAATCTAAGTAAATACGGATTTGGACTAATCCACGTCCTACGGGCGACGGCATTACTCAGTCTCCGTATACAATCCACAGGCAACCACAAACAAAACAAACACACACGACACGAAGTGAAATTCTGGAGAAGGAGAAAGTTGTTACCGCGATGCGGTAGCGTAATTAACTGCAGAGGCTTGCGCCTGCAGGGAAGAGCGTCCCCACAATCAAAAACCCCTCACCCTGAGGGGGAATCTGACGAAGTCTGCTACATCGGCCGCATCCATCTAAACCTCCGATGCAAGATGCCATAAATCAACTTGGCATTTTCGGAGAGGTAGACGGATAAAACCAATTAGCATCTGCCCCGAATCTCAGCGTCAGGACACCGCGGTCCTGTGCGCCGTCTTTCGGAGGGGAACAGTAGTAGCTGACCATCTTTCACGCATCTCTTCTTCCCCTGTGACCCTGCCGATCAATGATTCGTTCCCTGACGAACAACTCTTGAGCGTATCCAATGAACCATGGTTCAGGGATATTGTGAACTATCATGCCACGGGACTGATACCCAGCGATTGGTCAAAACAGGACAAATACTGTTTTCTATCCCAAGTAAAATACTATTACTGGGATGAACCCTATCTGTTTAAATATTGTCCGGATCAGATCATTCGCCGGTGTGTCCCGAATGAAGAGTTCAAGAGTGTTCTTTCTTTTTGTCATGATCAGGCCTGTGGGGGTCACTTCGGTCCTAGAAAAACGGCGGAGAAGGTTTTGCAATGTGGATTTTAATGGCCGACCTTATTCAAGGACGCATTTGAGCATTGCAAAACCTGTACACAATGTCAGTATACGGGTAGAATATCCCAGAGGAATGAAATGCCTCAGCAACCCATTCTGGTTGTTGAAATATTCGATGTTTGGGGCATAGATTTTATGGGTCCCTTTCCCAACTCCTTTGGGAATTTGTACATACTGCTGGCGGTTGATTATGTCTCAAAGTGGGTTGAAGCCATTCCATGTCGCACTAATGACAAGAAAGTTGTCATTAAGTTCTTAAAAGAGAATATCTTCTCGCGATTTGGACACCCACGTGCTATCATCAGCGATAATGGGACACATTTCTGCAACAGGTCTTTCGAGACTCTGATGCGGAAATACTCAATCAACCACCGAATTTCTACACCCTATCATCCCTAAACAAGCGGGCAGGCTGAAATCTCAAACAGACAAATCAAACTTATCCTGGAGAAAACTGTTGCTAAAAATAGAAAAGACTGGTCGACCAAACTGACGGATGCTCTTTGGGCATTCCGAACTGCATATAAGACCGACCTAAGGATGTCTCCATATAGGATAGTGTTTAGAAAAGCATGTCACTTACCTGTCGAGATAGAGCATAAAGCATTGTGGGCTATTAAGGAAATAAATTTTGATCTAAACCTTGCTTGCAACTTTCGGAAGCTGCAACTTAATGAGCTAAGCGAACTCCACGATGAAGCTTATGATAACGCCGTAATCATAAAGAATAGGACTAAGGTTTTTCACGATAAAAACATTTTGAGGAAAACATTTTTACCTGGTCAACAAGTCCTTCTTTATGATTCACGATTACACCTTCACGCGGGTAAGCTCCGATCTCGATGGAAGGGACCTTTTGTTGTGCGGTATGTATACCCGCACGGGGCAGTAAAGATAGAAAATGTTAAAAACGGCACCTTTTTCAAAGTGAATGGACATAGAGTAAAGCCGTATTTTTCCACTGACCCCACGGAGGAGCTCCTATTATTACAGGAGCCAGTTTATTTGGATTAAAATTCCTCCGTCTCACCTTCATATCCTGTATACCACTTCATCATCTTTTTGAATGAAAGTGAGTGAAAAGAATAAGTTTGGGGGAAGTTCTTCACTTATATATTTTGCCCCCACTAATAATTCCCCCCAGGCTTACAGATTTTGTAGGTATAGCGTTTGCCAACAGTAAGGACACTGTTGAAAACAAGTTTGGGGGAGATTTGTGCTTATTTTCACATCATTTGCATCATACTTTGCATAAGCACAAAACATTTTCGAAAACCTATAAAAATTTAAAAAATTTCAAAACCCATAAAAATTTAAAAAATTTCAAAATATAAAAATATTTTTGTACATAAATAAGATAATAAAAGTTTAATAGTGAAAAATTACATCCATGAGATTAGAAAAATTTAAGGAAACTAAGAAAATTAGAAGTTTTCTTATACGAACTAGTAATAAGTAGTCATGAGTCGTTGTCCTAAGGATTAGTAAGATGAAGGACGTCACTAATCTGAGGATAAAAATAAGTCTGAAAAATAGTTTCTATTCTGGGAGCCAAACATTTTGAACGTTGATATCCTGCTATTCGCACTTACACACGTCTTAAAGCCTGGGATAGTAGAGGATACCTTGAAATGCTCTTGTCTTAAAGCCAGAAGTATGAAGGAAATAAAAAAAAAGTGAATAAAAAATATAAAGTGGTGAGAAAAATGGACACTGGTTTTGTTATCACCAAGGGCAATAAAAAATGTATAGCGAGGGTGCTTCTTCACCTAGTGCCCTAAGGCCAACTGGTCTGGGAGTCACTGCTATGCCTGAGGTGGTGCAAGATGAGGAAAATACATCAAGTAAGCAAGCACAGGAGTAATCGGTCGGTTAGTACCTCAAGAAGTATTAACGGTCGCATGAAAGTGTGTGAGCAATCTCATCTAAATATTCATTAATTAAAAAGTACTGAGGCTGATGGGCAAGAGTATGATAGCTTGAATTGAATTCTCCAGGTGTAGGGATGTCTTTACACACACGCAGGGTGATATGATCGATGTTTGGAAGAAAGATAGGAATGAAGAATAAGACGATGTTTTATTGAGGGAGGACGTGATTTCTAACATCTTTTCATGACCATTAAGATAGGGCTCATGACAACCTAAAAGCTAGCCTAGTTGAAAACCCTAATTTTCAAAGTCTTTCTTTTACAATTCTTGTCTTTAAATGTAATATTCATGATCTTTCTTTTATTATTGGATTTAGTGGGTGCAATCTGCTGAAAACCCTCAGGAGACAACACTCCTCCTACTAGGGACACCTAGAGGTTTAAAGGCTTGTTGCACATGCTCAGTGCAATCGTGTTGCCTACGAAAGTGTGCTAGTTAGTTTTTCTCTTTCTTTATTTTCTCCTTCTCTTTTTAATAAAAAGTTCGCTCGAGACGATGGAAATTAAGTTTGGGGTAATTTGATTAGTCGAAAATATTGTATTTTTAACACGGCAATTTCCCTATCATTTGCACTCATATAGAAGTGTACGGTATTCATATTTCACATATTAGCAAAACTGTCGCAAAATATCAGATTGCATGTATTAGACTCTAAAACCGACACTATAAAGGAAATTGACTGCATTTCATGGCATCGCATCATCTCTATATTACGCAACACTTGTTTTGAGATATGTGCTGGAAAATCCAGAAGAAAGGCCAAAACTTTACATGGTACCGATCAAACATGACGCCAACTCAATGATTTGGAATCTGGTATTGATGTAAAGGGAATTTAGGAATTCAATATATCACAAAATACAGAAGAAGACATCAAAAGCCAACACCAGAAAGATGCAGCCCCAAGGAGCCTACTTGGCCGCGGAACCGCGACCTAAGGCGCCTTGTGCAGCGGTTCCGCGGTGGTTTTGCCCCTTCATCACCCCAATTTTGCACCACAACTCCTATGACAGCTTCCACACTTCAGAAAACCTATGCAAGTTCCAGAAGACTCCTGAACATTCTGCCAGATCACCAAGCTTTGGAATCTACACTAAACTAGCCTTGTATTCTAGAAACTTCTCCCTAAACCCTAGCTTAAACCCTAAGCTAGCTCCTAACAAACTACTTCTAGAAGCCTCAACAAACTTTTGGAGGGAATTGTAATTTCAAACCTAGACCTAAGGTTAGGGAGATCTATAAATAAGACCCTAGGCTCACTTGTAAAAGTATCCTTGACTAGTTCATTTTAGTAGCCAATCTAGATCCATTCACTCTCTTTCTCCATCTTCTTCCACAAGTCTAGTGACAAGACTTGTGTGAAACCCTAACCCTAAATCCAATCAAAAGACAAGATCCCGAGTACCCCATCAAGCAAGAAGCCTTGCAACCTTTTATGAGCCGAGCCGATTTTCAACCGAGCAAGTGGTCCAAGCCGATCCGCGACTCACGGAGCCGAGCGAAACCAAGTCGACAATTTAGTTCTTCCTCTTGTAGTTCTTGAGCGACTGTAATCAAATTGTTGATATAAATAAAAGGTGATATTCTTTTATCTTGTTTTCTTTAAATTCTTGCATCATGATTCAATCTAAATTTCTAGTTGTAATTCTTGTTGTGATTTTTGAGAAATACTCCGCTCGTCGAGGAGTCGAGACGATCAATAGAATGATAATGTAATATATCTTAAATCGATTCTTGAATCCTACGAGTTTTGCAAACCCTAGCAAGTTCAAGAATCGACGACCCAATTCGTTGGGATGCTTTCTTGATTGATATCGCTCGAGATTAGGGAGTTACGATCGTTTCTTGAAATTGCTAGAGGCTAGAATGTGAATGATATCTACGAAAGAACAAGGGTTAAATGATGAAACCCTAGTTTCATCAAGAAAGCCCTAACTCTCGTCAATCATCATCGATCTAGTATCAATCCTTCGAAGGACAAGAACACGAAATCTTGAGATTACATCACGTCTATAGATCCGATCGATTCCTACGAGCCTCATTTAGATTCTTGACATTTGGTTGGAAATATCATCGAAACTCGATTCTTGATTGTTTATCATTTCATGATTCTTGATTAGATTAGTGACACCTGAATCAATCGATAAAATCTTGAATCATGTTTTCTTTTCCTTTCGATTAACTTTTCAATTCAAGCAAATCAAATATAAAAACGAATCCCACAATCCCTGTAGACGATCCGCACTCGCTTACGATCTACAATCGACACCGTAATTGATTGCGGTCGAATATAATTCTTTGATTGTGAATTTTATTCAATATTACCGACACATAGAAACTTATTCGCTTTATTCGATTTACACAAACAAGAAACTCTTATCGATCAAATGAAACCGTTATCGGGAATCATTTGATGTGATTTGATACTTTTACATACACAATCGAAAATTTATAAACAATCAGAACCTGATAGCTTTTTAAAAGGAGTGGTTAAAGCTCAGCAATTTAAAAAATATCCTCTGTTTTAAAATAACCGAGTGGTTTCTTTTAAACTGTTCCAACGATTCAACTTTGGTTTATTTTCTTTACAATAATATAATGCGTCCCATCAATTAACCTATCAGTGCAGAAAACAACGAAAATACAACGTCCTCTTATGCCATCCGCATTCGCCACTAGGTCCCGTCATCACCCGTTAGGTTACTTAACTAACGACAGAGCGGGGGCTGGGCTAGCGCGGGTGTAAAACATAAGTGATGTCTAAATAGCTATTATATATAGATATTGTACATTCGTCAGACGCAATAATAGGCATTCCAGATCACAGATGAACATATTGGATTTTCTACGAATCCGCATTCTTTTGAGCCTGCAAAGAAAGACGGATTACACAGTCGTGACGAATAGCCAAAACCCCACCCTAGACCCCTACCGGTACGGCAAACTACCCGCCAAGTGCCCGAAGTGAAGTGGTCTCCCTCAACAACGTGAGTAGGCCACTAAACACTTCAAAGTACCCGGTAGTTTGTGCACCCCACCTTGGGTCTATCCTAGGAGCAAAAATCAGTAAATGAAATAATACAACGGTGGCTACAGCCGCAACCTGGATGTGCCCCGCAAAATAATATTACAACTATTTACAAATTATATTTGAATGAAAGAAACGCTCGTCTCACATCCTCGGCTATCCATTCACCAACAAGTCTACAAACACAAACAGTAAAAACATTACAGAAATGTGCAACCCCCTGCCAACCGACATACTGGCAGTTTGGGGAGGTTTACGAACACATTATACAAATCACAGATATAATCTAATTAGCCAAACATCGTAGAATTTCGATCGAGCAAACGCAAATAATTCTACTCCAAAAACTTCTCTGTGCACCTGAGACTTGAGCAGAAACAAAACATCCCAGAAAGAACAAAATTAACACAGAAAAGTTACTGGGGAATTTTGGGTCGACTCGGCTTCAACTCGGCCGCGGATCCGCGGCGGATCGCTTGGATCGGCCGCAGTTCCGCGCCGGTTTGGCCGAGTCAGGAACCCAAATTTCTCCAGTAACCTTATAATTCCCTGCATGTAATTTTAAGGGTCCCTGAAAAATTTTTAGACCTCGTTTTAAAATCGACAGAAAATTGGTCAAATTGATGTTTTTTCCGGTTCGTTTCGCGATCGAATTTATAATGACTTTGCTAACAAGTTAGTTATGGTTTAGCGAGGCTCTGATACCACTGTAAGTCGACGTTAGTCACCCCATGATTTGCGGGGAGGCGGAATAGGTAAAACAATCATTTAGTTTAAAACAAACATCGACTAACTTACGGATCTTTGCCAAACCCTAACTAACAAAACAATAGAAGTCATTAGCTACTATGAAAGAAGATTATACCGAATGAACCAAGTACTTCTTGTTCTCTTTGACCACCTTCTCGTCGGCCTCCTCTTTGTAATAGAAGATCCACCCGAGAGCTGCTACTCCAAGCTTGACCTCTAACTTGAGGTAACTAGGTTACTCAAAGTGCTAATCTAAGCAACCTAGGGAATATAGAGTAGGATTAGGGATTAATAAGTCTTGCTAACCCTTGATCTCAACACATGAAAGGTTAGGGTTAGGGCTTGAAGAGAGAGAGAGCTTGAGGAGAGAGAAGGTGAGAGTGAGAATCTTTTTGGAATAATGATATCATTGTGAATATATGAAGCATATGTTATTATTAAATGAATAACAAATAATAATGTGTCATCATGCTTCATTAACTCACTTAGTGATTCATCTCATGAGTCATTTAAATCATAAATGCATCATTCACTCCATGGATGAATCACACCATGACTCATTAATCCAATAAATGCAAATGCCACCTTAGCCTACAAGTCAACATCCTTCTAGAAGCTTCTCGACAATTTACGAGAACGCCCCTCCTATACGTGAAAATACGGAAATACTTTAGACTGTATAAATCCAATAATCCGATACTAGAATCTGGCTTAAACCAAAGCCCGCTAGTAAAAACTGTCCGAACATCGTACGTGCATAAATGCACATGCGTGTCCGAACCCTGTCGTAAAACCATACGACCTCTATATCGTTTCGCCAGAAGCAGGGAAACTCTATGTGTGGGACTCTAAAGACTCGACTACTACGCTGGCAGTGGGTTTAACCACAGACCGCAAGCGGCACTAGCTGTATGTAACGGTCCCCAGGTAGATGTCGATAAGAAGGACGATGAGGAAACCCATCCGAACTCCTACTGGGCCTGATGTGACAATCTCTGTACAGTCCGGTCTGTTCGTGTAGGACTATCGCATATCGGGCCTAGGGTGGCGGCAAGCATCAGTCCCCTAAAAGCGGTATAAGTCATGTCGGAGCGAAGCCCATTACACCTTGAGAAACTACTGGAAAACCTACCAGTAAATCTCGCTTGCCCTGGCCAGGGACTTTGCGTAATGGCACTCCAGAAATAGTGCGATATCAACTCCCAATACCGGGGGAGACGAATCCAGTCTAACCGCCACTGCCCCCAAGTGCTTCGGGACTGCACCCAACTGCTACCTGTTTGCACGACTCCTTTGAGCCGTGGTAGGGTAGCAATCTAAGAACAGTGGGAACACTCTCGAGGCAAAGCAACAGTGTCAAGTCTGCGGACTATGCTGTACTCATGTCACCTGGGAACTGTTAACTGACGACGGGTATAATACCAACCAACAGTTCCCTGTGAGTCCTGTCCGGTGTACCCGTAACCTAACGAGCACCTGTATACTATTTCCAGTACGACGTACTGATGGCTGTGGGACAGACCATCTCCCCAACTGGGATGAGAAGCGTACACACTAGTCTACTGTGGAGTATCGATGCCCTGTCTCGATAATCCTACGACTAGGGACCTGAAAAAGAATGTGCTTGTAGACTACCCAGCCCCCACTAGTGTGACTGCCATTACAACGTTGGTAGTCAAGCAAGATCCTAAGGGCTCTATCAATACGTACACATATATTAAGATAGATATAAACCAAGTAGCATACTTCCATGTTTAGCAAGACTGTTAATATAACTGTGAATATCCCAAGCTTCCATTAAGTAATATACAAGCTAGTATGATACAATAATGGCCCCTAGGGCATATACACTAACATGAAGTTCATATCCACAAACCAATATCCATCATAGAAATGTGCAACCCCCAACTAACCGACATACTAGCAATTAGCGGAGGTTTACGAACACATTAAACATCACAGATAAAAACCGATTAGCAAATAACTTAGAATTTCGATCGACAACCTTTTTCCGTGTCTACCCCAAATGCAAGCCAGCACTGAAAATACCTGGGCAGAAACAAAATATACTGGAAAACGGAACACCCAAAAATAAGACAAACTGTGTAAATACGAGTCAACTCGGAGTTGACTCGGCCGCGGATCCGCGGCGAATTGCACCAATCCGCCGCGCTTCCGCGGTCGTCTCACCGAGTTAGCAACTTTTATTTCTCCAGTATTCTTAGAATTCCCTGCTGTGAATTTTCATTCCTCTGAAATAATTTTTTCGAAGGGTTTAAAATTGACAGAAACTTGAGGTGTCCGGGGTTAATCTTTCGTGTTTCTCCGACAATCGAAGTTCTGATTAGTTGCTAACAAGCTAGTAAAGGTTTAGTAGGCTCTGATACCACTGTAATTCCATGTCACGCACCCCACGTGTTCGCGGGGAGGCGGTACATATGAAAAACAATTATCAAAGCTTCGTAACACGGACTTGAGCACACGGATCGTGTCTAAACCATTACTAACAAACTACGAGAGGTTTAACTACTCGGATTCGAAGTTATACATCAAGTTACTTGTCCTTCGGGTATTCATCACTGTCCTCCACACCTCGTAGGCTCTATGGAACATGGGTATCTCAACGGCCTCCTCGAGTCAAAGACGATCCACCCGAGTGTCTATAGTCAGAGCTCCTATCTCGAATCTGAGATAACTATGGCTTCTAGTTTGCTAATCTATATGTCCTAGAGGGTGTAAAGTATTTAGATGGATTACTTAGTCACTTTGAACCCTAGGATTCTCAACTCATGAGAGCTTTTAGGGTTTGAGGAAGAAGATGAAGACTTGAGGAGAGAGAAGTGTTTTGTGTTAATGAAAATGAATAATACTCATGCTAGAATAATATGAAGCATACAAATATCTCTCTTGATAATATCAAGATAATATCTTGCATGCTTCATTAATTCTACGGGTGAATCACCTCATGAGTCATTAAGCATTTAATGTAAACATACACCTCATCCTCCACCTCATTTAGTTTAAATCCAAAAAGGAAATAAACACAAATGAGTCACCATATTCTAGAAGCTTCCCGAGAAATTACGAGACTTCCCCTCCCATCCGTATTTCCGAAAAACACGGATAATCTTTGACTGAATAAATCCATCTGTATAATACTAGAATCTGGCTTAAACCAAAGCCCGCTAGTATTATCTGCCAGATCATAGTACATGCACAAGTGTACGTAAGTGATCATGGCCCTGCCGTAAAACCATACGGCCTCTACACCTTTTGCCCGGTGCAGGGAAACTCTCTGTGTGGGACTCTAAAGACTCGACACTACGCTGGCAGTGGGTTTAACCATAGGCCGCAAGCGGTACTAGCTGTACGTAACGGTCCCCAGGTAGATGTCGATAAGAAGGATGATGAGGAAACCCATCCGAACTCCTACTGAGCCTGTATGTGACAATCTCCGTACAGTCCGGTCTATTCGTCTAGGACTATCGCATATCGGGCCAAGGGGGCGGTAAACGTCAGACCCCTAATAGCGGTATAAGTCGTATCGGAATGAAGCCCATTACACCTTGAGAAACTTCTAGAACCTACCAGTAAATCTCGCTTGCCCTGGCCAGGGACTTTGCGTAATGGCTCTCCATACACAGTGCGATATCAACCCCCAATCCGGAGAGAGACGAATCCTGTCTAACCGCCACTGCCTCCAAGTGCTTCGGGGCTGCACCCAACTACTACCAGTTTGGACGACTCCTTTGAGCCATGGTAGGGTAGTAATCTAAGTACAGTGGGAACACACCCGAGGCGAAGTAGCAGTGTCAATTCGATGGACTAAGTTGTACTCATCTAACCTAGGAACTGCTATCTGACAATAGGTATAGAACCAACCTGCAGTTCCCGGCGAGTCCTGTCCGGTGTACTCATAACCTAACGAGCACCTGCATACTATCTCCAGTATGACGTACGGATGGCTGTGGGACAGACCATCTCCCCATGCTGGGATGAGAAGCATATACACCAGTCTACTCCGGAGTATCGATGCCCTATCTCGATAATCCTACGACTAGGGACCTGTATAGAATGTTGCTTATAGACTACCCAACCCCCACTAGTGTGACTGCCATCACAACGCTGGTAATCAAGCAAAGATCCTAAGGGCTCTACTAATATGTATAAGCGATATGTTAAAAGAAACATATGTACATATTAAAGTAGAAACAAACCAAGTAGCATACTACCATTTTTAGCAAGACTGTCAATACAACTGTGAATACCCCAAGCTTCCATTAAGTAATATACAAACTAGTATGATACAGTTGTAGGGTTACTAGGCACTCTCACAAGGGTCTATAAGGCATCAACCATTCCCGATTTAAAAATTAGACGTGCCGAACAACCCTAACCAAGATCTTTAAACTAGAGATTTGGCGAAACAAAGCATGTTAAACACTTTAACACTAAGAGTTTGGGATTACAAACCTTCGTAGTCCGGTCCTTCACTTCTAAAGCTCCGTGTTGAGATCCCTTCGCTGTGATCATCGAGTATCTGGACTCTAGAGAGGCTCCACAAAAGAAAGATGCAAGCTTGCTTCCGATCTTCGATAACTAAGATGATCTACCTTGAAGTTTCTTTAACACAAGCTCTCACTCACTAAATGAAGTGAACACCCTAATCTAAATGGCAAGGATAGATTAGGATGATGAAGTAGGATTTATGCTCTCTTTTGTTTTCATAATCTCACACTAATCCATAACTAAACCCAAAGCTAGAAAGCATTGCAAGGAGGAAGAAGAAGAATGAATGAATGAATAATCCTTTTGTGATGAATAATGAATTGTTATGATAACTACAAATGCAACCATGGTTGACCAAAGAAAAGGCTAACCAATGTAGAGAGTTAACTAGAGTTTAAGGGTGTGGGTTGGGGTTAGGAAATACCTCACAAAATATCAACCATAATATCTTTGCAAGAAACAAAGTAAAAGCTTCTAGAAGCTTCTAGAAAAGTTTAACCCAAATCAAACCCTAACCATGATTAATCTCCACTAACCATGTATCATTAGTAATCATAACTTGTTACGATATTATATATCATATATATAATATATTTTTGGAACAAAAGAAAATAATACAATTAACATATATCGCATATATATCAATGTATTACCCGAGTGAGAAATGAATCAATAAGTGAGCTTATATTAGTTAATGTAATTTAATATATCAAATATGTAATTATACATTAAATTATCGAATCAACACTTGATCCGATAATCCGGCTATTTCATAAAATAACTGACTAATATAATTTGTATCTGTTCATCGAATCAACACTGATCCAATGACCCGGCTATATCACATATACCCGGCCGGTATCTCATATCGTGAGAATCTAATACGGTATCACATACATGTATTGTTCTCGGTCCCGTACAAATCATATATGTGCTCCTACTCCGTTTTGCCTGAGCCAGGAAACCTCCGTGTAGGACTCTAAAGAATCGTCAATACGTGATGATCATATCAAACACCCACAAGCTGCAAGCGGTCAGCTAAATGTAACAGCCACCCAGGTATTGAGCGATCAGAAGATCAACAAGCAAGCCTATACATTCTCCTGCGAATCCAATCAGTAACACTCCCGTACAGTCCGGTCTCTTCGTCTGATATGTCGCATATCTCGCCTAGGGGTGGAAAACGTCAGACCCCAGTAGCTTGATAAGTCGTGTCGATATGAGGTCTATAACAGTTCGAGAAACTACTGATAACACTTACCAGTAAATCTCAGCAACCCTGGCTAGGGATTTCCAGTTATAGCCAATCGAACACAGCGCAACATCAACTCCATATACCGGGAGAGACGAATCCCCTCCTATCGCTCATTGCGTCCATGTGATTCAGGACTGTACCCAAAAGCCACCTTTTTGCACGCCCTCTTGGATGTGGTATGATGGAAATCAAAGCACAGTAGGAATCACACAAGACTCTATGACGATATCGGGTCTACAGACTAACCTGTACCAGTGTCACCAGAGAACTGCCATATGACGTGAGGTATAATACCATCTGGGAGTTCTCGGCGAGTCCGTCCAGTGTACCCAGTCTCCACTGAGCACCCGTATACCTTCTATAATGTCAAACACCAATGGATATGGGATCATCCATCGCCCATCATATAGGTCAAGAAGCGCATACACTAGTCTACTCTGGAGTATCGATGCCCTGTCTCGGTACTCCCATGACTAGGAACATTTGAAGGATGTACTTGACGACTACACTGTCCCTACTAGTATGATCCGCATCATAGTCCTGGTAGTCAAGTACTCATCCTAAGGGCTTTATCAACATGTAACATAGAGACAATCAGAGTACGTGTTAAGATAAAGAGCAACCAGATAGCGTAATATCATGTCGAGCAAGAAAGTCCTCCCTATATATGTCTAAACATCCACTACAATATACATCGTATGTACAGTAATGACCTCTAGGGCATATATATAACTAACAAAAGTAATGGCCTCTAGGGCATAAATACTAACAAAAATGGCATGGACGATGCCCCCCGAAACCTTGCCGTTGTGCTAACTAACCCTAGAACCTGTGCCGTTTTACTCCGTTTTCCTTGCTCGTCGTACTTAATTTCAGTCGGAGATGACAGATACGTTTTGTTTTTAACGCCGATCATCCCAAAACCTGGACGGGCAGGGGGGGTTTGCCCGGTGAATCGAAAGCCCGCAATGAATTATTCTGTTTTCACAGCCGAGCGTCCCCAGACGGAAAGAGAGAAGGAGGCCGGTGGAAAAAAAAAATAAAAAGGAGTTGCAACACGAGGACTTCCCAGGAGTTCACCCATCCTAGTACTACTCTCGCCCATGCACGCTTAACTGCAGAGTTCTGATGGGATCTGGTGCTTTAGTGCTGGTATGGTCGCATCCGCAAGGTGTGGGTCGCCAAACTTTTTTATTCTCTTCCGGGCCATGATGGATTCTGTATATTCTTCATACGTAGTATGCCGGTTTCTCTCCTTTTCTCTGTCAGATTCAGCCGCAATAAACGTTACGCTGGATATACCGAAAACCTGCGCCGTTTTACTCCGTTTTCCTTGCCCGTCGTACTTAATTTCAGTCGGGGGTGGCGGATACGTTCTATTTTTTTACCGCTGATCGTCCCAAAACCCGGACGGGCTGGAGGGGGGAGGCATTTCGCCCGATGAACCGAAAGCCCGCAACGAATTATTTTGTTTTCATAGCCGAGCGTCCCCAGACGGAAAAGGAGAAGGAGGCCGGTGGAAAAAAAAACAATAAAAAGGGGATGCAACACGAGGACTTCCCAGGAAGTCACCCATCCTAGGTACTACTCTCGCGCAAGCATGCTTAACTGCTGAGTTCTGTTGGGATCCAGTGCTTTAGTGCTGGTATGGTCGCATCCGCAAGGTGTGGGTCGCCAAACTCTTTTATTCTCATCCGGGCCGTGACGGATTCTGTATATTCTTCATTCGTTGTCTGCCGGTTTCTCTCCTTTTCTCCGTCAGATTCAGCCGCAATAAACGTTACGCTGGATATATCGAAAAGCTGCGCCGTTTTACTCCGCTTTCCTTTCCCATCGTATTTAATTTCAGTCGGGGGTGGCAGATACATTCTGTTTTTACTACCGATCGTCTCAAAACCCGGGCGGCCGGGGGGGGTGGGCGTTTCGCCCGGTGAACCGAAAGCCCGCAATGAATTATTCTGTTTTCAAAGCCGAGCGTCCCCAGATGGAAAGAGACAAGGAGGCCGGTGGAAAAAAAAACAATAAAAAGGGGATGCAACACGAGGACTTCCTAGAAGGTCATCCATCCTAGTACTACTCTCGCCCAAGCATGCTTAGCTGCGGAGTTCTGATGGGATCCGGTGCTTTAGTGCTGGTATGGTCGCATCCGCAATGTGTGGGTCTCCAAACTCTTTTATTCTCTTCCGGGTCGCGACGGATTCTGCATATTCTTCATTTGTTGTCTGCTGGTTTCTCTCCTTTTCTCCGTCATATTCATCCGCAGTAAACGTTACGCTGGATATACTGAAAACCTGCGCCGTTTTAGTCCATTGTGGGCGGGGCGTTTCCCCTGGTGAACCGAAAGCCCGCAACGAATTATTCTGTTTTCACAGCCGAGCGTCCCCAGACGGAAAGAGAGAAGGAGGCCGGTGGAAAAAAAAACAATAAAAATGGGATGCAACACGAGGTTTTCCGAGGAGGACACCCATCCTAGGTACTACTCTCGCCCAAGCACGCTTAACTGCTGAGTTCTGATAGGATCCGGTGCTTTAGTGCTGGTATGGTCGCATCCGCAAGGTGTGGGTCGCTAAACTCTTTTATTCTCTTCCGGGCCACGAAGGATTCTGCATATTCTTCATTCGTTGTTTGCCGGTTTCTCTCCTTTTCTCCATCAGAATCATCCGCAATAAACGTTACGCTGGATATACCGAAAACCTATGCCGTTTTATTCCGTTTTCCTTTCCCGTCGTACTTAATTTCAGTCGGGGTGGCAGATACGTTCTATTTTTACCGCCGATCATCCCAAAACTCGGGACGGCGGGGAGGGCGGGCGTTTCACCCGGTGAACGAAAGCCCGCAATGAATTATTCTGTTTTTACAACCGAGTGACCCCAGACGGAAAGAGCGAAGTAGGCCGGTGGAAAAAATACCTCTGAAAAGAATAGCTATGCATGTATATTTCTTCTTTCACAAAGGCAATGTAAACCTTTCTAAAGTTCTTTCTATTTAAATAATAAAAGGAGAACAATAGAGCATTGCAAAATGGAAGACTTTTATTCATTCAAAGGTATTACGGGCTCCTCAGCCTTACAGAAAAAGAGAAAGGAAAATTTACAACAGAGGTAGAATGGGATCGAGGAAATACTCCTGGTCATACTCAGAGTAGATTTCCGCTAGCCCGGCCCTAGCCTCCGCATCCCGCTCCCGCCGATGCTGCACGTGAACCCGGGATGCCACGGAAGCACCCGATGCTTCGCCCTCTACGCCTTGGCTCACGATGTACCTCTTTTTGAAGCACTCCAAAATGAGCGCCAAGGATCGATCGTGCCTGGCCTTCGAGATAAGGCCGAGCAGGAAGATCGATCGCACTTTGTCGAGCGCCTCATCCAGCAGATCCTCGGAGAAGGGGTTGTCCAATCTCGGGGACCTCCTCCAAATTGCGTACATCAGCAACTGAAGGAGGGATGACCGCCGAGGGAGAAGCCGGCCGACGTGACCCTCGAGGCGCTGAAACACTCCCCGGAACCCATCCTCGGTCAGGGATTGGTCGTACGCGGAGACGTCGTCGAAGGTGACGATCTCTTCGATCGGATATAAGCACCCAGTCATCTCAAAAAGCGATGCCGAAGAGGTTACCATCTCCTTGTAACATTTCAGAAAAATAAGATATTAATTTTGAGATGTTAAATAATTAAAATTATAAAAATTATGAATATTTTAATGTTTGGGAATTAATTTTAATGATATGGTATGATTATATACCGATAAATTGGGAAATATTTGGAAATTTATATCAATTATTGATTTTAATAGAATTTATGAAAATTGGGAATTGTACAATATGTTAGATATGTATGCCCTAGAGGCCACTATTGTATAGTACTGGTTTGTATAATACATTTTGGAGGCTTGGGATATATATATGGTTTTACGACAGTCTTGCTCGATATAGTAGTATGCTACTTGGTTTGTTTCTATCTTAATATGTGTATATGTTTCTTTTAACATATCGCTAAAAACATATTGGTAAAGCCCTTAGGATCTTTGCTTGACTACCGGCGTTGTGATGGCGATCACACTAGTGGGGGCTGGGTAGTCTATAAGCACATCCTTATTTTGGTCCCTAGTCGTAGGATTATCGAGACAGGGTATCGATACTCTAGAGTAGAGTAGTGCATACGCTTCTCTTCCCAGCGGGGGAGATGGTCTGTCCGACGGACATCAGTACGTCGTACTGGAGATAGTATGCAGGTGCTCGTTAGGTTACGAGTACACTGGACAGGACTCGTTGGGAACTGTTGGTTGGTATTATACCTATCGTCAGTTAACAGTTCCCAGGAGACATGAGAACAGCTTAGTCCGCTGACTTGACACTGTCATTTCGCCTCGAGTGTGTTCCCACTATTCTTAGATTACTACCCTACCACGGCTCTACTAAGTCGTGCAAACAGGTAGTAGTTGGGTGCAGTCCCGAAGCACTTGGAGGCAGTGACGGTTAGACAGGATTCTTCTTTCCCGGTATTAGGGGTTGATATCGCACTGTGTCTAGGAGAGCTATTACACAAAGTCCCTGGCCAGGGAAAGCGAGATAGATTGGTAGGTTTCCAGTGTTATCTCAGGTGTTCTGGGCTACACTCCGGCACGACTTGTACCGCTAGTAGGGGACTGACGTTTACCGCCCCCTAGGCCCGCCATGCGATGTTCTTAGACGAAAAGACCGGACTGTACGGAGATTGTCACATACAGGCTCAGTAGGAGTTCAGATGGATTCACCGCATCAGTCTTCTTATCGGCATCTACCTGGGGACCGTTACGTACAGCTAGTGCCGCTTGTGGTCTGTGGTTAACCCCACTGCCAGCGAAGTGTCGAGTCTTTAGAGTCCCACACAGAGGGTTACTCTCCTTTGGGCAAAACTGAGTAGAGGTCGCATGGTTTTGCGACAGGGTTCGTTCACACTCGCGCACTTGTGCACGTTTCGTGACCGGGCAGTTATTACTAGTGGGCTTTGGTTTAAGCCAGATACTGGTATTGGTTTTGGGATTGGTTTTGTCTCATTGTATTCGTGTTCCTCGGAACGCGGATGCGGGTGTGTATGCACAGTTGATAGAGGCAGAGGCAGAGGATTCTCATTAGGGTTGTTGACCGTTTGACTTTGGTTGACTTGCTGACCGTTGACTTTTTCCAAACCCTAATGAGAATGATAAATATGATTAATAATGATAATCAAGGATTGTTGTGTGATGGTTAGGTTGACCATTTGACCATAGTGGACATTTTGACCATTGTTGACATTTTGACCATAATCATTTCATATCAAAGATGCTTCTTGATCTTTGCAAATTGCATTTATTATGAAATGATAATGGTCATTCCTTACTCACCATCACATTTTCCTTTTTGATTATTATTGTTAATCTATTATTCTCATATGAGCATGGTTGCAAAAGATCGCTCTCATTCTATCATATCTTTTCTCTCTCATTGCAAAAGCTCTTCTTCTTCCCCTCTCAAAGCTTAAGTGTTCCATGTGTTGGAAATCATAAGTTTTTGAGACAAAGCCACCATAACACATCTCTACTCATTCTAGGGTACTAGGTTTAGCAAACCAAATACCTTAGTTACCTCTAGGTTGAGGTAGGAGCTCAAGTTCGAGGCCCTCGGGTGGATCTATCTTCGGCAAAGAGGAGACGAGAAGGAGGAGCCGTTCAAACTACTACAAGGAGCAAGCAAGGAGGAGAACAACAAGAAGAGAAGGAGTTCAAGAGAACAACAAGAAGAGAAGGAGTTCAAGCCTAGGTATAACCATTCTACATAGTAGTTATAACTTGTAGATTTTTGTTAGTTTTGTTTAGCAACGATCCTTCATGAAACGGTCCATGTTACCTAGCTAGGGAAAAAATTTCGTTTTACCTATTCCACCTCCCCGAAAGAACCGGGGTGGGTAACGTGGACCTAACAGTGGTATCAGAGCCTAGCTAAACACAAACTAGCATGTTTGCAAAGTATCTAGAATTTCGATCGGACAAAAATCGCAAAACACGTCCGGAAAAACAATGTTTCTACCGATTTTTTATACTGCTCTAAAATTGATTTAACATACATGAAAAATCGGCTCAGGGTTTTGTAAAAACACAGAACAAAAACGATCCAGTGACTCGGTCAAAGCGCCGCGGATCCGTGGCAAGAACATGCTTCCTGCCGCGGAACCGCGACCGAGTTGACTCGGCCGTGGACCAGGTTTTGTGCAGTCTTCTTATTTGGATGTTTTGGGATTTTTAGTATATGTTGTTTCTGCCTAGATTTTCCAGAGAACAAATTTGTGTTTTGGGTGGTTACAAATCCGTATTTTGATCGAAGCTCTGCAGACTTTGGCTAATGGGTTATATCTGTAATGTGATATATGTATTGAACGTCTGCTAATCGCTATACGTCGATTAGTGGGGGTTATACATATCTGTGATCTGTAATGTTGATGGTTTGTGTATATGAATTCGTTGGATTATCACGGATGAATAGCCGGGGGTTGTGAGATGAGAGTTTTCTTTATCTTTTAATTCATGTAATATGTAAATTGATGTAATATTATTTGTTTGGCCGCACATCCGGGATGGGGTTGTAGCCATCATTGTATAATTTCTTTTACTGTTTTTGCTCCTAGGATAGACCCAAGGTGGGGTGCACAAACTACCGGGTATCTCGAAGTGCCGAGTGGCCTACTCACTTTGTTGAGGGAGGTTGCTTCACTTCGGGTATTTGGCGGGTAGTTTGCCGCACCCGTAGGGGTCTAGGGTGGGGTATTTGGCTATTCATCGCGACCGTGTAATCTGTTTTTCGTTGCAGGCTCGAACAGAATGCAGATTCCTAGTATATCCAAAGTATTCATTTGTGATCTGTAATGGCTATCATTGCATCTGACGAATGTGAATATATATCTATATATGATATCTATTTAGGCGTTGCTTATGTTTTGCATCCGCGCTAGTCCAGCCCCCGCTCTGTCGTTAGTTAAGTAACATAACGGGTGATGACGGGACCCCGTGGCGAATGCGGATGGCATAAGCGTATGTCATATTTTCGTTGTTTTCTGCAATGGTAGGATTAACTGATGGGACGCATTAAATTAATGCAAAGAAAAATAAACCAAAAAGACGTTGTTGGAACAATTTTCAAAAAGCTGTTATTGCAAGGACATTCTCTTTTGTTTTGCATAGAGGTATTCGGTTATGAATACCCAGCACCTCAGTCGACGAGGCAAGAGACGAGATCCCTTCATCGGGAGTGACCCCTTGGACAAAAAGTTTGCGTCTGGGTAATAACTTCACTATAGTCGATTATTCTTGCTTTGCATTGAGGTATTCAGTTTGGAATATCCTGCACTTCATTCGACGAGGAAAGAGCCGAGATCCCTTCACAGGGAGTGACCTCTTTAGCAAAAATCTTTGCCACTATATTTACAAAAAGGGTTATCCAGTTCCTTCAATGATATCAAGTTCATTACGTTAACGGGTTTTTCGCAAAAAACCCAGCCGTAGCCCTCCGTCGTTTCAGAAAATTAATACTTAGTATTCGTGCTGCGTTTGTTGATTATTCGTCAAGGCACAGTGAACGGTAGCTAAGTAATAATTATCTGTTGCACAGATAGATGCGATTGGTTAGGACGGTCACATGATTTTGTTGATTATTCGTCAAGGATCATGCGGGTGGGTCTAATGCAACCCTGGATAACGACGGGTTGAACTTGACTAGGACCTTTTGATTTGTTGATTATTCGTCAAGGTCACATGGGTCCTAGGGGCAAAAATCCACATCGGGAGTTTCTAAAGAAATTGAAACTTGCAGATTGAGCATACCTTCTGGAGTGTGGTGAGTAGAGTGGATTACATCTAGGTCAGAGCACAATGATAGTTGGATCCCGATCCCACTGATGAGTTGGATTACTCTCGGAAGATTTTTTCACTTAACAATCAATGCTATAAACCAAGTAGGTGTTTAGAATGGTGTTAGCGGGGCTACGCCTTCAGGGAAAAGAGGTTATTTAATTAAGAAACTTCGCGAAAGCGTTGGAAAATCTCCCTCGAAGTACCAACACTAGCCTGGCTGAAAGGTTAAGCAAGTATTGTGACGTGCGATTAATCCTGACTAGTTCTTCTTTTAGGGTTTGAAGAAGAATTTGAGGAAACAGTGGTAGCCATCCTGATTAGATAAATCAATAAACCAATCTAATCTTGCAAGAGAGCATGCTGAGTGTTTCTTTTCTCTCTCTCCAGGTAGCAGCCATTTCACTCCCTAATCAAGATAATAAAATGTATCTCTTGACCGATCCGAATTCTTATTCGAGCCTGGGGAACGTTGGTTCAGCTCTAACTTACGACAACAGTCATAAGTATGAGCAAGGGAAAGAGGATTGTATGGATTCCAAGGATACCCAGTTGAAGAAGAAGCATGGTTTTGCATCTACTTCAGGTATTCTTGTAATTGAGAACTGCTTAACGGTCAGCCCTACCTCCTGGGTACTTGATACCAGATCAGGATCTCATATCTGTAATTTATTGCAGGGACTGAGAAAAATTAGGAAAGTTGTACCTGGTGATATGTCGCTCAGAGTAGCGAACGGAGCACAAGTTAATGCTGCAGCCGTCGGTGAATATCACCTAGTGTTGCCAAATGGAAATACTATGATTTTGAACGATTGCTACTATGTACCTTCCATGGTTTGCAACATCATATCAGTTTCTTTACTCGATAAAGATGGATATAACTTTGTTCTTGATAGAAATATCATGAATATCTACCTTCACAAGGTACTGGTTGCAGAAGGTACACTGTGTAATGGTATCTACGTTCTAAATCAGAATACAGTTCTCAGTGTACAAAACACACGCAAGAGGAAGAGTTCAGATACGAGCGAATCCTACTTATGGCATTGTAGACTTGGTCATATCGGAGAGAAAAGAATAAGTAAGTTGCATAAAGATGGACTCTTGGATACGTTCGAGTTTTCATCTTATGAAACTTGTCAGTCTTGTCTCAAAGGAAAGATGACCAAATCTCCGTTCACCGGACATGGAGAAAGGGAAGCAGAGCTCTTGGGACTCATACACAGTGATGTATGTGGTCCGATGTCTATACATGCAAGTGGTGGGTTCTCGTACTTCATCACATTCACTGACGATCTCTCTAGGTTCGGATATGTGTATCTGATGAAACACAAATCTGAAGCTTTTGAGAAATTCAAGGAATTCAGAAACGAAGTAGAGAACAAGATTGGTAAGAGTATCAAGATCCTCCGGTCTGATAGAGGAGGGGAGTACTTAAGCACGGAATTCCTAGATTACTTAAAAGGGAATGGTATTCTCTCTCAGCTTACTCCTCCTTATACACCACAGCACAACGGTGTGTTGGAGCGGAGGAATTAGACCCTACTGGATATGGTTCGCTCCATGATGAGTAATGCCGAGTTGCCTCTTTCATTTTGGGGACATGCGCTTCAGACAGCGGCATACCTTTTGAATCAAGTTCCGTCCAAATCTGTGCCTATAACTCCGTATGAAATATGGAGCAGTAAGAAACCATGTCTTAAATTTATTAAGATATTGGGTTGTCCGGCCTATGTGAAAACACAGAAACCGGACAAGTTAGAGGCACGGTCAGTTCTATGTAAATTTGTGGGATATCCTAAAGACTCAATAGGATATCTGTTCTACCACACCGAGGAACAGAAGGTGTTTGTATCTCGCCACGCTACCTTTTTAGAAAGGGAGTTTCTTGCAAAAGAAACTAGTGGGAGTTCAGTAGAACTGGAAGAAATTCAGCGACCACAAAATGTAACTGAAAATTTGGAGGAACCACTGGATTCAATAACCCCAGACGAACCTCAGCCACTCCGCAGATCTGGTAGAATTTCTCATCCGCCCGAGAGATACTACGGTTTTCTCATAGACGGGGATCGAGAGGATTGCATCTTGACCCTACCAGTTTCAGGCAGGCCATTATCAGTAGGGACTCTGATAAGTGGCTGGATGCAATGCAATCCAAGATGGAGTCCATGTACACCAATAAAGTGTGGACCTTGGATATTGCTCCACCTGGGGTAAAACCCGTTGGATGCAAATGGACCTATAAAAGGAAACTTGGTGTGGATGGGCAGGTGGAAACCTATAAGGCTAGACTCGTTGCAAAAGGTTTTCGTCGAAAAGCTGGTTTGGACTATGATGAAACTTTTTCTCCAGTGGCTATGCTCAAATCCATTCGGATCCTACTTGCCATTGCTGCCTTCCATGACTATGAAATCTGGCAAATGGACGTTAAACCGGATTTTCTAAACGGCTGTTTAGAAGAGTGCGTTTACATAGATCAGCCAGAAGGTTTCGTAGACAGTGGGAGCAGCGGGAAGGTATGCAAGTTACTTAAATCCATTTATGGATTGAAACAGGCATCACGGAGCTGGAACATCTTTTTTGATGAGGCAATCAAGGAATTTGATTTCATCAAGAACGAAGATGAACCTTGTGTCTATAAGAAGATTGTAGGACGAATTGTCGTGTTCCTAGTATTATACGTGGACGACATTCTCTTGATAGGAAATGACATTTCTATGCTACAATCGGTCAAGCTATTCTTGTCACAACGGTTCTCCATGAAGGACCTGGGTGATGCCTCGTACATTCTGGGGATCAAGGTCTACAGAGATAGATCCAAGAGACTACTGGGACTTTCGCAGTCCAGGTACATAGAGACCGTACTAAAGAGATTTAGTATGGAGGATTCCAAGCGTGGTAACATACCCGCATTGCACGGAATTACCCTCCCCAAGAAGATGTCTCCTAAGACTGACGAGGAGAGGGTTCGCATGAACACTATACCCTACGCTTCGGCGGTAGGATCTATAATGTATGCGATACTATGTACAAGACCAGATGTAGCTTACGCGCTGAGCGTGGTGAGCCGGTATCAGTCAGACCCAGGTGAGGACCAATGGACAGCAGTGAAGAATATTCTCAAGTACCTGAGAAGAACTAAGGAGATGTTCCTGGTTTACGGTAATGGAGACCTCAGGGTCGAGTCCTTTACCGATTCAAGCTTCCAGAGTGACAAAGATGACAACAAGTCTGTCTCGGGTTTTGTGTTTACCCTCAACGGAGGGGCGGTATGTTGGAGGAGTTCCAAATAGGATACCGTTGCAGACTCGACGATGGAGGCTGAATACATTGCTGCAAGCGATGCCGCAAAAGAGGCAGTCTGGATAAAGAAGTCCATTAGTGAACTTCAGGTGGTTTCGTCCATTGTTGACCCAATACTTTTGTATTGCGATAACAATGAGGCTATAGCTTTTGCGAAGGAACCAAGGTCCCATCAGAAATCCAGACACATCTTAAGGCGGTATCACCTGATCAGGGAGATCATTGATCGCCAGGAGATCGAGGTATGGAGAGTGGACACAAAAGACAACACAGCAGATCCATTCATGAAGGCCCTCCCTCAAACACAGTTCGAGCGACTTTTTGAGCTATTGGGTATGCGGTACGCCGGCAGCTGGCCTTAGTGCAGACATTGGGTATGCGGTACACCAAATACTGGCCTTTAGTGCAAGTGGGAGATTGTTAGATATGTATGCCCTAGAGGCCATTATTGTATAATACTGGTTTGTATAATACATTTTAGAGGCTTGGGATATATATATATATATGGTTTTACGATAGTCTTGCTCGATATAGTAGTATGCTACTTGGTTTGCTTCTATCTTAATATGTGTATATGTTTCTTTTAACATATCGCTAAAAACATATTGGTAGAGCCCTTAGGATCTTTGCTTGACTACCAGCGTTGTGATGGCGATCACACTAGTGGAGGCTGGGTAATCTATAAGCACATCCTTATTTTGGTCCCTAGTCGTAGTATTATTGAGACAGGGCATCGATACTCCAGAGTAGACTAGTGCATACGCTTCTCTTCCCGGCGGGGGAGATGGTCTGTCTTACAGCCATCAGTACGTCGTACTGGAGATAGTATGCAGGTGCTCGTTAGGTTACGAGTACACTGGACAGGACATGTTGGGAACTGTTGGTTGGTATTATACCTATCGTCAGTTAACAGTTCCCAGGTGACATGGGTACAGCTTAGTCCGCTGACTTGACACTGTCATTTCGCCTCGAGTGTGTTCCCACTGTTCTTAGATTACTACCCTACCACGGCTCTACTGAGTCGTGCAAAAAGGTAGTAGTTGGGTGCAGTCCTGAAGCACTTGGAGGCAGTGACTGTTAGACATGATTCGTCTCTCCCGGTATTGGGGGTTGATATCGCGCTGTGTCTAGGAGAGCCATTACACAAAGTCCCTGTCCAGGGCAAGCGAGATAGACTGGTAGGTTTCCAGTGTTATCTCAGGTGTTCTGGGCTACACTCCGGCAAGACTTGTACCGCTAGTAGGGGACTGATGTTTACCGCCCCCCTAGGCCCGCCATGCGATGTTCTTAGACGAACAGACCGGATTGTACGGAGATTGTCACATACAGGCTCAGTAGGAGTTCGGATGGATTCACCTCATCAGTCTTCTTATCGGCATCTACCTGGGGACCGTTAGGTACAGCTAGTGCCGCTTGCGGTTTGTGGTTAACCCCACTGCCAGCGTAGTGTCGAGTCATTAGAGTCCCACACAGAAGGTTACTCGGCTTTGGGCAAAACTGAGTAGAGGTCGCATGGTTTTGCGACAGGGTTCGTTCACACTCGCGCACTTGTGCACGTTTGATGACCGGGCAGTTATTACTAGTGGGCTTTGGTTTAAGCCAGATACTGGTATTGGTTTTGGGATTGGTTTTGTCTCATTGTATTCGTGTTCCTCGGAACGCGGATGCAGGTGTGTATGCACAGCTGATAGAGTCAGAGGCAGAGGATTCTCATTAGGGTTGTTGACCGTTTGACATTGGTTGACTTGCTGACCGTTGACTTTTTCCAAACCCTAATGAGAATGATAAATATGATTAATAATGATAATCAAGGATTGTTGTGTGATGGTTAGGTTGACCATTTGACCATGGTGGACATTTTGACCATTGTTGACATTTTGACCATAATCATTTTATATCAAAAATGCTTCTTGATCATTGCAAATTGCATTTATTATGAAATGATAATGGTCATTCCATACTCACCATCACATTTTCCTTTTTGATTATTATTGTTAATCTATTATTCTCATATGAGCATGGTTGCAAAAGAGAGCTCTCATTCTATCATATCTTTTCTCTCTCTTTGCAAAAGCTCTTCTTCTTCCTCTCTCAAAGCTTAAGTGTTCCATGTGTTGGAAATCATAAGTTTTTGAGAAAAAGCCACCATAACACATCTCTACTCATTGTAGGGTACTAGGTTTAGCAAACTAAATACCTTAGTTACATCTAGGTTGAGGTAGGAGCTCAAGTTCGAGGCCCTCGGGTGGATCTATCTTCGGCAAAGAGGAGACGAGAAGGAGGAGCCGTTCAAACTACTACAAGGAGCTAGCAAGGAGGAGAACAACAAGAAGAGAAGGAGTTCAAGAGAACAATAAGAAGATAAGGAGTTCAAGACTAGGTATAACCATTCTACATAGTAGTTATAACTTGTAAATATTTTTTAGTTTTGTTTAGCAATGATCCTTCATGAAACGGTCCATGTTACCTAGCTAGGGAAAAAATTTCGTTTTACCTATTCCGCCTCCCCGAAAGAACCGGGGTGGGTAACGTGGACCTAACACAATATATTGTACAATGATTTGTATATAAGTTAGTGTTACTAAACTTGATTAGTATTTAATCATGCATTGATTGTGTTTTGTGCATGTGACATGTACCATATCATACTTGCTAGCATTTGTTATATTTATTCTACCATGACTTTCTCTTTTTATTTTAGCATGGCTTTGTTTTAATTTGGGAATGCAATGGATATAAAACTAAAAGAAAAGAAAAAGGAAAATATTAAAGAAATGGGTATGGGCAAGAGAGAGAAGAGATAGAGAGAGGTGAGGGGTCATTTGACCAAGGCTCCCATTTGTTTTCCCTTCATTTTTCTTCACCATTCTCACCTCCTCCTCTCTCATGGCTGCCATATTCCCTCCACCACCTCTATCCCCTCACAACACAATCAAATCTACATCAAAACATCACTTTCCCTTCATTAAAAATGTGCACAAGCTCACTATAAGCATGGGGAACCAAGAATGTTTGGATTTTGAGCACTTGGGGTAACTCAAGAATTTTCTTGAGTTGCCAAATGAGGTATTTTATTCACCTTTAAGTGTAGTATTTGATTTCCTTTAGCTTCCATGTTAGTTTAGAATCGATTTAGTGAGGATTCGTGATCTTGGAAAATTCCAAGATGAAGTTTAGGGAATTCTTGAGTTGTGAGGGTGCAATTGAGAGCATTTGGTGACTACAACTCCTTTAGTGATAATATTATAGACCAAAATAGAAACTAAACCAAAAACTAGATTTAGAAAACTTCCGTGTCGGTTTTGTGTTAAATTAGTGCCTACAGGGAATCTAGAGTGATCCGAGACCATTACTGGAAAAACAAGCGACTCCAGTGACCTAATCAAGACACTAGGAGACCACACTGATGAGATGAGACCCTAACTCCCCCACTTGGCCAAGCAGGCCGGATTCTGTGGTGGTGTGGCCGGCCAAACTTTGGGGAATGGTGTTGGAATTAGTTCTGTAGCTCATATACCCCCTGTACAACACCCCAGTACTGCTAGTTTAACCTAATTTCACCTGAACTAAAATCTGGGACCAATTTTCTAAGTTGCTATTTATGTTTCGTGGATTTTATTGACTTGAAGTGTTGATATTTGTGTTTTGTATCGGTCACTTGACGTTTGTACGTCGATATCGGGTGTTGCTGGGTTCTTTGGCAGTAGACCATAGGATTTAATCTATGTGCGATTCGTATGACGTTTTGGTTTTCGTACATGATTCTGTTTAAGATATTGTATGTTTATATGTGTATGCACCCTAACGTGGACTTCGGACGATAAGGAGGAGCATGGAGACATCGACTTCGACAAGCAAGGATCAAAGTGAGTAGATATATATCTACGGGGGAAGTCGGGTGGATGGCGTATAGCACCCCCGCAGTTTCGTAGTGTAGAGTGCGAATTTGTTATATATATTAAGTATGGTATTTTGAGACATGTATAATTAGCAAGAAGGGTTTTAGGAGATCATGGGTTAAATTTTAGTGTAATTGGATGATAGTGTCGTTAGTTAGTTTCATAGTCGCAAAACCCTAGAGTAAAGGTTATACACACACATGCACACACGTGTTATGTTTTGGTGTATATGATATATGTATATGGATGTATTGCTATATATATATATACATATACGTATACACATATGATGAGGATAGTATATGATACTTGGAAATGAGTCGATGTGATTGGGCATGATGTCGTGAGATCGGTGATGTGAATTGGGTCGTGTTATGATATACGACATTATATATGAGTGGATCATTGGGCGATGTGTTTACATACACACGCGAATATATATGTATAATGGTATCGGATTGTACTAGACTTTAGATTAGTACCCATAATTCAGGATATGATGATAATGATACCAGATATATAATGAGTTATATGTGATATTTGACTCATACCCCGATTTTGGGATGCCGTACGATGGATTTTATCATATGAAGTATAATTATGAAGATTGATCCGCAATCTTGACCCGAGAATGGTGTATTATATATGTTATCGTACGTGACGCTATGGAGGCGTGATCACCGACTACTAGATATATCGACTCGGACTTAGGTGTATTTCCTTACCCTTTTGATTAGTCTCTTAGCTTTGTCTTATAGTTACTTAGTAGATGTTAGATTGGGCTCGAGTCATACTTATTTCCAAAACTAATGAATTGTGAGTATTTTAAAGACAGGCCAAAGGATACTACAGATATTTCAAAGGACGTACCTTCTCTTAAAAACAACGTAGCCCCTATTTCTAAACACCATGATTCGTGCTATTTCAAATGCTAAAACTGTATGACTCATATATATAATGTATATTCTTTATTGTTGCGTTTACTATTCATTTTCCGTATATTCTTGCTATTCGCATTGCATTGCATGCTTAAATGTGTTTTCATAGTTATTATGAAACCCTGCTGCCAGGACACCAGCACCATTACCAATGATGCGTATGCTCCACGTACACTTACTTGCCGGCTCACACACATCATCATCGGTAATTTTCATGTCACATACACATTAGAAAATGCTACTTCATTAGTATAAATTGCTAGCTGATAGTTTCGACATAGTACTAGTGCACTTGCTTTTATATGCTAGCTTAGACATTGCATTTATTACTGTGATATCTTTTGCATGTGTATTTATCCATTTGTTATGCAATATTATGGGGCTTTATGCCGGTAATTCACTGCTTATTTACTCCTGAGAATTGGATTTCGTATTTTCCATGAGATTTCTAGATTTGGAGAAACCGCAAGGATTTTATAAACTCGTTTTCATTTCAAAATATAAAATTTGCAGTTTTCTCATGATATGATGTGAGATGTGTCTACCATGAGTTTTCTCGGCTCTTGAGTGATATCCTATACCCGATTCGAGGAGGAGGATGAACCATCTGCGGGTGCATGGTGGACCCGGTGCGGTACCCCGGGGCAAGATGGTCGCAGATGATGGCGTTGAGCCTGGCAGGGGAGAACTACCGATCGGTTATTTGTGACGTGGCGGATATCCGGAGGATACCGACATAGTAGTGAGATTTGATGATTTGGGCCAGTCTAGATTGCCGGAGCCCGGGGCCAGTTAGGATTGCCGGAGCCCGAGATATTGAGACATTGAGATATTGAGATTATATGATAGGGGCCAGTCCGGATTGCCGGAGCCCGAGATATTGGATATTGGGATATATGTTTTGTGTCGATGCTTGACACGGATTCTATATTGATTTCATTGATGATACCTCGATTTTTATTTACAGAAATCTCACTGGAAAAACAAGCAACTCCAGTGATCTAATCAAGACACTAGGAGACCACCCTGAAGAGATGAGACCCCAACTCCCCCACTTGGTCGAGCAGGCCGGATTCTGGGGTGGTGTGGCCGGCCAATCTTTGGGGAATGGTGTTGGAATTAGTTTTGTAGCTCATATACCCCCTGTACAACACCCCAGTACTGCTAGTTTAACCTAATTTCACCTGAACTAAAATCTGGGACCAGTTTTCTAAGTTTCTGTTTATGTTTTGTGGATTTTATTGACTTGAAGTGTTGATATTTGTGTTTTGTATCGGTCACTTGACGTTTATACGTCGATATCGGGTGTTGCTGGGTTCTTTGGCATGCGTAGACCATAGGTTTTAACCTATGTGCGATTCGTATGCCATTTTGGTTTTCGTACGTGATTCTGTTTACGATACTGTGTGTTTATATATGTAAGCACCCTCACGTGGACTTCGGATGATAAGGAGCAGCATGTCGACATCGACTTCGGCAAGCAAGGATCAAAGTGAGTAGATATATATCTACGGGGGAAGTCGGGTGGATAGCGTATATGTTAGTTGTATGTATGCCCTAGAGTCCATTATTATACATGAGATGTATAATATAGTGGATGCTTGGACATATATCGGGAGGACTTTCTTGCTCGACATGATAGTATGCTATCTGGTTGCTCTTTATCTTAACATGTACACTTACTGTCTCTCTGTTACATGTTGATAAAGCCCTTAGGATGTGTACTCGACTTCTAGGATTATGATGCAGATCATACTAGTGGGGCTTGGGTAGTCCATGAGTTCATACTTCAATATTTCTAGTCGTGGGATTATCAAGACGGGGCATCGATATTCCATATTAGACTAGCGTATATCTTCTCGACCCATGTGATGGGCGATGGATGATCCCATATCCATTGGTGTTTGACATCAGAGATGCTGTATGGGTGCTCAGAGGAGACTGGGAACACTGAATGGACTCGACGAGAACTCCTAGATGGTATTATACCTCACGTCAGATAGCAGTTCTCTGGTGACACTGGTACAGGTTAGTCTGTCGACCCGAGATCTTCATAGAGTCTTGTGTGTCACCCACTGTGCTTTGATTTCCACCCTACCACGGCTCTACTGAGTCGTGCAAACAGGTGGTTTTTGGGTACAGTCTCGAGTCACATGGAGGCAATGAGCGATAGGAGGGGATTCATCTCTCTCGGTATTGGGGGTTGATGTTCCGCTGTGCTCGATTAGTTAAAACTGAAATCCGTGGCCAGGGTAGATGCGATTTACTGATAAGTGTTATCAGTAGTTTCTCACCCGTTATGGACCTTACGTCGGCATGACTTATCAAGCTACTGGGGTCTGACGTTTACCACCCCTAGGCGAGATATGCGACATATCAGACGAACAGACCGGACTGTGCGGTAGTGTTACTGATTGGATTCGCAGGAGTATGAGCAGGCTTGCTTGTTGATCTTCTGATCGCTCAATACCCGGGTGGCTGTTACGTTTAGTATGCCTTTTACGGCTTGTGGGTGTTTGATATGATCATCACCCACTGCCAGCGTATTGACGAGTCTTTAGAGTCTTACACAGAGATTTCCCGGCTCAGGCGAAACGGAGTAGGAGCACATATGAGATATGTACGGGGCCGAGATTAATACGCGTATGTGATACCGTGTTCTATTCTCGCGATTTGTATCATCGGTCAGTTATATGTGATATAGCCGGGTTATTGAATCAAGTGTTGATTCGATAAATTGATAAACTTGATATTAGTCGGTTATATATGATATAGCCGGATTATTAAATCAAGTGTTGATTTAATAATCTAATGTATAATTATGTATTTGATATATTAATTTACATTGACTAGTATTAGTTCACTTAAGTTTTCTTTTCTCACTTGATTATGTATTTAGTATATATTTGATATATACTTGTGTACATGTTTGTGTCATGCTTGATGAAACATGCAAACTTGGGTGTGTGTATGACTTACACCATGATTATTATAATTTCGGGTTTTATTTGTTTTAAGTAAATCAAAATGACATGGATTTTGTCATGGCTTGAAAGCTTCATGAAGCTTGTAGACCATTGACCAAAGTCCACTCATTTTGTTTTACTTAAGATATTTTAAACCTAACCATTATAATAAAACCATAGTTTAGTCTCTACAATGGTTAGTATATGACACTAATTCACTCATGGTTGCATAATGATTAAATTAATTCACCACTTGATTTATTCTTGAGTTCTTCTTCTTCTTCTTCATCTCAACCCAAAAGCTTTCTAAGTTTTTGGTAAATGGTGAAAATGAGTGAGAAAATAAAATCTAAAGTGAGCCCACTTCCTACTTCATCATCCTACACATTTTCTTGGATAGTATTGGGTGTTCTCTTCACAAAGTTTTTGACCTAGTGAAGAGATAGCTTGGGTTTGAGTCTCCTCGACGTAGATCATCTTCGTCCTCGAAGACTTCGAGCAAACTTGTTCATTTCTCCAAGAGAACCCATACTAGAGTTCGGGAGATCGACACTCGCAGTGAATGGACTACTACACAGAGCTATAGAACTGAAGGACCAGTATACAAAGGTTGTATTCCTTATTCACTTAGTGTAATAGTTGATTACATGTTTGGTTTTTTCTATTTACTCTAGCTTGATCCTAGCTTAGGATTGATTAGCACCTTAGAATTTTTTAATTTAACATGATAGTTGCTGCGAAAACCCAGTAGGGTGCTAAGGAATCCCAACAGTGGTATCAGAGCCAGGCTAGAGTATTAGACGATGTTTGTTAAATTACGAAACCGAAACTACTCCGAAACATGCAACATCGAACCCCAGTTTTTGTCGATTTTTAAACGACCTTGAAATTTTTTTCAAGCAAGTACAAAATGATGTATGAGATATATCATGAACACTACCAAAATTTGAGCCATTTTTCTCTGAAAGTGGCTGGCCACAATGAGGAACTGGTGTGTTCGGCCATTTTGTGGAGTTTTTGCTTCAAATTTTGGTGGTGTTTCGGGCTCTGGGTTTTGGTGTTTCAGGTGTTGTTTGTTTTTTCTAAAATTTCATGTGATGCAGTCTTACTGTATAGACAACTCAGAGTGTTTCGTATTCATAGTTTAACATTGTTTTCGGGTTTTCACATGTTATCTAGGCGAAGTTAAAAAGTTCGATCGAATGTCAAAAACCCATTTTCCTAAGTTTAGGGTATTCAGAAAATCATGCAAGCGATTCTGTGGACCCTCTAGAAGAATGAAACCCTAACTCGACACAATGACCATGGAAATATTTTCGAACCTTAGGGTTAGGGACAGTTCCGCGGTGCCATTAATGAGGCTTGGGTTTGCCCTTCTACGGCTGGTCCATGGGTGCTGTTGCATGATTCTGGGTATTTTTGAACTGTGCTCAAGTGTTGAGCTTTCGGGAAATTGTGGGACTTTGATTAATCGATCGAAAAGTTTAATGTCGTCCGGATATTTATGATGGGATACAATACTTAGAATCCACAATATTTGAATTTTAGAAATCTAGCAATTTAGTCTCATTTGATCGGTTGCCACGGGATTTTGATGTGATCAAAAGTCCGTCGCAATCACGTTGTGTATGCGGATACTCGCCGGGTAACATTACTAGATATCCACGCCCCATAACCTCGACCAAGTGACTGTAGGAGAACTCCGTTGCCAAAAGCAACCGTCCGGGTGCTCGCGGCCGCGGTGTTCCGCTTAAGGGTACTTTGTCGACGGTATCGGGGGGTGCGGCCGTCTACTAAAGTTTCCGACGAGCATTCGACCAGGATTTTAGGAATCTTGTTGAATTACCCGAATTGTCATTGGAAAGTGTTTTCAATATCGAGACGAAAATGCGAGGTTTATAATTGTTAGGCATGCGATGTCTAAGGAATTCATATTGTTAGGCATGAAATCCGCAATATAAGATATTACGGGTTTATGATGTCTAAGGTGGTTGCGGATTCCAATTGTTGTAGTTTTCACTTTCTTTTCTGCCACCGTAAGTGTAATATGTGGTGTATCGCCGGTTTCGTTGCTATACGTCAACGAAAATTGGGATACACATATTTACTTACGTTGATGACATGTGATGTTATGTGTTATTGTGATATGTTATATTGGATCGTCGTGTTTGAATAGCCGGGTTTTTTTTATGTGAGATGAGAGTTTTTCATTTTCATTCATGTATAAACTTGTATGTAATATTATTTTATTGGGGCACTTCAGGGTTGAGGAAGATGTCACCGTTGATGTATATTATTTACTTTTCCGCATTAGGATAGACCAAAGGAGGGGAGCATAAGTAACCGGGTTCTAGAGTCCAGTGGGAGACCATCTCGAGGAGTCGAGTTCGGGTCTCCAAACTCTAGAATTGGTCGGGTTTCTTGCCGCTCTAGTAGGGGTCCAGAGATGTGGGTTTGGCTATTCATCACGACCGTGGAATCCGTGTTTTATACAGGCTTAAATTAAAACCCGGAAATCCTAGTATATCCAATATTTCATATGTTGTCTTCTGCTGCTGATATTCTGTGATGTGATCAATTTATATTCTGAGATAAATACTATATATGATATATATGATATATTATAGACGTTGCATATGTTTTTCACCCGCGCTAGCCCTGCCCCGCTCTGCCGTTAGTTACCTAACCTAACGGTGCATGATGGGACTTCGTGGCGAATGCGGATGGCATAAGCGTACGTTGTATTTATCTGTGATGTTTAGGTAACTTAAATGATGGGACATTCATTAATGAGATTAATGAAAGAAAATAAACCTAAAGATGTTATGGAATCAAATTTTCAAAAATTAGGTAGCTCTAGTTGTTCATTGCATAGCGGTATTCCTTATAGAATATCCTGCACCTTATTCGATGAGGAAAAAGCCGAGATCCCTTCACCGGGAGTGACCTCTTTAGAAATAACTAGCAGATACTACAACCCTCGGTTTTGTCTTTTGATTGCTTTTCTAGTTCTTACTTTGCATACTGGTATTGTGAATATCCTGCACCACATTCGACGAGGAAAGAGCCGAAATCCCTTCACCGGGAGTGACCTCTTTAGAGAAACTAGCAAAAGCCTAAAAAACACTCCATTTTAAATCATTTGATTATGCAATGAGATAAGGTTCAAAGCGTTAAAGGTTTTCTTAAAAACCATCCGCAACCCTCCGTCATTTTAGAAAGTAGAGTACTTAGTATTCGTGCTGTGTATGTTGATCATAGTCAAGACGTAGTGTACGGTAGCTAAGTGATGTCTTCCTACACAGCATATAATGCGATTAGTTAGGACAGTCATGTGATTATGTTGATTATAGTCAAGTGTCATGTGGATGGGTCTAATTAATCACGAAATGACGGGTAGAACTTGACTTGTGCTTATGATATGTTGATCATAGTCAAGGTCATAAGTGCTAGGGGTAATAACCATTATCGGAAGTTTCGAGTGTTGAAATTTGCATTGAGATTGCATACCTTTTATGAGATAGTTGGATCCTGATACCCACTGCGAGTAATTGTTACTCCTGGGAGAGTTTTGCACTTTACAATTGTTAGTGTATATGCCCTAGAGGCCATTACTGTATCATACTAGTTTGTATATTACTTGATGGAAGCTTGGGATATTCACAGTTGTATATACAATCTTGCTCGAAATGGTAGTATGCTACTTGGTTTGTCTCTGCTTTAATATGTGCATGTGTTTCTTTTAGCATATTGCTGATATACATATTAGTAGAGCCCTTAGGATCTTTGCTTGATTACCAGCGTTGTGATGGCGCTCACACTCGTAGGAGCTGGGTGATCTATAAGCACATCCTTATACAGGTCCCTAGTCGTTGGACTATCGAGACAGGGCATCGATACTCCAGAGTAGACTAGCGTATGCGCTTCTCATCCCAGTGTAGGAGACGGTCTGTCCCACAGCCGTCAGTACGTCGTACTGGAGATAGTATGCGGGTGCTCGTTAGGTTACGAGTACACTGGACAGGACTCATCGGGGACTGTTGGTTGGTATTATACCTATCGTCGGTTATCAGTTTCCAGGTGACATGAGTACAGCTTAGTCCGTTGACTTGACACTGTCACTTCGCCTCGAGTGTGTTCCCACTGCACTTTGATTACTATCCTACCACGGCTCAAAGGAGTCATGCAAACAGGTAGTTTTTCGGTGCAGTCCCGAAGCACTTGGAGGCAGTGACGGTTAGACAGGATTCGTCTCTCCCGGTATTGGGGGTTGACATCGCGCTGTGTCCAGGAGAGCCATTACACGAGTAGTCCCTGGCCTGGGCAAGCAAGATATACTGGTAGGTTTCCAGTGTTATCTCAGGGTGTTCTGGGCTTCACTCCGACACGACTTATACCGCTATTAGGGGACTGACATTCACCGCCCACCTAGGCCCGCCATGCGATGTATCAGACGAACAGACAGGACTGTACGGAGATTGTCACATACAGGCTCAGTAGGAGCTCAGATGGGGTTCACCTCGTCAGTCTTCTTATCGACATCTACCTGGGGACCGTTAGGTACAGCTAGTGCCGCAAGCGGTCTGTGGTTAAACCAACTGCCAGCGTAGTGTCGAGTCTTTAGAGTCCCACACAGAGAGCTATTCGCCTTTAGGCAAAATGAGTAGAGGTCGCATGGTTTTGCGACAGGGTTCGTTCACATCCACGCACTTGTGCACGTTCGCTGTCCGGACAGTTTATACTAGCGGGCTTTGGTTTAAGCCGGATCCTAGTATATGATTTGAGATTGGTTTTTCTCATTGTATTCGTGTTCCTCGGATCACGAATGCAGGTGCGTATGGACAGCTGCTTGAGACAGAGAGAGAGGACCTTGATTAGGGTTAATGGCTATTGTCATTTTATTAACCCTAATGCTTATGTGTGTATTATTGTTAATTGATAATTAGTTTAATAATTATGCATGGTTATGGTTGTTGACCATTTGACCTCCTTGACTTGTTGACCTTGGTTGACACTTTGACCATCATCATTTCATTTGGAAGATACTTTTTGATCCTTACAATTTGCATTAAAAATGAAATGATAATGGTCATGTCTTGATTAACCATGACAATTATCTAGCTAATTATCTAATTAAAATAATATACACATATTAGTGAGAATGGTTCACATTATTCTCATTCTATCATATTATTTCTCTCTCTTGTTCTTCCTCTCCCTCAAGCTCTCCCCTCTCATGTGTTGAGAAACACTTGAGCTTGAGAAAAACCCTCTCTTGATCATCTCTACTCTCATCTAGGGTTCAAGGACTAGCACTTCTTGCACTCTAGTTACTTCTAGCTTGGAGTTGAAGCCAGAGGTTGAGGCTTTCGGGTGGATCTTTTTTCGACGTGAGAAGACGACCAAGGTGACCTCCTTCCACCACTCTAAGGAGTAAGGAGAGAAGGACTTAAAGCCCAAGGTATAACCTTTCTAGCACTTAGCTAGTTACTAGTTAGCTTTAGCAAGTTTTTGTTTAGCAAAGATCCTTCTAGCTCTAGTCCATGTTGCCTAAGCTCATAAAAATCCGATTTTTATTCCGTTTTCCGCCTCCCCGCAAGCACCGGGGTGGGCAACGTGGACTTACAGTAGTATCAGAGCCTAACTAAACATAAACTAGCTAGGTAGTGAAGTGTATCGAAGTTCGAAACGGAAAAATCGAAAAACCAAAATATCAAAACCCTAGTTTTCTGTTAAATTTGTTTCTGGTCAAAACAAAATTTGTTATACTCCAAAAATCATCTCAGGGTTTTCTTAAGAAACACAGCAAACCCGGTCCAGTGATTCGTCTAAACCGCCGCGGTTCAGCGGCAATAGCAAGCTATTGCCGCGGAACCGACGCCGTTTTAACTCTTCACTGAGTCGAGTTTGGTGCAGTGTATTTCTGGCTTGGTTTTAGGATTTTTCAGATGGTTTATTTGTGCCCAGATTTTCCAGAATAGAAATTTACTTTTGGGGGCCTATAAATCTGTATTTTTTTCGAACTTCAATACACTTTGACTATAAGGGTTATATCTGTGATGTTTGCATGTATTGAACGTCGGCTAATCGCTATATGTCGATTAGTCGGGGTTATACATATCTGTGATCTGTGATTGATACTGGTTTGTGTATATGAATGGGTTGGACTGTCGTGGGTGAATAGCCGGGGTGGATGTGAGATGAGTGTTTCTTTTCTTTCATTCATTGTAATATATAAATTGATGTAATATTATTATTTGTTTAGCCGCACAACCGGGTCGGGGTTGTAGCCGTCATTGTATAATTCTTTTTACTGTTTTTGCTCCTAGGATAGACCCATGGAGGGGGTACACAAACTACCGGGTATCTCGAAGTGCCGAGTGGCCTACCTACGGTGGTGAGGGAGGTTGCTTCGCTTCGGGTACTTGGCGGGTAGTTTGCCGCACCCGTAGGGGTCTTGGGTGGGGTATTGGCTATTCACCGCGACCGTGTAATCCGCTTTTCGTTGCAGGCTTGAACGGATTGCGGATTCCTAGTATATCCAATGTATTCATCTGTGATCTGTAATGTCTATCATTGCTATATATTTATATACGATAACTATTTAGGCGTTGCTTATGTTTTACAGCCACGCTAGCCCAGCCCCCGCTCTGTCGTTAGTTAAGTAACCTAACGGGTGATGACGGGGCCCTGAGGCGAATGCGAATGGCATAAGCGTACGTCATATTTTGGTTGTTTTCTGCAATGGTAGGATTAAATGATGGGACGCATTAAAAGAACTAATGCAAGAAAATAAACCAAGTAAAAGTCGATTGGAACACTTTGAAAACCACTCGGTTCTTTTCAAAACTAAACTTTTAAACGCGGAGCTTGAACCACTCCTTTTAAAAGCTATCACGTTCCATCGATTAGATCAAGTTCACTACGTTCACGGTTTCGCCAAAACCATTCGTAGCCCTCCGTCATTCTACATGAATGGTCAAAAAGTATTCAAGCTATGTATTTTGGCCAAAGTCAAGGCATAGTGATTGGTAGCTATTGGGTATTCATGTGCAGCATGGATTGATGCGTTGGTTTGGGACAGTCGTGCTGCCATTTTAGCCAAAGTCATGGGTAGGTACGGGTGGGTCCAAATTAACCAGGAGAATGACGGGTTGAACTTGACATGTGACTTATGATATTTTGGCCAAAGTCAAGGTCATAAGAGCATGGGGCAAAAATCCACATCGGGAGTTTCATAAGTAATGAAACTTGCTAGCGTTGCATACCATTTGGAGTGTGATGATTCTGGTAGGATTCCTTCGGTTTTATCACGCGATGATATTTGGATCCCGATCCTACTGTGAGTATATGCTACTCCTCGGGAAAACTCTCACTTAACGATCAATGCTATAAACTTAGTAGGTGTCTAGAAAGGTGTTAGCGGGGCTACGCCCACAGGGAAAAGAGGTTACTTAATTAAGAAACTTCGCGAAAGCGTTGGAAAACCTCCCTCGAAGTACCGACACTGGCCTGGCTGAACGGTTAAGCAAGTATTGTACGGTGAGAGTGATCCTGACTAATCCTTTCTTTACGGTTTGAGAAGGGATTCGAGAGACAGTGGGAGCCATCCAGTTTAGACAAACTAAAAACCACTCTAAACTTGCAAGAGCATCATGCTAAAGTGTTTCTTTTCTCTCTCCTAATTGCAGCGACCATTCAACATGACCGGACTTAAGTTATTACTAGATAAAAACATATTGACAGGGCCAAACTACAAAGATTGGCTCAGGAATGTCAAGATGGCAATCACTTACGACAAGTTGGGGTATGTCCTTACCACCAAAGCTCCCCCCGTCCCAGGTCCCACCTCCAGCGTCGCGGATAAGGAAATCCGTAAGGCATGGGAGATAGATTGCGCGAAGGCCAAATGCCTCGTATTAGCCTCGATGGACAACGAACATCAGAGGAGGCACGAGAATATGGACCTAGTGTCCATATTTCTTCATACAAAAGAGCTGTATGGAGAGCAATCTCGTATCGCAAGATACGAAGTGTCGAAGAAGTTGTTTTCGGCAAGGTTGGCCGTCGGATCATCGGTAGCAGAACACGTGCTTAAGATGATTGGCTACATTGAGGAGCTCGCGGACCTTGGGACCACGTTGGAGAATGAACTCTATACCGATTTGATTCTCCAGTCCCTTCCTTCCACTTACGCCCAGTTTATTCTTAACATCAACATGCAAGGAAAGGAGGTTGAACTTTCCGAACTTCTGAACATGTTGAGGAGTGCTGAGGGCACCCTACAGAAAGGTAGAGAGACATCCACTTTGTTTGTAAGAGGATCTTCTTCTTCTAGATCCAGGGCAAAAGCCAAGGGTAAGAAGAAGAAAGCCCCCGCCAAACCAAGAGGCGGTGTCAGTAAAGTGGATACGAAGGGAAAAGTAAAAGCAACAAAGATAGTAGGAAAACTGGTGGGGAAGGAAGAATGCTTCTATTGTCATAAAAGTGGTCACTGGAAACAGGATTGCAAGGCTTGGAAAGCCAGAACACAGGATTTGATGCGAGTTGCAGCTTCAGCTTCAGGTGTGTATGTTATTGAAAACTGTCTATCAATAAACTCTTCGTCCTGGGTATTGGATACCGGATCAGGATCTCATATCTGTAATTCTTTGCAGGCGTTGAGAAAGCGTAGAGTTTTGAAGGTAGGTGACATGACCCTCAGAGTTGCAAACGGTGCTAGCATCGATGCTGAGGCCGTGGGGGACTATCACCTGGGATTGTCGGATGGACATTTTTTGGTTTTGCGTAGTTGTTATTATGTACCAAATGCAACCTGTAATATCATTTCTGTATCTTTATTATGTAAAGAAGGTTATGAATTTGCATTTGTAAGTAATGTAGTGAACATTCACCTTAATCAAGCTTTGATTGGGTCAGGTACATTGAACAACGGTATATACGTGTTAAACCAACCACAGATTTTCAATGTCCAGAATACACACAAAAGAAAGTCTCCAGAAATCAATAAAACTTTCTTATGGCATTGTAGACTGGGTCACATCAATGAGAGAAGGTTGACTAAGTTACATGTAGAAGGATATTTGGATCCGTTCGAATATCAATCGTATGCAACTTGTCAATCCTGTCTCAAGGGAAAGATGACAAAGACTCCGTTCACTGGACACGGAATAAGAGCGAGCGAGCTCTTGGGACTCGTACACAGCGACGTGTGCGGTCCAATGTCGACACATGCGCGTGTAAGTGCACGGCGGCGCCCCGGCCGTCAATCCGACGGCCAAATGCGGAAGCGGTGATAAACTTTAATTTTACGAACTTAGCAAACCGGCACCACCGCGCACTAAACACCCGGATCGGACCATTAAACTAGTTCTAGCTAACTACAAGATGGGGAAGAGATATACCGAGTGATCCGAGTCCTCCGGTCTTCTCGTTGTCATCCCGATCTCCTGCGGAAAATACGGTCGTCGCCACCTCGCCGGAAGGGCACCACATCGCCTGCATCTTTTACGGGCTCCCACCTCAATACCGAGGCAACTCGGGCGCGAAGTTGGCTGGCCGACGCATCCAAGATTTGTTGTAGAATGTGTAGTATAGAGGCTATGTCTCATTTGGGGTTTGTTGCCTTGATGGAGGTATGAGGTTGAACTAAAATTCCAAGTGGAGGTAGAATTTGTGTAGCATGAAAATGTGAAGAACAAATTTTCCCTCCTAAAAAATGAAATGATCCTCTCATCCCTCACTCAAGTGGACGGCCATTTCTTTTTAGAATGGTGGAGGGAATCAAAAAATGCAAAACCATGAAGGGAGGTAATGGTAGTAAAAGTGAAAGGGTGACCATAACCTAAACATCATCATAACAATCTCACATCAAACTCTAATCACCTTTAAAACAAATCAAGTGATGTAAAGAGAATCAAATGATGATTGAAAAGAAAAGATGCCATCATAATCAATACATTTGCAAGAAACCCCTCCACAATGTGTTATTTGCAAACTTGCAAATAACACCCTCCATCGAAAGGTCCGGCCGAAAAAGAACAAAGGAAAACCGGCCGGAACGGAATGCAAACTGGCAACTCCAGAAAACTGGTCCCGTAATAAATTACAGGAAAACCACGATACTGTGCATACACACCCGCATCTGTATTCCGACCGGATACAAATGCAATGAGACAAAATCTACATCGTACTATACTAGGATCCGGCTTAAACCAAAGCCGGCTAGTAATATCCGTTCGATCATGATCCGTGCAATACCGCACGTATCCGATCGAACCTTGCCATATATCTATACGGCCTCTAGTACAAACCGTCCGATCCTGATGCGTGCAATATCGCATGTATCTGATCGGACCCTGCCATATCTCCATACGGTCTCTACAGCGTTTCGCCCGAAAGCTTGAGTAACTGTAAGTGTGGTGGACTCTAAAGACTCGTCAATACTATGGCTGTGGATTTAACCACTAGCACGTCAGAGGTATAAGCCAATACGTGACGGGCCACCAGCTATTGACCAAAAGGGACGTCGATGAGCGAACTCATCCTGACACCCTACTGAGCCTGTCAGTGACAATATCCTGTTGGAGATAGTGCCCTCAGAGTCAATTATTGGATCACAGGCACGTGATTGCAATGATTGAGGGAGGACCTATCCCGGTAGGACAGTCTTACTCGAGATGATAGTATGCTATCTGGTTTATCTTTATCATCGTGTACTGCTTTAGGTGACCTGACATGTCGTTATTACACGTTGATTGAGCCCCTAGGATTCTTGCTTGACTACCAGCAGTATGATGGCGATCATATACGTGGGAGCTGGTAGTCTATAAGCACATCCTTAAAAGGTCCCTAGTCGTAGGAGTTTCGAGACAGGGCATCGATACTCCATTAGTAGACTAGTGTATACAGTCGAGACCCCGACGAGGGGCGGTGGCCGGTCTCACAAGTCACTGGTGTCAGTTGGTTCACCTAAGATGTATACAGGTGCTCATTGGGTTATGAGTACACCGGACAGGACTCGCCGGTAACCTGCTAGTTGGTCTTATACCAGATGTCGGATAGCAGTTCCCTGGTGACATGTGTACAGGTTAGTTCATCGACCTGAGATCGTCATTTGTCTCGTGTGAGTTCCCACTGTGCTTTGATTACTACCCTACCACGGCTCAAAGGAGTCGTGAAAACAGGTTTTAGTTGGGTACAGTCCCGAGCCACATGGAGGCAGTGAGCGGATCTTCAGGGGTTCGTCTCTCCCGGTATTGGGGGTGAGGTCGCGCTGTGTCTAGGAGAGCCATTACGCAAAGCCCTCGGCCGAGGCAGGAGATTTACTGGTAGGTATTCCAGTAGTATCTCAGGGCGTTCTGGGCTACACTCCGACATGACCTGTACCGCTTTTGGGGGTCTGACTTTTACCAACCCCCTAGGCCCGACATGCGATGCTCATAGATGAACGGATCGGACTGTACGGATATTGTCACTGACAGGCTCAGTAGGGTGTCTGGATGAGTTCGCTCATCGACGTCCCTTTTGGTCAATAGTTGGTGGCCCGTCACGTATTGGCTAATATCTCTGACGTGCTAGTGGTTAAATCCACAGCCATAGTATTGACGAGTCTTTAGAGTCCACCACACTTACAGTTACTCAAGCTTTCGGGGGAAACGCTGTAGAGGCCGTATGGATATATGGCAGGGTCCGATCAGATACGTGCGGTATTGCACGGATCAGGATCGGACAGTTTTGTACTAGTGGCCGTATAGTTATATGGCAGGGTTCGATCTGATACGTGCGGTATTGCACGGATCAGGATCGGACGGATTTTACTAGCCGGCTTTGGTTTAATCCGGATCCTAGTTTAGTACAGAGTAGATTTTGTCTCATTGCATGTGTATCCGGTAGGAATACAGATGTGGGTGTGTATGCACAGTATAGGGGTTTTCCTGTAATTTATTACGGGACCAGTTTTCTGGAGTTGCCAGTTTGCATTCCGTTCCGGCCGGTTTTCCTTTGTTCTTTCCCGACCGGACTTTTCTGATGGAGGCTGTTATTTGCAAGTTTGCAAATAACACATTGTGGAGGATTTTCTTGCAAATGTATTAATTATGAAAGCATCTTTTGATACCATTCTTATCCATCATTATCACTTTCTTTTTGTTGATTAGATGTGATTTGGAGTTGATGTGAGATTGTTATGATGATGTTTAGGATATGGTCACCTCTTACCTTTTACTACACTCACCTCCCTCTTGCATTTGGTATTTCTTCCTCCACCATTCTCATTTGGAGATGGTAGAACACATTTGAGAGAAAAGAAGATGAGAGCTTCATTTTGAGAGGGTAGCTTTTTGATCTCTTTTCATGCTAGAAAAATGCAAGCACCATTTTTCTTATCTTGATTCCTCCATCATCATCAAGGCAACATAACCCCAAAGAGACATAGCACTACACATTCTACAGCAAACCTTGGGCACGTCGACTTGCCAGCTTCGTGCCCGAGTTGCCTCGGTATTGAGGTGGGAGCCCGTAAAAGATGCAGGCGACGTGGTGCCCTTCCGGCGAGGAGGCGACGACATGGAGACAGGACTTTCCGCGGGAGATCGGGACGATGAAGAGAAGACCGGAGGACTCGGATCACTTGGTATACTTCTCTTCCCATCTCTTGTTAGCTAGCATTTGGTTAATGGTTACGATCCGGGTTTTCATTGTCCGCGGTAGCGCCAGTTTCCAAGTAAGGAAAAATTTTGATTCCGCATTTTGGCCTCGGATAGACGGCCGGGGCGCTGCCGTGGCGCAACATGGTATCAGAGCCACGCCATTAACCTAGTCTAGCTTGCTCTAGTATGTTTAAAGACCCGATCGAACCAAAATCCCAAAAACCGTATTTTCCTTCACATCAGTTTCTGTCGAATTATTTTTGTGTCCAAAAATTTTTCTGGCTATTGCAGAATGATGTACAGAGAATCCTAAGAACACTGAAAAAATTCGGTGACCCAATTCTTCCGTACGACCGCGGAACCGCGGCCGTAACCCCTCTTTGGCCGCGGTTCCGCCGCAGGAAGTTGGGATCACTTCGCCATATTTTTGCAGTGGGCTTCTGGGCTGGAAATAAGGGTTTTGGTATATTTTGTTTGGGCCCAGATTTTCTGCAAGTGCTACAGTAATGCTTTGGGGGGCCCACTTGGTATATTTTGTTCGATCGGATATTTTAAACTTGCTAGTTCACAGTATTTACATTATATCTGCGACCGTGAATGTCACTTGATCGGTAAATCCCGTCTAACTGCTATAGCCCGGTTAGACGGAATTGCGAACGTGACTTTCACGTTGATGTTCTATGTTTATGCTGTGTTGTTGCGGATCTGTCGTGGGGGATAGCCTGGATGCAATGTTAGTATAGTTTTGTTTTATATGTACATTTGATATTGCGGGGCGAGCGTCCGACATGTGGACTGCCGTCACTGCCTGTTTGTATTATTCTTTTGGGGCACGACCTGGTTGCGGTCGATGTACCCGGTGTATGTATATTTTTCTTTCTGTACTAGGATTACCCCGCGGAGGGGTGCACGGATAGCCGGGTTCTAGAGGGCAACGGGCCCGCATCTCATGGCATTGAGACGGAGGGGGCTTCACTCTAGGATTGGCGGGCTATTCGCCGCACTCGTAGGGGGTACAGGTTGACCCAGGAGGGGTGCCCAAGTTACCGGATTCCATGAAGTGCTGGGTGGTCCATTCACGATGCTGAAGGGGGCTGCCTCGCTTCAGGTTTTGGCGGGTGACTTGCCGCGCCCGTAGGGGTCTAGGATTTCATTGCACAGGCTATCCACACGACCAGGGGAACGTCGGGTTTCAGCAGGGCTCTGTGAAACCCGGGGATCCCAGATATCTGTTTTGTTCTGTGATGCTGTTCATTTCTGTGATGTTGCATTTTATCACGCCTTGAGCGAAATATAATATATTGGTATATATATTAGTAGATGTTGTATATGTTTTACATCCGCGCTACTCCAGTCCCCGCTCTGTCGTTAGTTAGCTAACCTAACGGGTAATGACGGGACCCAGTGGCGAATGCGGATGGCATATACGTACATCAGTATATTTTCGTTCTTTGTGATGTGATCCATTGATGGGACTGCGTTGATTCGGATCAATGCAAGATAAACAAACCTATTCTGATGTTGTTGGAACACTTTTCAAAAATCTGTTATTGCAAAGACGTTCACTTTTGTATTGCATCGTGGTATTCATTTGGAATATCCTACTCCTCAGTCGATGAGGCAAGGGCCGAGATCCCTTCACCGGGAGTGACCCCTTGGACAGAAGTTTGCGTCAGGGCATTAACTTCACTATATCCGATTACTTTTGCTATGCATCGTGGTATTCAGTTGGAATATCCTGCACCTCATTCTACGGGGAAAGAGCCGAGATCCCTTCACCGGGAGTGACCTCTTTAGCAAAGGTTTTCGTCATTGTATTTTTATAAAAGGCTATGCAGTTCCTTCAACGATATCAAGTTCATTACGTTAAAGGTTTTTCGCCAAAAACCAGTCGTAGCCCTCCGTCATTTCTTATGGGTATTATTTAGTATTCGTGCTGCGTTTGTTGACTCCGTCAAGACGTAGTGTACGGTAGCTAAGTGGTGCTTGTTTGTTGAATAAATGGGATTGGTTAGGACAGTCGTGCGGCCTTGTTGACTCCGTCAAGGGCACGTACGGGTGGGTTTAATGCAATCCAGATAATGAAGGGTTGAACTTGACTAGGACTCTTTGATTTGTTGACTCCGTCAAGGTCACTTGAGTCCTAGGGGTAAAAACCCACATCGGGAGTTTCAAAAGAACTGAAACTTGCCAGGCATGCGCATACCTTCTAGAGTGTGGTGACTTGAGTGGATTCCGTCAAGTTATCATGCGATGATAGTTGGATCCCGATTCCCACTGATGAGTTGGTTTACTCCTCGGGTGACCCCGACTAATTCTTCTTTCAGGTTTGGGGAAGAATTTGAGGTTACAGTGGGAGGTTTCCAGATTAGACAAAGTGATAACCATTCTGATCTAGGATAGAGTGCACGCTGAGTGTTTCTTTTCTCTCTCTCTTTGGCAGCGACCATTGACCCGACCCTGGACTATGACTCAGTGACCAAGTTGACCGAACCTTCTTAACACAGGTTTTTGGATTGTCAGAGTTGCAAACCTCATTGCCACTCCTACTTTTACCCTTTTCTCCAGGACACCCCGTATTACTACGAACGTCCACTTCCATTGGACAAAACCATCGTATGGTTATATACGAACTCAAAGGACTTCGAGGATGGTTTCTGGTTCTGGAGAAAACGAATAGGATTATTCAGTTGTCTTTTCCTTTTACCTTCTCTCAGGTTGCGAGTACTCCTTGGTTTAGGAGATAGTACACCTATTACGCAAATTGGATAGTCTTCTTCCAAACCTTAGGCTGGTGTCGAACGGTGGGGAATGAAGAAAACCAATTAGCATAACGATGGTGTACAGAAGGTATTAAGTTAAGACAAAGGAAGGGATTAGTAAGAGGGGAAAGCAAAATGCGACTGATATTCACGACCAAACCAAGTATTTCTTCGCCAATCCTAAATCACTTTTGTATTTCTCCAGGACACTCCGTATCACTACGAAGATCCACAGTTTATTGGATACTCCATCGTATGGTTATATACGAACTCGAAAGGAACTTGTTCCAGTTCGGGGATGGATTCTGGTCCGGAAGAAATAGGAATAAGGTTTATTCGGTTGTCTTTTATCTTCACCTTCTCTCGCTTTGCGAGTGCTCCCAGGATTAGGACAGTACACCCTTTATGCTTATTGGATAGTCTACTTCCAAACCATAGGCTGGTGCCGAACGGTAGGGAAGGAAGAAAACCATTTGGCCTAAGGGGTGTGCAGAAGGTAATGACTAAAGACATATAAAGGGATTTAGAGAGGTGGCAAAGAATTATACGGTTATAGTCGTGAATCTGGATAATGGTAGAGGCATTACTTGGAATACCAGGATACCCCATCGAAACATTTCAATGTTTCAGTTCAACAGTGTACTGTTAAAAGAAAACTGATTTCCCGATTGGACACTTGCTCCAGGGTATGTATTTACCAGGTTTGATTCTCACATCTGTAAGGTTTTACAGATGATGAGTGGGAGTAAGTTATTGGGAATAGGGTAATCATCCTCATTATATCGGGATTCGTTGTAATCGGTGATATTTGAGGAGATCATCTGGGCTGTTTGCCGGTCGGCAAATATTTGGTTTTGAATATCCGCTGTTGTGCACCAATTTCAAATTGATATATCTGTACGTCTATTTTCATAGAGTGAGATATACCTTTTGATATTATGTCGATGACATTTACCTATATCAGTGGATGGTTAGGTAAGGAGCATTAAACAGCGGTGTAATTCTTCTTAACCATAAGTACAGTTTTCAACCTACGACACACAGTGAAAGAGTTGTTAGACTCAGCGGACTTATACAGAGTATTGTATGTTGTCCAGTGTCCATTAGGACAGAGGGGTTGGTCATCATACTATATTCTGTTTACTTTTAACTTCTCTAGTTCTTAGACATGTGTTTCGTAGAAACACAGGGTCTAAGTTTTGAGGAGTTATAGGTATTTTGAATAGAGTAGAGAACCAAGTGTAGCAAGTATCGGGATTCTTCAAAGTGATCGAAGATGTAGATACTTGTGTATGGTGTTCAGTTGATAGTAATGATTAAGAGAACTAACTTCTCTTTCAGGTTACTCATAATTGGAAACATTCCTAAGTTGAGTAACGCTGATCGGCCTCCTTCCATTTAGTTGACATGCACTGGAGACAGCTGCATGATTTGAATCTGGTTCAATTAAATCAGTGCCTCTGTTTCTATATTGGATATAGAACAGTTCATATCTTGACATTGTTAAGGTACGGGGAGTTGTCCGGCTTATGATTAAAATCAGACACTGGACAACTCAAGGCACGTTTCTGTAATGGCTGTTTGTGGGTTGACCCAGGCTATGACGAGGGTTGACTTTCTACCATCTGGAAGATCAATAGTAAAATTGTTCTAGACTCGCCACAGTTTTAATAAAAATGGATTTTTCAAAAACAGTAGTGGGAGTATGGTAGAACTGGAAGTGATTCCAGAACCGCAAACGATTACTGAAGATTTGATAAGGAACCTAAATATTCAATCTGATTTGACATTCCATTGGCCACTCCGCAGATAAGGTGGGTAACTTCAGACACCCGAGAGGTGCTCCGGTAGCCTCAAGGACGGTGACATGGAAGTTCTTGTTTACCCACACTTGCCTTTGCTGTTGTTCCAGGCTGCGAGACCCAGCAGGAGGATGAGTATAGCGTCGTTCTAAACTAGCTTTAGAAGTGCACGTCTATATGACTCTGCCAGAGGGTTGTCGTAGTCGGTGGGAGCAGCGGAAGCATTGGTGGACATCAGGCTTATGTCTATTTATAGACTAAAGCAGATATAGCGGAGATAGATCATCTATTTCTGATGTGACAGTCATAGGTTTGACTTCATCAGAATAGGGGATGGATCTGTTGAGAAGGTAGTAGGGTGTGATGTCATGGTATTTGGATGACATACACAGAGTAGGAAGTGATATTCCTATACTACGATCGGTTATACTTTGGTTGTCACACAGTAGTTTCTCCACACAGGACTTGGATATTGTATCAGACATTCTGGTTACTAGATCTATGGTTTTAGATCTAGATTTGGGTAGTTTCCCAATCTGGGTACCTTGACTGCATTCTATGAGTATTTAGAATGGACGACTCCTGGTACGGTAGTGTACCTGCAGTTGATGGTGTCACCCTCTCTAAAGGTGTCTTACAGACTAAAGGGGAGAGGGATACGCATGATTGACAGATCACTTGCTTAGGCAATTGAGTCTATCATGAGATGTCAAGTACCACACCAGATGTTGTTCTTGCAGTAGATGCAATAAGTTGATATTGATCCAATCCTGGAGAAACAATCGGAAGCAGTTTTAGAACATAAGTTGATGTTCTAGGGATATGATAACGGCAGCCTCCTTTAGGAGACGGTTATCATTCCAGGCATCTAAGGTGACCTGAATGACAGAGTGGCTGTCAGAGTTATAGTTTTTCCCTCTGACGAGGGGCAGTATATTGGACATGTGGTCCAGGTGGATACTGAGGGAAGGCATGGCGCAGGATACTGATTAAGTTCAGTTGACGATACAGTCTAAGAAGTCTGGATTTGGAGTTCATTCATGAACTAGGTCCCATCAGACATCCAGACGTTCCAAGACAGGTATTGCTCATTTCGGGAGATGGTTTTCTCCGCGAACTTAAGATATAGAGAGACATAGAAAGAAACTTCTCTGCGGATCAACTCACTGAGGCTATTCCTCGAACGCAATAATTTCGCAAACGGGTTTTGTGAGACTGACTAGTAGAGGAGTTGGGTGTACGGTATCACACGGGCTGTGAGTATGCGACATCGCAATAATTAGCCTTGAGTGCAAGTGGGATATTGTTGGAGATAGTGCCCTCAGAGTCAATTATTGGATCACAGGCACGTGATTGCAATGATTGAGGGAGGACCTATCCCGGTAGGACAGTCTTACTCGAGATGATAGTATGCTATCTGGTTTATCTTTATCATCGTGTACTGCTTTAGGTGACCTGACATGTCGCTATTACACGTTGATAGAGCCCCTAGGATTCTTGCTTGACTACCAGCAGTATGATGGCGATCATATACGTGGGAGCTGGTAGTCTATAAGCACATCCTTAAAAGGTCCCTAGTCGTAGGAGTTTCGAGACAGGGCATCGATACTCCATTAGTAGACTAGTGTATACAGTCGAGACCCCGACGAGGGGCGGTGGCCGGTCTCACAAGTCACTGGTGTCAGTTGGTTCACCTAAGATGTATACAGGCGCTCATTGGGTTATGAGTACACCGGACAGGACTCGCCGGGAACCTGCTAGTTGGTCTTATACCAGATGTCGGATAGCAGTTCCCTGGTGACATGTGTAAAGGTCAGTTCATCGACCTGAGATCGTCATTTGTCTCGTGTGAGTTCCCACTGTGCTTTGATTACTACCCTACCACGGCTCAAAGGAGTCGTGCAAACAGGTTTTAGTTGGGTACAGTCCCGAGCCACATGGAGGCAGTGAGCGGATCTTCAGGGGTTCGTCTCTCCCGGTATTGGGGGTGAGGTCGCGCTGTGTCTAGGAGAGCCATTACGCAAAGCCCTCGGCCGAGGCAGGAGATTTACTGGTAGGTATTCCAGTAGTATCTCAGGGCGTTCTGGGCTACACTCCGACACGACCTGTACCGCTTTTGGGGGTCTGACTTTTACCAACCCCCTAGGCCCGACATGCGATGCTCATAGACGAACGGACCGGACTGTACGGATATTGTCACTGACAGGCTCAGTAGGGTGTCAGGATGAGTTCGCTCATCGACGTCCCTTTTGGTCAATAGTTGGTGGCCCGTCACGTATTGGCTAATATCTCTGACGTGCTAGTGGTTAAATCCACAGCCATAGTATTGACGAGTCTTTAGAGTCCACCACACTTACAGTTACTCAAGCTTTCGGGGGAAACGCTGTAGAGGCCGTATGGATATATGGCAGGGTCCGATCAGATACGTGCGGTATTGCACGGATCAGGATCGGACAGTTTTGTACTAGTGGCCGTATAGTTATATGGCAGGGTTCGATCTGATACGTGCGGTATTGCACGGATCAGGATCGGACGGATTTTACTAGCCGGCTTTGGTTTAAGCCGGATCCTAGTTTAGTACAGTGTAGATTTTGTCTCATTGCATTTGTATCCGGTAGGAATACAGATGCGGGTGTGTATGCACAGTATAGGGGTTTTCCTGTAATTTATTACGGGACCAGTTTTCTGGAGTTGCCAGTTTGCATTCCGTTCCGGCCGGTTTTCCTTTGTTCTTTCCCGACCGGACTTTTCTGATGGAGGGTGTTATTTGCAAGTTTGCAAATAACACATTGTGGAGGATTTTCTTGCAAATGTATTAATTATGAAAGCATCTTTTGATACCATTCTTATCCATCATTATCACTTGCTTTTTGTTGATTAGAAGTGATTTGGAGTTGATGTGAGATTGTTATGATGATGTTTAGGATATGGTCACCTCTTACCTTTTACTACACTCACCTCCCTCTTGCATTTGGTATTTCTTCCTCCACCATTCTCATTTGGAGATGGTAGAACACATTTGAGAGAAAAGAAGATGAGAGCTTCATTTTGAGAAGGTAGCATTTTGATCTCTTTTCATGCTAGAAAAATGCAAGCACCATTTTTCTTATCTTGATTCCTCCATCATCATCAATGCAACATAACCCCAAAGAGACATAGCACTACACATTCTACAGCAAACCTTGGGCACGTCGACTTGCCAGCTTCGTTCCCGAGTTGCCTCGGTATTGAGGTGGGACCCCGTAAAAGATGCAGGCGACGTGGTGCCCTTCCGGCGAGGAGGCGACGACATGGAGACAGGACTTTCCGCGGGAGATCGGGACGATGAAGAGAAGACCAGAGGACTCGGATCACTTGGTATACTTCTCTTCCCATCTCTTGTTAGCTAGCATTAGGTTAATGGTAACGATCCGGGTTTTCATTGTCCGCGTTAGCGCCAGTTTCCAAGTAAGGAAAAATTTTGATTCCGCATTTTGGCCTCGGATAGACGGCCGGGGCGCTGCCGTGGCGCAACATATCCGTACAGTCCGGTCCGTTCGTCTATGAGCATCACATGTAGGGCCTAGGGGGTTGGTAAAAGTTAGACCCCCAAAAGCGGTACAAGTCGTGTCGGAGTGTAGCCCAGAACACCCTGAGATACTACTGGAATACCTACCAGTAAATCTCCTGCCTTGGCCAAGGACTTCGTGTAATGGCTCTCCTAGACACAGCACGACCTCAACCCCAATACCGGGAGAGACGAACCCCTGAAGATCCGCTCACTGCCTCCATGTGGCTCGGGACTGTACCCAACTAAAACCTGTTTGCACGACTCCTTTGAGCCGTGGTAGGGTAGTAATCAAAGCACAGTAGGAACTTACACGAGACAAATGACGATCCCCAGGTCGATGAACTAACCTTTACACATGTCACCTGGGAACTGCTATCTAACGTCAGGTATAAGACCAACTAGCATGTTCCCGGCGAGTCCTGTCCGGTGTACTCATAACCCAATGAGCACTTGTATACATCTTAGGTGAACCAACTGACGCCAGTGGCTTGTGAGACCGGCCACTGCCCCTCGTCGGGGTCTCGACTGTATATACTAGTCTACTCTGGAGAATCGATGCCCTGTCTCGAAACTCCCACGACTAGGGACCTTTTAAGGATGTGCTTATAGACTCCAGCTCTCACTTATATGATCGCCCTCATACTGCCGGCAGTCAAGCAAGAATCCTAGGGGCTCTATCAACGTGCAATAGCGACCTGTCAGGTCACCTAAAGCAGTACACGATGATAAAGGTAAACCAGATAGCATACTATCATCTCGAGTAAGACTGTCCTACCGGGATAGGTCCTCCCTCAATCATTGCAATCACGTGCCTGTGATCCAATAATTGACTCTGAGGGCACTATCTCCAACAATCTCGCACTTGCACTCAAGGCTAATTATTGCGATGTCGCATACTCACAGCCCGTGTGATACCGAATACCCAACTCCTCTACTGGTCAGTCGCACAAAGCCTGTTTGCGAAACTATTGCGTTCGAGGAATAGCCTCAGTGAGTGGATCCGCTGTGATGTTTCTTTCTATGTCTCTCTATATCTCAAGTTTGCGGAGAAAACTATCTCCCGAAATGAGCAATACCTGTCTCAGAATGTCTGGATGTCTGATGGGACCTAGCTCATAAATGAACTCCAAATCCAAACTTCTTATACTGTATCGTAAACTGAACTTAATCAGTATCCTTCGCCATGCCACCCTCAGTATTGCCTTGGACCACCTGTCCAAAATACTGCCCCTCGTCAGAAGGAAAACTATAACTCTGACAACCTCCTTGTCGTCCATGTCACCTTGGAAGCCTGGAATGATAACTGTCTCCCAAATGAGGCTGCCGTTATCATATCCCTAGAACATCCACTTATGTTCTAAAACTGCTTCCGATTGTTTCTCCAGGATTGGATCAATGTCAACTTATTGCATCTAGTGCAAGAACAACATCTGGTGTGGTATTTGACATCTCATGATTGACTCAATTGCCTAAGCAAGTGATCTGCCAATCATGCACATCCCTCTCTACTTTAGTCTATAAGACACCTTTAGAGAGGGTGACTCCATCACCTGCAGGTATACTACCGTGCCAGGAGTCGTCCATTCTAAATACTCTTAGAATGCTGTCAAAGTACCCTGATTGGGAAACCACCCAAATCTAGATCTAAAAACCATAGATCTAGTAACCAGTATGTCTGATATAATGTCCAAGTCCCTTGTGGAGAAACCACTGTATGACGACCAAAGTATAACCGATCGTAGTATAGGAATGTCACTTCCTACTTTGTGTATGTCATAAAAAGCCGGATATCACACCCTACTACCTTCTCGACAGATCCATCCCCTATTCTGATGACGTTAAGCCTATGACTGTCACATCAGAAATAGATGATCTATCTCCGCTATATATGCTTTAGTCTATAAATAGACATAAGCCTGATGTCCACCAATGCTTCCGCTGCTCCCACTGACTACGACAACCCTCTGGTAGAGTCATATAGACGTGCACTTCTAAAGCTAGTTTAGAACGACGCTATACTCATCCTCCTGCCGGGTCTCGCAGCCTGGAACAACAACAATGGCAAGTGTGGTTAAACAAGAACTTCCCTGTCACCGTCCTTGAGGCTACCGGAGTACCTCTCGGGTGCCTGAAGTTACCCACCTTATCTGCGGAGTGGCCAATGGAATGTCAAATCAGATTGAATCTTTTGGTTCCTTATCAAATCTTCAGTAATCGTTTGCGGTTCTGGAATCACTTCCAGTTCTACCATACTCCCACTACTGTTTTTGAAAAAATCCATTTTTAATAAAACTGTGGCGAGTCTAGAACAATATTTCTATTGATCTGCCAGATGGTAGAAAGTCAACCCTCGTCATAACCTGGGTCAACCCACAAACAACCATTACAGAAACGTGCCTTGAGTTGTCCAGTGTCTGGTTTTAATCATAAGCCGGACAACTCCCCGTACCATAACAACGTTAAGATATGAACTGTTCTACATCCAATATAGAACCAGAGGCACTGATTTAATTTAACCAGATTCAAATCATGCAGCTGTCTCCAGTGCATGTCAACTAAATGGAGAGAAGGCGATCAGCGTTACTCAACTTAGGAATGCTTCCAATTATGAGTAACCTGAAAGAGAAGCAATTTCTCTTTATTATTACTATCAACTGAATACCATACACAAGTATCTACATCTTCGATCACTTTGAAGAATCCCGATACTTGCTACACCTGGTTCTCTACTCTATTCAAATACTTATAACTCCTCAAAACTTAGACCCTGTGTTTCTATGAAACGCATGTCTAAGAACTAGAGAAGTTAAAAGTAAACAGAATATAGTATGAGGACCAACCCCTCTGTCCTAATGGACACTGGACAACATACAATACTCTGTATAAGTCCGCTGAGTCTAATAACTCTTTCACTGTGTGTCGTAGGTTGAAAACTGTACTTATGGTTAAGAAGAATTACACCGCTGTTTAATGCTCCTTACCTAACCATCAACTGATATAGGTGAATGTCATCGACATAATATCAAAAGGTATATCTCACTCTATGAAAATAGACGTACAGATATATCAATTTGAAATTGGTGCACAACAGCGGATATTCAAAACCAAATATTTGCCGACCGGCAAACAGCCCAGATGATCTCCTCAAATATCACCGATTACAACGAATCCCGATATAATGAGGATGATCACCCTATTCCCAATAACTTACTCCCACTCATCATCTGTAAAACCATACATATGTGAGAATCAAACATGGTAAATACATACCCTGGAGCAAGTGTCCAATCGGGAAATCAGTTTTCTTTTAACAGTACACAGTTGAACTGAAACATTGAAATGTTTCGATGGGGTATCCTGGTATTCCTAGTAATGCCTCTACCATTATCCAGATTCACAACTATAACCGTATAATTCTTTGCCACCTCTCCAAATCCCTTTATATGTCTTTAGTCATTACCTTCTGTACACCCCTTTAGGCCAATTGGTTTTCTTCCTTCCCTACCGTTCGGCACCAGCCTATGGTTTGGAAGAAGACTATCCAATAAGCATAATGGGTGTACTGTCCTAATCCTAGGAGCACTCGCAATGCGAGAGAAGGTGAAGATAAAAGACAACCGAATAAACCTTATTCCTATTTCTCCTGGACCAGAATCCATCCCCGAACTGGAACAAGTTCCTTTCGAGTTCGTATATAACCATACGATGGAGTATCCAATAAACTGTGGATCTTCGTAGTGATACGGAGTGTCCTGGAGAAATACAAAGGTGATTTAGAATTGGCGAAGAAATACTTGGTTTGTTCGTGAATATCAGTCGCAATTTACTTTGCCCTCTTACTAATCCCTTGCTTTGTCTTAATCTTAATACCTTCTGCACACCGTTTAGGCTAATTGGTTTTCTTCATTCCCTACCGGTCGGCACCAGCCTAAGGTTTGGAAGAAGACTATCCAATTTGCGTAATAGGTGTACTATCTCCTAAACCAAGGAGTACTCACAACTTGAGAGAAGGTAAAAGGGAAAAGACAACTGAATAATCCTATCCGTTTTCTCCAGAACCGGAAACCATCCTCGAATAAATTCCTTCGAGTTCGTATCTAACCATACGATGGTTTTGTCCAATGGAAGTGGACGTTCGTAGCAATACGGGGTGTCCTGGAGAAAAGGGTAAAAGTAGGAGTGGCAATGAGGTCTGCAATTCTGACAATCCAAAAGCCAGTGTTAAGAAGGTTCGGTCAACTTGGTCACTGAGTCATAGTCTAGGGTCGGGTCAGTGGTCGCTGCCAGAGAGAGAGAGAGAAAAGAAACACTCAGCGTGCACTCTAACCTAGATCAGAATGGTTACCAATTTATCTAATCTGGAAACCTCCCACTGTACCCCAAATTCTCCTCCAAACCTGAAAGAAGAATTAGTCGGGGCCACCCGAGGAGTAAACCAACTCATCAGTGGGAATCGGGATCCAACCATCATCGCATGATAACGTGACGGAATCCGCTCACGCTATCACACTACAGAAGGTATGCGCATATCTGGCAAGTTTCAGTTCTTTTGAAACTTCCGATGTGATTTTTACCCCATGCTCTTATGACCTTGACTTTGGCCAACAAATCATAAGTCACATGTCAAGTTCTTCCCGTCATTCTCCAGGTTAATTTGAGCCCACCCGTACAAGCCCTTGACTTTGGCCAACAAGGCTATACGACTGCCCCAAACCAACGCATCTATCTATGCTGCATATGAATAACCAACAGCTACCAAACACTGTGCCTTGACTTTGGCCAACAAACACAGCTTGAATACTATTGACTACCCATATGAAACGACGGAGGGCTACGAATGGTTTCTGGCGAAAACCTTTAACTTAATGAACTTGATATCGTTGAAGGAACGGATAGCTTTTTAGAAAATATAGTGACGAAAACCTTTACTAAAGAGGTCACTCCCGGTGAAGGGATCTCGGCTCTTTCCCCGTAGAATGGGGTGCAGGATATTCCAAATGAATACCACGATGCAAAGCAAAAGTAATCGGCTATAGTGAAGTTAATGCCCTGACGCAAACTTCTGTCCAAGGGGTCACTCCCGGTGAAGGGATCTCGGCCCTTGCCTCGTCGACTGAGGAGCAGGATATTCCAAATGAATACCACGATGCAAAACAAAAGTGAACGTCCTTGCAATAACAGCTTTTTGAAAAGTGTTCCAACAACATCAGAATATGTTTGTTTTAACTTGCATTGATCCGATTCAACGCAGTCCCATCAATTGTTCACACCACAAAGAACGAAAATATACTGATGTACGTATATGCCATCCGCATTCGCCACTGGGTCCCGTCATTACCCGTTAGGTTAGCTAACTAACGACAGAGCGGGGACTGGACTAGCGCGGATGTAAAACATATACAACATCTACTAATATATATACCAATATATTATATTCGCTCAAGGCGTGATAAAATGCAACATCACAGAAATGTACAGCATCACAGAACAATACAGATATCTGGGATCCCCGGGTTTCACAGAGCCACTACTGAAACCTGACGTTCCCCTGGTCGTGTGGATAGCCTGTGCAATGAAATCCTAGACCCCTACGGGCGTGGCAAGTTACCCGCCAAAACCTGAAGCGAGGCAGCCCCTTTCAGCGCCGTGAATGGACCACCCAGCACTTCACGGAATCCGGTAACTTGGGCACCCCTCCTGGGTCAACCTGTACCCCCTACGAGTGCGGCGAATAGCCCGCCAATTCTAGAGGGAAGCCCCCTCCGTCCCAATGCCATGAGATGCGGGCTTGTTGCCCTCCAGAACCCGGCTATCCGTGCACCCCACCGCTGGGTAATCCTAGTACAGAAAGTAAAATATACATACAACGGGTACATCGACCGCAACCAGGTCGTGCCCTAAAAGAATAATACAAACAGGCAGCGACGGCAGTCCACATGTCGGACGGTCGCCCCGCAATATCAAATGTACATAATACAACATAAACTGTACTAGCATTGCATCCAGGCTATCCTCCACGACCGATCCGCAACATCACAGCAAAATCACAAAACATCAACGTGAAAGTCACGTTCGCAAATCCGTCTAACCGGGCTATAGCAGTTAGACTGGATTTACTGATCAAATGACATTCACGGTCGCAGATATAATGTAAATACTGTGAAAATAATCTGTTTAAAATATCCGATCGACCAAAAATTAACAAGTGGGCCCCCAAGCAATACTGCAGCACTCACAGAAATTCTGGGCCCAAGTTTAATATTCCAAAACCCCCAAAATCAGCCCACAAGCCCACTGGAAAATTTCGACCCATTGACCCCTCAAACCTGCGGCGGAACCGCGGCAACAAGGGGGGTTTTGCCGCGGTTCCGCGCTCTACCTGAGAGATCAATGTCTCGAATTTTCCCAGAACTCTTAGAACTCCTTGTACATCAATTTTCTACAACCTGAAAAAATTTTAGACTTCAAAAAATTTCGACAGAAAACTGATGTGAGGAAAATGTGGTTTTTTTGGAATTTTGGTCGATCGGAAATGCAAACACATCAAACAAAGCTAGACGAAGTTAATGGTGAGGCTCTGATACCACTGTAAGTGCACGGCGACGCCCCGGCCGTCAATCCGACGGTAAATGCGGAAGCGGTGATAAACTTTAATTTTGCGAACTTAGCAAACCGGCACCACCGCGCACTAAACACCCGGATCGGACCATTAAACTAGTTCTAGCTAACTACAAGATGGGGAAGAGATATACCGAGTGATCCGAGTCCTCCGGTCTTCTCGTCGTCGTCCCGATCTCCTGCGGAAACTCCGGTCGTCGCCTCCTCGCCGGAAGGGTACCACATCGCCTGCATCTTTTACGGGCTCCCACCTCAATACCGAGGCAACTCGGGCGCGAAGTTGGCTGGCCGACGCGTCCAAGATTTGCTGTAGAATGTGTAGTGTAGAGGCTATGTCTCATTTGGGGTTTGTTGCCTTGATGGAGGTATGAGGTTGAACTAAAATTCCAAGTGGAGGTAGAATTTGTGTAGCATGAAAATGAGAAGAACAAATTTTCCCTCCTCAAAAATGAAATGATCCTCTCATCCCTTACTCAAGTGTCCGGCCATTTCTTTTTAGAATGGTGGAGGGAATCAAAAAATGCAAAACCATGAAGGGAGGTAATGGTAGTAAAAGTGAAAGGGTGACCATAACCTAAACATCATCATAACAATCTCACATCAAACTCTAATCACCTTTAAAACAAATCAAGTGATGTAAAGAGAATCAAATGATGGTTGAAAAGAAAAGATGCCATCATAATCAATACATTTGCAAGAAACCCCTCCACAATGTGTTATTTGCAAACTTGCAAATAACACCCTCCATCGGAAGGTCCGGCCGGAAAAGAACAAAGGAAAACCGGCCGGAACGGAATGCAAACTGGCAACTCCAGAAAACTGGTCCCGTAATAAATTACAGGAAAACCACGATACTGTGAATACACACCCGCATCTGTATTCCGACCGGATACAAATGCAATGAGACAAAATCTACACTGTACTATACTAGGATCCGGCTTAAACCAAAGCCGGCTAGTAATATCCGTTCGATCCTGATCCGTGCAATACCGCACGTATCCGATCGAACCTTGCCATATATCTATACGGCCTCTAGTACAAACCGTCCGATCCTGATCCGTGCAATACCGCACGTATCTGATCGGACCCTGCCATATCTCAATACGGTCTCTACAGCGTTTCGCCCGAAAGCTTGAGTAACTGTAAGTGTGGTGGACTCTAAAGACTCGTCAATACTATGGCTGTGGATTTAACCACTAGCACGTCAGAGGTATAAGCCAATACGTGACGGGCCACCAGCTATTGACCAAAAGGGACGTCGATGAGCGAACTCATCCTGACACCCTACTGAGCCTGTCAGTGACAATATCCGTACAGTCCGGTCCGTTCGTCTATGAGCATCGCATGTCGGGCCAAGGGGGTTGGTAAAAGTCAGACCCCCAAAAGCGGTACAAGTCGTGTCGGAGTGTAGCCCAGAACACCCTGAGATACTACTGGAATACCTACCAGTAAATCTCCTGCCTTGGCCAAGGACTTCGTGTAATGGCTCTCCTAGACACAGCACGACCTCACCCCCAATACCGGGAGAGACGAACCCCTGAAGATCCACTCACTGCCTCCATGTGGCTCGGGACTGTTCCCAACTAAAACCTGTTTGCACGACTCCTTTGAGCCATGGTAGGGTAGTAATCAAAGCACAGTGGGAACTCACACGAGACAAATGACGATCCCCAGGTCGATGAACTAACCTGTACACATGTCACCTGGGAACTGCTATCTGACGTCAGGTATAAGACCAACTAGCATGTTCCCGGCGAGTCCTGTCCGGTGTACTCATAACCCAATAAGCACCTGTATACATCTTAGGTGAACCAACTGACACCAGTGGCTTATGAGACCGGCCACCGCCCCTCGTCGGGGTCTTGACTGTATACACTAGTCTACTCTGGAGAATCGATGCCCTGTCTCGAAACTCCCATGACTAGGGACCTTTTAAGGATATGCTTATAGACTCCAGCTCTCACTTATATGATCGCCCTCATACTGCTGGCAGTCAAGCAAGAATCCTAGGGGCTCTATCAACGTGCAATAGCGACCTGTCAGGTCACCTAAAGCAGTACACGATGATAAAGGTAAACCAGATAGCATACTATCATCTCGAGTAAGACTGTCCTACCGGGATAGGTCCTCCCTCAATCATTGTAATCACGTGCCTGTGATCCAATAATTGACTCTGAGGGCACTATCTCCAACAGCGCGAAGCGGTTATTCTTACTTCATTACTTTTACGGATGACTTTTCAAGGTACGGTTATGTCTTCTTAATGAAACATAAATCCGAGGCTTTTGAAAAAGTCCAGGAATATAAGAATGAAGTAGAAAAACAAACAGGCAAAAGTATCAAGGCACTGAGATCTGATCGAGGTGGTGAATACTTGAGTGCCGAGTTCCTGGGTTACTTAAAAGAGAATGGAATTCTCTCTCAGCTTACTCCTCCATACACTCCGCAACATAACGGTGTATCGGAGAGACGGAACCGAACCTTATTGGATATGGTACGGTCCATGATGAGTAACGCTGAGTTGCCGCGATCGTTTTGGGGATATGCACTAGAATCAGCTGCATACCTTTTGAACCGGGTTCCAACTAAGACTGTGCCTACTACACCATATCAGATGTGGTGTGGGAACAAACCCTATCTTAATCATATTAAGACATGGGGATGTCCAGCTTTTGTAAAAAAGCAGCATGCGGACAAGCTCGAGGCACGCTCAGTACAGTGCAAGTTTGTGGGATATCCAAAGAACTCCAAGGGATATTGCTTCTATTGCGAAGAAGAACAAAAGGTGTTTGTTTCTCGCCATGCCCACTTTCTAGAACATCAGTTCATAGAAAAAGAATTAAGTGGGAGCGCAATAGAACTGGAAGAAATTTCAGAACCACGAGCTATTACTGAAAGCTTGGTTGAACCAGAGGGTTCGAAAGATCAGGACAATCCCACGCCACTCCGCAGGAGTAGTAGGCAGTCTCATCCGCCCGAGAGATACTACGGTTTTCTCATTGACGGGGATAGAGAGGATTGCATCATAGATTATGATGAGCCTACTAGCTTCCAGCAAGCCATTCAGAGCGTCGACTCGGTAAAATGGCTGGATGCAATGCGGCCCGAAATGGAGTCCATGTACACCAACAAAGTATGGATGTTGGACATTGCTCCAGACGGGGTAAAACCCGTAGGATGCAAGTGGATCTTCAAAAGGAAGATTGGTGTAGATGGACAGGTTGGGACCTATAAAGCTAGACTGGTTGCAAAGGGTTTTCGTCAGCGACCTGGTTTGGACTATGACGAAACTTTTTCTCCAGTAGCTATGCTGAAATCCATTCGGATCCTTCTTGCCATTGCTGCCTTCCACGATTATGAAATTTGGCAGATGGACGTAAAGACAGCTTTTCTAAATGGACATTTAGAGGAGTGTGTCTATATGGATCAGCCAGAGGGTTTCATTCAGAGTGGGAGCAGCGGAAAGGTGTGCAAGTTGCTTAAGTCCATTTATGGACTAAAGCAGGCATCGCGGAGTTGGAACATCTGTTTTGGTGAGATGGTCAAGGAATTTGTCTTTATCAAAAACCCAGATGAACCATGCATCTATTGTAGATTTGTAGCGAGAACTGCAGTATTCCTCGTTTTATACATGGATGACATTCTCTTAATAGGAAATGACATTCCTATGCTACAATCTGTCAAGGGGTTCTTGTCACACAGGTTCTCCATGAAAGACCTGGGTGATGCCTCATAAATTCTGGGTATCCGGATCTACCGTGACAGATCCAAGAGGATATTAGGACTTTCGCAGTCCAGGTACATCGACGCCATACTGAAGAGATTCAGTATGGAAGATTCCAAGCGCGGTAATTTACCGGCTTGTCACGGGATCACCCTCTCCAAAGAGATGTCTCCCAAGAATGATTTGGAGAGGGATCGCATGTCTATTATACCCTACGCTTTTGCGGTAGGCTCTATAATGTATGCGATGTTGTGTACCAGACCGGATGTGGCTTATGCAATGAGTGTGGTAAGCAGGTATTAGTCAAACCCTGGGGAGAAACATTGGATAGCAGTAAAGAACAATCTCAAGTACCTGAGAAGGACTAAAGAGATGTTCTTGGTGTATGGCGGAAAAGACCTCCAGATTGAGGCCTTTGCTGACTCCAGCTTCCAGAGTGACAAGGATGATTCCAAGTCCATGTCGGGTTTTGTCTTTACCCTCAATGGAGTGGCGGTGTGTTGGAAGAGCTCCAAACAGGAAACCGTTGCTGACTCGAGGATGGAAGCGGAATACATCGCTGCATCTGATGCCGCAAAAGAAGCTGTCTGGATGAGGAAGTTCTTGAGAGAACTTCAGTTGGTTCCGTCCATTGTTGACCCAATACCTCTGTATTGCGACAACAACGGGGCTATAGCTATAGCGAAGGAACCCAGATCCCTTCAGAAATCCAGACACATCTTAAGGCGGTATCACCTGATCAGGGAGATCGTAGATCGCCAGGAGATCGAGGTCCGGAGAGTTGCATCAGAAGATAACATAGCAGATCCATTCACCAAGGCCTTGCCCCAGACTCAGTTCGAGCGGCTGATCGAGATGATAGGTCTTCGATACGCCAGTACATGGCCTTACTGCAAGTGGGAGATTGTTAGTGTATATGCTCTAGAGGCCATTACTGTATCATACTAGTTTGTATATTACTTGATGGAAGCTTGGGATATTCACAGTTGTATATACAATCTTGCTCGAAATGGTAGTATGCTACTTGGTTTGTCTCTGCTTTAATATGTGCATGTATTTCTTTTAGCATATTGCTGATATACATATTAGTAGAGCCCTTAGGATCTTTGCTTGATTACCAGCGTTGTGATGGCGCTCACACTCGTAGGAGCTGGGTGATCTATAAGCACATCCTTATACAGGTCCCTAGTCGTTGAACTATCGAGACAGGGCATCGATACTCCGGAGTAGACTAGCGTATGCGCTTCTCATCCCAGTGTGGGAGACGGTCTGTCCCACAGCCGTCAGTACCTCGTACTGGAGATAGTATGCGGGTGCTCGTTAGGTTACGAGTACACAGGACAGGACTCGTCGGGGATTGTTGGTTGGTATTATACCTATCGTCAGTTATCAATTCCCAGGTGACATGAGTACAGATTAGTCCGTTGACTTGACACTGTCACTTCGCCTCGAGTGTGTTCCTACTGCACTTTGATTACTACCCTACCACGGCTCAAAGGAGTCGTGCAAACAGGTAGTTTTTGGGTACAGTCCCGAAGCACTTGGAGGCAGTGACGGTTAGACAGGATTCGTCTCTCCTGGTATTGGGGGTTGACATCGCGCTATGTCCAGGAGAGCCATTACACGAGTAGTCCCTGGCCAGGGCAAGCGAGATATACTGGTAGGTTTCCAGTGTTATCTCAAGGTGTTCTGGGCTTCACTCCGACACGACTTGTACCGCTATTAGGGGACTGACGTTCACCGCCCCCTAGGCCCGCCATGCGATGTATCAGACGAACAGACTGGACTGTACGGAGATTGTCACATACAGGCCCAGTAGGAGTTCAGATAGGGTTCACCTCGTCAGTCTTCTTATCGACATCTACCTGGGGACCGTTACATACAGCTAGTGCCGCTTGCGGTCTGTGGTTAAACCCACTGCCAGCGTAGTGTCGAGTCTTTAGAGTCCCACACAGAGAGCTATTCGCCTTTAGGCAAAATGAGTAGAGGTCGAATGGTTTTGCGACAGGGTTCGTTCACATCCGTGCACTTGTGCATGTTTGCTGTCCGGACAGTTTATACTAGCGGGCTTTGGTTTAAGCCGGATCCTAGTATATGATTTAAGATTGGTTTTTCTCATTGTATTCGTGTTCCTCGGATCACGAATGCGGGTGCGTATGCACAGTTGCTTGAGACAGAGGGAAAGGACCTTGATTAGGGTTAATGGCTATTGTCATTTTATTAACCCTAATGCTTATGTGTGTATTATTGTTAATTGATAATTAGTTTAATAATTGTGCATGGTTATGGTTGTTGACCATTTGACCTCCTTGACTTGTTGACCTTGGTCGACACTTTGACCATCATCATTTCATTTGGAAGATGCTTTTTGATCCTTGCAATTTGCATTAAAAATGAAATGATAATGGTCATGTCTTGATTAACCATGACAATTATCTAGCTAATTATCTAATTAAAATAATATGCACATATTAGTGAGAATGGTTCACATTATTCTCATTCTATCATATTATTTCTCTCTCTTGTTCTTCCTCTCCCTCAAGCTCTCCCCTCTCATGTGTTGAGAAACACTTGAGCTTGAGAAAAACCCTCTCTTGATCATCTCTACTCTCATCTAGGGTTCAAGGACTAGCACTTCTTGCACTCTAGTTACTTCTAGCTTGGAGTTGAAGCCAAAGGTTGAGGCTTTCGGATGGATCTTTCTTCGACGTGAGAAGACGACCAAGGTGACCTCCTTCCACCACTCCAAGGAGCAAGGAGAGAAGGACTTAAAGCCCAAGGTATAACCTTTCTAGCACTTAGCTAGTTACTAGATAGCTTTAGCAAGTTTTTGTTTAGCAAATATCCTTCTAGCTCTAGTCCATGTTGCCTAAGCTCATAAAAATCTGATTTTTATTCCGTTTTCTGCCTCACCGCAAGCACCGGGGTGGGCAACGTGGACTTACAACAATTAGTCGATCAAGTAGGTGTCTAGAAAGGTGTCAACGGGGTTATGCCCCTGGGAAAACGAGGTTTATTTTAATTAGGTTCGTGCGAAAGCACGGAGAACCTCCCTCAAAGTACCGGCATTGGCCTGGCTGAAAGATTGGCGAACTTGTAGGGTGTAATTAATCCCGGCTAGTCTTTCCTTTTAGTGTTTGAAAGAAGATTTGATAGAAACAGTGGGAGCCATCCTGATTAGATAAAATATATAACCAATCTAATCTTGCAAGAGCGCACACAGAGTGTTTTCTTCTCTCTCTCCAGGTAGCGACCATGTCATTCCTTAATCAAGATAATAATATGGATGTATTGACCGAACCCGCTTGTTATACTAAGCTGGGGAACGTTGGTCCCGCTCCAACTTATAATTGTTATAAGATCGAGCAGGAAATAGAGGAATACCAGGATTCCCATGCCGCCCAAACGAAGAAAGTACATGTTGATGCATCTTCTTCGGGTGTGTTTGTTACAGAGAGCTATTTCTCAGTATCCTCTGCGTCCTGGGTATTTGATACCTGATCAGTATCCCGCATATGTAATCTGTTACATGGGCTAAAGATAGGTAGATTACTGAGAATAGGGTGATATGACTCTAAGTATAGAGGTTGGTGCAATTGTTGCAGCCAAATCAGTTGGCGGATATCACCTTGTATTACCAAATACATTGATTCTGAACGAATGTTATTAGATACCGAACCTGATATACAACATTATATCAGTCTCTTTATTTAATAAAGAAGGATATAATTTTTTAATGTTGGATAATGTTTTGAACATTTCCTATATCAAGCGTTGATCGGTTCAGGCACGTTATCTAAAAGCATATACGTTCTAAATAAAACTACATTTCTTAACATACAGAACACACACAAGAGGAAAAGTTCAGAAATGAACGAATCCTTCTTGTAGCATTATAGACTAGGTCATATCAATGCGACCCGACTAGCTAAGTTACATTAAGATGCATATTTAAATCAGTTTGAATTTACATCTTGTGAAACTTTCCAGTCATGTCACAAAGATAAGATGACCATAGATCCGTTTACTGGAAACAGAGAAAGAGTTAGTAAACACTTAGGATTGATACATGATGATGTATGTAGGTCCTATGTCTACACATGCCAGGAATGGTTCTTTGTACTTCATTACATTCACTGATGATCTCTCAAGATTCGCACATGTGTTCCTGTTGAAACACACGTCTGAGCCTTTTGAGAAATTCAAAGAATATAAGCTAGAAGTAGAGAACCAAAACGGGTATAAGTATTATGTCCTTTGATGTGATCAGGGAGAAGAATACATGAGCACGGAATTCCTGGACTATTCTAAAAGAGAATAAGATTCTCTCTCAGCATTACTCCTCCATATACACCATAATACGCCGGTGTATCGGGGCGGAGCAATCGTGCCCTATGTGATATGGTGTGCTCTATGATGAGTACTGTTGAGTTACCTATTTTCTTTTTGGGAGTTATGCACTTGAGAAGTTGCATACCTATTGAATTGGGTTCTAATCAAATCAGTGCCTACCACTCCATATGAGATATGGTATTGGAAGAGTCCGTCTCTTAAGCAAGTTAAGATTTGGTGTTGTCCGGCCTATGTCGAAAGCAAAATCCGGACAAGCTCGAGGCAAGGTCAGTTCTGTGGAAGTTTGTTGGATATCCCAAGCATTTGCAAGGGAATATCTTCTACCATACCGAGGAACAAAAGATGTTTTATTTCTCGGCATGACCACCCTTTTGGGAAATAGGAATTTTTTATGAAAGAAATTAGTGGTCATGAGGTAGAACTGGAAGGAGTGTTAGTGTATATGCCCTAGAGGCCATTACTGTATCATACTAGTTTGTATATTACTTAATGAAAGCTTGGGATATTCACCTTGTATAAACAATCTTGCTCAATATAGTAGTATGCTACTTGGTTTGTTTCTACTTCAATGTGTACTTGTGTTTATTTTACTATATCACTTATACGCATTAGTGGAGCCCTTAGGATATTTTGCTTGATTACCAGCGTTGTGATGGCAGTCACACTAGTGGGGGCTGGGTAATCTATAAGCACATCCTTATACAGGTCCCTAGTCGCAGGACTATCGAGACAGGGCATCGAACTCTGGAGTAGACTAGCGTATGCGCTTCTCATCCCAGTTTGGGAGATGGTCTGTCCCACAGCCATCAGTACGTCGTACTAAAGATAGTATACGGGTGCTCGTTAGGTTACGAGTACACTGGACAAGACTCGTCGGGAACTGACAGGTTGGTATTATACCTATCGTCAGTCATCAGTTCCCAGGTGACATGAGTACAGCTTAGTCCGCTGACTTGACACTAGCACTTCGCCTCGAGTGTGTTCCCACTGCACTTTGATCACTACCCTACCACGGCTCAAAGGAGTCGTGCAAACAGGTGGTGGTTGGGTGCAGTCCCGAAGCACTTGGAGGCAGTGCCGGTTAGACAGGATTCGTCTCTCCCGGTATTGGGGGTTGACATCGCGCTGTGTCTAGGAGAGCCATTACACGAGTAGTCCCTGGCCAGGGCAAGCGAGATATACTGGTAGGTTCCAGTGTTATCTCAGGGTGTTTTGGGCTTCACTCCGACACGACTTGTACCGCTATTGGGGGACTGACGTTTTACCGCCCCCTAGGCCCGACATGCGATGTATCAGACGAACAGACCGGACTGTACGGAGACTGTCACATTCAGACTCAGTAGGAGTACAGATGGGGTTTCACCTCGTCAACCTTCTTGTCGGCATCTACCTGGGGACCGTTACGCACAGCTAGTGCCGCTTGCGGTCTGTTGTTAAACCCACTGCCACCGTAGTGTCGAGTCTTTAGAGTCCCACACAGAGGGTATTCGCCTCTGGGAAAAATAGAGTAGAGGTCGCATGGCTTTGCGACAGGGTTCGTTCTCATCCGCGCACTTGTGCACGTTTGGAGTCCGGACGAATATTACTGGCTGGCTCTGGTTTGAGTCAGATACCGGTATATGTTTTGGGGTTGCTTTTATCTCTCAGTATTCATGTTCCTCGGAACAAGAATGCAGGTGTGTTTGCACAGTTATTTGAGGAGGAGGAAGATGGTTTCCATTAGGGTTTCGGAACGGGTGCGTTTGCACAGTTGACAGTCGTCTTTTTCCAAACCCTAATAGTTTTATGAAATATCAATTAATAATAGTAATTAGATGAAATATTGTTATGGTTGATTTTGTTGACTTGTTGACCATGGTTGACTTGTTGACCATGGTTGAATGTTGACCACCATCATGCTTTGAAAGATTCTCCTTGATTCATGCTTACACTCATTTATTGAAAGTATGATAGTGGTCATTCCAAATACAACCATCAACTATTTTATTTTTTGAATTATTATTATTAATTAGATAATTCCTTTTCTTTTAGTCATGGTTGCAAAAGAAAAGAGCTCATTTTTTCATAATCATTCTCTCTCCTCACTTCATCTTCTTCTTCCTCAAGCTCAAGGTGATTCCTTCTCATGTGTTGAGAATCATTCACCTTGAAAAGAAAACAACCCCTAGACACTCTCTACTCTCTCTAGGGTTCAAGGATTAGCAAGCCGGAAATCCTAGTTCACTCCAAGTTCGAGAAAGAGCCCAAAGGTTGAACCTTCGAGGTGGATCCATCTTCGACGGAAGAAGGCTACAAGGCAAGAACCATCAACCTCTACAAGGTTTGAAGAAGAAGGAGTTCAAGTTTAGGTATAACTTTCATCCGAGTAGCTAAGACTCTTTAGCTTGTATGCTAGTTTAGTTTAGACACGATCCCGACCTTGTTTAGTCCATGTTGCCTCTGTAAGTCCATATTGCGACCCCCGGTTCTTACGGGGAGGCGGAAACGGTATAAAAACAAATTTTTATCGCAAGAGGCAACATGGACTAAACAAGGTCAGGATCGTGTCTAAACTAAACTAGCATACAAGCTAAAGAGTCTTAGCTACTCGGATAAAAGTTATACCTAAACTTGAACTCCTTCTTCTTCAAACCTTGTAGAGGTTGATGGTTCTTGCCTTGTAGCCTTCTTCCGTCGAAGATGGATCCACCTCGAAGGTTCAACCTTTGGGCTCTTTCTCGAACTTGGAGTGAACTAGGATTTCCGGCTTGCTAAACCTTGAACCCTAGAAAGAGTAGAGAGTGTCTAGAGGTTGTTTTCTTTTCAAGGTGAAGGATTCTCAACACATGAGAAGGAATCACCTTGAGCTTGAGGAAGAAGAAGATGAAGAGAGGAGAGAGAAGCTAAATGAGATAATGAGCTATCTTTTTCTTTCTTGCAACCATAATGCCAAAAGAAAAAGAATTATCTAAATAATAATAATTCAAAATAAGAATAGTTGATGGTAATATGGAATGACCACTATCATGCTTCATTAAATGAAATGTAAGCATGAATCAAGGAGGATCTTTACAAAGCATGATGGTGGTCAACATTCTACCATGGTCAACAAGTCAACCATGGTCAACAAGTCAACAAAATCAACCATAACATAATTCTCATTTAATTACTATTATTAATAGATAATCCATAAATCCATTAGGGTTTGGAAAATGATAACCGTCAATTGTGCATACGCACCCGTTCCGAAACCCTAATGAAAGTCATCTTCCTCCTCCTCAAATAACTGTGCATACACACCTGCATTCTTGTTCCGAGGAACATGAATACTGAGAGATAAAAGCAACCCCAAAACATATACCAGTATCCGGCTCAAACCAGAGCCTGCTGGCAATATCCGTCCGGACTCCAAACGTGCACAAGTGCGTGGAGGAGAACGAACCCTGTCGCAAAAACATGCGACCTCTACTCTGTTTTGCCCAGAGGCGAATACCCTCTGTGTGGGACTCTAAAGACTCGACACTACGCTGGCAGTGGGTTTAACCACAGACCGCAAGCGGCACTAGCTGTGCGTAACGGTCCCCAGGTAGATGCCGACAAGAAGGCTGACGAGGTGAAACCCCATCTGTACTCCTACTGAGTCTGAATGTGACAGTCTCCGTACAGTCCGGTCTATTCGTCTGATACATCGCATGTCGGGCCTAGGGGGCGGTAAAACGTCAGTCCCCCAATAGCGGTACAAGTCGTGTCGGAGTGAAGACCAAAACACCCTGAGATAACACTGGAACCTACCAGTATATCTCGCTTGCCCTGGCCAGGGACTACTCGTGTAATGGCTCTCCTAGACACAGCGCGATGTCAACCCCCAATACCGGGAGAGACGAATCCTGTCTAACCAGCACTGCCTCCAAGTGTTTCGGGACTGCACCCAACCACCACCTGTTTGCACGACTCCTTTGAGCCGTGGTAGGGTAGTGATCAAAGTGCAGTGGGAACAAACTTGAGGCGAAGTGCTAGTGTCAAGTCAGCGGACTAAGCTGTACTCATGTCACCTGGGAACTGATGACCGACGATAGGTATAATACCAACCTGTCAGTTCCCGACGAGTCCTGTCCAGTGTACTCGTAACCTAACGAGCACCCGTATACTATCTCTAGTACGACGTACTGATGGCTGTGGGACAGACCATCTCCCACACTGGGATGAGAAGCGCATACGCTAGTCTACTCCGGAGTATCGATGCCCTGTCTCGATAGTCCTGCGACTAGGGACCTGTATAAGGATGTGCTTATAGATTACCCAGCCCCCACTAGTGTGACTGCCATCACAACGCTGGTAATCAAGCAAAAGATCCTAAGGGCTCCACTAATGCGTATAAGTGATATAGTAAAATAAACACAAGTACACATTAAAGTAGAAACAAACCAAGTAGCATACTACTATATTGAGCAAGATTGTTTATACAAGGTGAATATCCCAAGCTTCCATTAAGTAATATACAAACTAGTATGATACAGTAATGGCCTCTAGGGCATATACACTAACAGCCTCTTGCGATAAAAATTTGTTTTTTATACCGTTTCCGCCTCCCCGTAAGAACCGGGGGTCGCAATATGGACTTACAGTGGTATCAGAGCCTAACTAAACTTAAAGTAGCTTGGTAGTGAAGTGTAACGAAGTTCGGAAACGAAAAAGTCACAAAACCGGAAAAACAAAACCCTAAGTTTCTGTTGAAATTTTTTCTGCTCTAAATGAAAAACTTTATACTTGTAAATTCGGCTCAGGGTTTTGTATGAACACCCAAGAAAAACGACACAGTGATTCGTTCAAACCGCCGCGCTTCCGCCGTACGAGGTAGGCATCTGCCGCGGAAGCGCCGCGGTTTGTCGTCTTCTGTGCATCGTTTTTCGTGCAGTGTGTGTCTGTGTTGGTTTTGGGATTTTTAAAATATATTATATGTGCCCAGATTTTCCAGAACAGAAATTTGCTTTTGGGGTCCTATAATTCCGTATTTTTTCCGAACTTCACTGCACTTTGACTATGGTGGTTATATCTGTGTTGCTTGCATGTATTGAACGTCGGCTAATCGCTATGAGGCGATTAGTCGGGGTCATACATAATCTGTGTTTGATATTGGAATGTGTATATGAATGTGTTGGACTGTCGCGGGTGAATAGCCGGGGTGGATGTGAGATGAGCTTTTGTTTTTCTTTCATTCATTGTAAATGTAAATTGATGTAATAATTATTATTTGTTTGGCCGCACAACCGGGTCGGGGTTGTAGCCGTCATTGTATAATTCTTTTTACTGTTTTTGCTCCTAGGATAGACCCATGGAGGGGTGCACAAACTGCCGGGTACTTGGCGGGTAGTTTGCCGCACCCGTAGGGGTCTTGGGTGGGGTATTGGCTATTCACCGCGACCGTGTTATCCGCTTTTCGTTTCAGGCTCGAAAGGATTGCGGATTGCTAGTATATCCAATGTATTCATCTGTGATCTGTAATGTCTATCATTGCTTTCTATTTAGGCGTTGCTTATGTTTTACAGCCGCGCTAGCCCAGCCCCCGCTCTGTCGTTAGTTAAGTAACCTAACGAGTGATGACGGGACCCCGTGGCGAATGCGAATGGCATAAGCGTACGTCATATATTGGTTGTTTTCTGCAATGGTAGGAATTAAATGATGGGACGCATTAAAAGTACTAATGCAAGAATATCACGCATTAAAAGAACTAATGCAAGATAATAAACCAAGTTAAAATCGTTGGAACACTTTCAAAAAACCACTCGGTTCTTTTCAAAACTAACTTTTAAATGCGGAGTTTGAGCCACTCCTTCTAAAAGCTATCACGTTCCATCGATTATATCAAGTTCACTATGTTCACGGTTTCGCCAAAACCATTCGTAGCCCTCCGTCGTTTCATATGAATATTCAACGGTATTCAAGCTGTGTTTGTTGGCCTTAGTCAAGGCACAGTGTTTGGTAGCTGGTGGGTATTCATATGTTGCATAGATAGAATGCGTTGGTTTGGGACAGTCGTATTGCCTTGTTGGCCATAGTCAAGGGTAGATACGGGTGGATTCAAATTAACCTGGATAACGACGGGTAGAACTTGACATGTGACTTATGATTTGTTGGCCTTAGTCAAGGTCATAAGAGCATGGGGCAAAAATCCACATCGGGAGTTTCATAAGTACTGAAACTTGCTAGATTTGCATACCATTTGGAGTGTGGTGATTCTGGTAGGATTCCTTCAGTTTCGTCACGCAATGATATTTGGATCCCGATCCTACTGTGAGTATATGCTACTCCTCGGGAAATTTTTCACTAAACGATCAATGCTATAAACCTAGTAGGTGCCTAGAAAGGTGTTAGCGGGGCTACGCCCCCAGGGAAAAGAGGTTATTTAATTAAGGAACTTCGCGAAAGCGTTGGAAAACCTCCCTCGAAGTACCGACACTGGCCTGGCTGAACGGTTAAGCAAGTATTGTGCGGTGGGATTGATCCTGACTAATTCTTCCTTTATGGTTTGAGGAAGGATTCGAGAGACAGTGGGAGCCATCCTGTTTAGACAAATTAAAAACCATTCTAAACTTGCAAGAGCATCGTGCTAAAGTGTTTCTTCTCTCCCCCTTGCAGCGACCAAATCGAAATGACTGGACTTAAGTTGATTCTAGATAAAAACATATTGACAGGGCCAAACTACAAAGATTGGCTCAGGAATGTCAAGTTGGCAATCACTTACGACAAGCTGGGGTATCTTCTTACCACCAAAGCTCCCCCCGTCCCAGGTCCCACCTCCAGCGTCGCGGATAAAGAAATCCGTAAGACTTGGGAGATTGACAGCGCGAAGGCCAGGTGCCTCGTACTTGCCTCGATGGACAACGAACATCAGAGGAGGCACGAGAATATGGATTTGGAATCCATATTTCTTCATACAAAAGAACTGTATGGAGAGCAGTCTCGTATCGCAAGATACGAAGTGTCGAAGAAGTTGTTTTCGACAAAGTTGCCCGTCGGATCATCGGTAGCGGACCACGTGCTTAAGATGATTGGCTACACTGAGGAGCTCGCGGAACTTGGGACCACGTTGGACAGTGAACTCTATACGGATATAATTCTCCAGTCCCTTCCATCCACTTACGCCCAGTTCATACTGAATTTCAACTTGCAAGAAAAGGAAGTTGAACTTTCAGAACTCCTCAACATGCTGAGAAGCGCAGAGGGCACCCTACAGAAGGGTAGGGAAACACCCGCTCTGTTTGTAGGAGGATCTTCTTCCTCTAGGTCCAAGGCGAAAGCCAAGGGAAAGAGGAAGAAAGCCCCCGCCAAACCAAGAGGCGGTGTTAGTAAAGTGGGTACGAAGGGAAAGGAAAAGGCAACAAAGATTGCGGGGAAGCTTGTTGGTAAGGAAGAATGCTTCTATTGTCATAAGAGTGGACACTGGAAGAAAGATTGCAGGGCTTGGAAGGCCAAGACACAGGAACTGAAGCAGGTTGCGGCTTCAGCTTCAGGTGTGTATGTTATTGAAAACTGTCTTTCTATAAACTCTACTTCCTGGGTATTGGATACCGGATCAGGATCTCATATCTGTAATTCTTTGCAGGCGTTGAGAAACCGTAGGTTTTTGAAGGCAGGTGACATGACCCTCAGAGTTGCGAACGGAGCTAGCATGGATGCTAAAGCCGTGGGGGACTATCACCTGGGAATGTCAGATAGGCATATTTTTGTTTTGCGTAATTGCTTTTTTGTACCCAACGCAACTTGTAATATCATTTCTGTATCTTTGGTTTCTAAAGAAGGTTATGAATTTGCGTTTGTAAGTAATATTGTAAACATTCACCTTAATCAAGTTCTGATTGGGTCAGGTACACTGAGCAATGGTATATACGTATTGAACCAACCACAAATTTTCAATGTCCAGAATACACACAAAAGAAAGTCTCCAGATATCAATCAGGCTTTCTTATGGCATTGTAGACTGGGTCACATCAATGAGACACGGTTGACTAAGTTACATAAAGAAGGATACTTGGATCCGTTCGAGTATCAGTCTTATGCCTCTTGTGAATCTTGTCTCATGGGAAAGATGACAAAGACTCCGTTCACTGGACACGGAGAAAGAGCGAGCGAGCTCTTAGGACTCATACACAGTGACGTGTGTGGTCCAATGTCTACACATGCGCGAAACGGTTATTCATACTTCATTACTTTCACAGACGATTTCTCTAGGTATGGACATGTCTTCTTAATGAAGCACAAATCCGAAGCTTTTGAGAAATTTCGGGATTACAAGAATGAAGTTGAAAAACAAACAGGCAAAAGTATTAAGATTCTAAGATCGGATCGAGGTGGAGAATACTTGAGTGCCGAGTTCCTGGACTATTTAAAAGAGAATGGAATTCTCTCTCAGCGTACTCCTCCATACACTCCGCAACATAACGGTGTATCGGAAAGGAGGAATCGAACCCTATTGGATATGGTTCGTTCCATGATGAGTAAGGCTGAGTTACCGTGATCTTTCTGGGGTTATGCACTGGAAACAGCTGCACATCTCTTGAACCAAGTTCCTACTAAGACAGTGCCTACCACACCATATCAGATGTGGAGTGGGAAGAAACCCTGTCTTAAATCCTTCAAGACATGGGGATGTCCGACTTTTGTAAAAAAGCAGCATGCGGACAAGCTCGAGGCACGCTCAGTACAGTGCAAGTTTGTGGGATACCCAAAGAACTCCAAAGGGTATCTTTTCTACTACGAAGAGGAACAAAAAGTTCTTGTTTCTCGTCATGCCTACTTCTTGGAAACTGAGTTTTTGGAAAACCAGATAAGTGGGAGCGCAGTAGAACTGGAAGAAATTCCAGAACCACAGAACATTACTGAAAGCTTAGAGGAACCAGAGGGTTCGAGAGAACAGGACATTCCTTTGCCGCTCCGCAGAAGTTGTAGGCAGTCTCATCCGCCCAAGAGATACTACGGTTTTCTCATAGACGGGGATCGAGAGGATTGCATCATAGATTATGATGAGCCTACTAGCTTCCAGCAGGCCGTTCAGAGCGTTGACTCGGTAAAATGGCTGGATGCAATGCGGACCGAAATGGAGTCCATGTACACCAACAAAGTATGGACGTTGGACATTGCTCCAGACGGGGTAAAACCCGTAGGATGCAAGTGGATCTTCAAAAGGAAGATTGGTGTAGATGGACAGGTTGAGACCTATAAAGCTAGACTTGTAGCAAAGGGTTTCCGTCAAAGACCTGGCTTGGACTATGATGAAACCTTTTCTCCAGTGGCTATGCTGAAATCCATTCGGATCCTTCTTGCCATTGCTGCCTTCCACGATTATGAGATTTGGCAGATGGACGTGAAGACCGCTTTTCTAAATGGAAATTTAGAGGAGTGTGTCTATATGGATCAGCCAGAGGGTTTCATTCAGAGTGGGAGCAGCGGAAAGGTGTGCAAGTTGCTTAAGTCCATCTATGGACTAAAGCAGGCATCGCGGAGTTGGAACATCTGTTTTGATGAGACGGTCAAGGAATTTGGCTTTATCAAAAATCCAGATGAACCATGCATCTATAGTAGATTTGTAGCGAGTACTGTAGTATTCCTCGTTTTATACGTGGATGACATTCTCTTAATAGGAAATGACATTCCTATGCTACAATCTGTCAAGGGGTTCTTGTCACACAGGTTCTCCATGAAAGACCTGGGTGATGCCTCATACATCCTGGGGATCCGGATCCATCGTGATAGATCCAAGAGGATATTAGGACTTTCTCAGTCCAGGTACATCGACACCATAGAGAAAAGATTCAGTATGGAAGATTCCAAGCGCGGTAACCTACCGGCTTGTCACGGGATCACCCTCTCTAAAGAGATGTCTCCCAAGACTGATTTGGAGAGGGATCGCATGTCTATTATACCCTACGCTTCTGCGGTAGGCTCTATAATGTATGCGATGTTGTGTACCAGACCGGATGTAGCTTATGCACTGAGTGTGGTAAGCCGGTATCAGTCAAACCCTGGGGAGAAACACTGGATAGCGGTAAAGAACATTCTCAAGTACCTGAGAAGGACTAAGGAGATGTTCTTGGTGTATGGCGGAAAAGACCTCCAGATCGAGGCCTTTGCTGACTCCAGCTTCCAGAGTGACAAGGATGATTCCAAGTCCATGTCGGGTTTTGTCTTTACCCTCAATGGAGGGGCGGTGTGTTGGAAGAGCTCGAAACAGGAAACCGTTGCAGACTCGACTATGGAAGCGGAATACATCGCTGCATCTGATGCCGCAAAAGAAGCTGTCTGGATAAGGAAGTTCTTAAAAGAACTTCAGGTGGTTCCGTCCATTGTTGACCCAATACCTCTGTATTGCGACAACAACGGGGCTATAGCTTTAGCAAAGGAACCCAGGTCCCATCAGAGATCCAGGCACATCTTGAGGCGGTATCACCTGATCAGGGAGATCGTGGATCGCAAGGAGATCGAGGTACGGAGGGTTGCTTCAGAAGAGAACACTGCAGATCCATTCACCAAGGCCCTACCCCAGACTCAGTTCGAGCGGCTGATCGAGATGATAGGTCTTCGATACGCCAGTACATGGCCTTAGTGCAAGTGGGAGATTGTTAGTGTATATGCCCTAGAGGCCATTACTGTATCATACTAGTTTGTATATTACTTAATGGAAGCTTGGGATATTCACCTTGTATAAACAATCTTGCTCAATATAGTAGTATGCTACTTGGTTTGTTTCTACTTCAATGTGTACTTGTGTTTATTTTACTATATCACTTATACGCATTAGTGGAGCCCTTAGGATCTTTTGCTTGATTACCAGCGTTGTGATGGCAGTCACACTAGTGGGGGCTGGGTAATCTATAAGCACATCCTTATACAGGTCCCTAGTCGCAGGACTATCGAGACAGGGCATCGATACTCCGGAGTAGACTAGCGTATGCGCTTCTCATCCCAGTTTGGGAGATGGTCTGTCCCACAGCCATCAGTACGTCGTACTAAAGATAGTATACGGGTGCTCGTTAGGTTACGAGTACACTGGACAGGACTCGTCGGGAACTGACAGGTTGGTATTATACCTATCGTCAGTCATCAGTTCCCAGGTGACATGAGTACAGCTTAGTCCGCTGACTTGACACTAGCACTTCGCCTCGAATGTGTTCCCACTGCACTTTGATCACTACCCTACCACGGCTCAAAGGAGTCGTGCAAACAGGTGGTGGTTGGGTGCAGTCCCGAAGCACTTGGAGGCAGTGCCGGTTAGACAGGATTCGTCTCTCCCGGTATTGGGGGTTGACATCGCGCTGTGTCTAGGAGAGCCATTACACGAGTAGTCCCTGGCCAGGGCAAGCGAGATATACTGGTAGGTTCCAGTGTTATCTTAGGGTGTTTTGGGCTTCACTCCGACACGACTTGTACCGCTATTGGGGGACTGACGTTTTACCGCCCCCTAGGCCCGACATGCGATGTATCAGACGAACAGACCGGACTGTACGGAGACTGTCACATTCAGACTCAGTAGGAGTACAGATGGGGTTTCACCTCGTCTGCCTTCTTGTCGGCATCTACCTGGGGACCGTTACGCACAGCTTGTGCCGCTTGCGGTCTGTGGTTAAACCCACTGCCAGCGTAGTGTCGAGTCTTTAGAGTCCCACACAGAGGGTATTCGCCTCTGGGCAAAACAGAGTAGAGGTCGCATGGCTTTGCGACAGGGTTCGTTCTCATCCGCGCACTTGTGCACGTTTGGAGTCCGGACGGATATTACTGGCTGGCTCTGGTTTGAGTCAGATACCGGTATATGTTTTGGGGTTGCTTTTATCTCTCAGTATTCATGTTCCTCGGAACAAGAATGCAGGTGTGTATGCACAGTTATTTGAGGAGGAGGAAGATGATTTCCATTAGGGTTTCGGAACGGGTGCGTTTGCACAGTTGACAGTCGTCTTTTTCCAAACCCTAATAGTTTTATGAAATATCAATTAATAATAGTAATTAGATGAAATATTGTTATGGTTGATTTTGTTGACTTGTTGACCATGGTTGACTTGTTGACCATGGTTGAATGTTGACCACCATCATGCTTTGAAAGGATTCTCCTTGATTCATGCTTACACTCATTTATTGAAAGTATGATAGTGGTCATTCCAAATACAACCATCAACTATTTCATTTTTTGAATTATTATTATTAATTAGATAATTCCTTTTCTTTTAGTCATGGTTGCAAAAGAAAAGAGCTCATTCTTTCATAATCATTCTCTCTCCTCACTTCATCTTCTTCTTCCTTAAGCTCAAGGTGATTCCTTCTCATGTGTTGAGAATCATTCACCTTGAAAAGAAAACAACCCCTAGACACTCTCTACTCTCTCTAGGGTTCAAGGATTAGCAAGCCGGAAATCCTAGTTCACTCCAAGTTCGAGAAAGAGCCCAAAGGTTGAACCTTCGAGGTGGATCCATCTTCGACGGAAGAAGGCTACAAGGCAAGAACCATCAACCTCTACAAGGTTTGAAGAAGAAGGAGTTCAAGTTTAGGTATAACTTTCATCCGAGTAGCTAAGACTCTTTAGCTTGTATGCTAGTTTAGTTTAGACACGATCCCGACCTTGTTTAGTCCATGTTGCCTCTTGCGATAAAAATTTGTTTTTTATACCGTTTCCGCCTCCCCGTAAGAACCGGGGGTCACAATATGGACTTACAAGGAGTTCCAGCTATACAAAGTACAACTGATGATTTGGTAGAACCGAAGTATTCAATAGCTCCCGACGAACCTCAGCCTCTCCGCTGATCTGGTAGGGTTCCTCATCCGTCTGAGAGATACTACGGTTTTCTCGATGACAGTGGGAGCGAGGATTGCATCATGAGATGATGACCCAACTAGTTTCGAGCAGGCCATCAGGAGTGGGGACTCTGTAAGAATAGCTGGATGCTAAGCGATCTGAAATTGAATCTATGTACACCAACAAAGTATGGACTTTTGTTTCTATATCTGAAGGGTTAAATCCCCATCAGGAGCAAGTATATCTTGAGAAGATTACTTGGTGTAGATGGAAAAGTTAAGACTTTCAAAGCTATACTTGTTGTAAAAGGTTCTCGCCATTAACTAGGTATGGTTTTTGATGAAACCTTTTCTTAGGTACCTATGCTTAAGTCCATCCAGATCCTGCTTGCCATTGCTACATACCATGACTACGATATCTACCGGTTGGGTGTCATGACTGCTTTTCTAAATACTGATTCAGAAGAGAACGTCTATAAGTACACAGCCAGAGGGCTTCGTATACAATGGGAGCAGCGGAAACATGTGCAAGTTGCTTTATGCGGGCATCGCGGAGTTGGAACGTCTGTTTTGATGTGGTAGTCAAAGAGTTTGACTTCATCAAAACGGTAGATGAACCTAGTATATACAAAAAGGTAGTAGAGAGTAAGGAGGTCTTCCTCGTATTGTACGTGGATGCCATACTCTTGATAGGAAAGGAGTTTCCTATACTACACTTGGTCAATCTCCTCTTATCACATTGATTCTCCATATAGGATCTAGGTGATACCTCCTAAATCCTGGTTTCTGGATCTAAATGGATGTTAGGATTCTCACTAGGTGTAGTGAGATGGTATTAATCGATCCTGGGGAGAATCACTGGATAGCTTCCAGGGTGGTAAGGTCGACTGAATGTCATTCACAGGCACTGTCTTTATTCTTAGTGGAGGGATGGTATGTTGGAAGAGTTCCAAGCTAGATACCGTAGCAAACTAGACGATAAAGGCTAGATACATCGCTATCAAAGATACTACTAAAGAGGTAGTCTGGGTGTATATTTGTTCATGAGATGAACTAGGTTCCTACCATTGTGTGACAATGGAAATGTGGATTTGGCCTAGGAACCACGGTACCATCAGTGACCCAGACATAATCTAAGGCAGTATCACCTGATCATGGAGATGGTTGTTCTCCAAGAGATCGAAGTTAGGAGAGTAGACTCAGAAGTTAACACGGCGGATCCACTCACCGAGGCCTTTCCCGCGAGAGACTTTTATAAGACGTTGGGTATGCTATACTGCAAAACTGGCCTTAGTGCAAGTGGGAGATTGTTAGTTGTATGTATGCCCTAGATGCCATTATTGTACATGAGATGTATAATATAGTGGATGCTTGGACATATATAGGGAGGACTTTCTTGCTCGACATGATAGTATGCTATCTGGTTGCTCTTTTATCTTAACATGTAAACTTACTGTCTCTCTGTTACATGTTGATAATGCCCTTAGGATGTGTACTTGACTTCCAGGATTATGATGCAGATCATACTAGTGGGTCCTGGGTAGTCCATGAGTTCATCCTTCAATGTTCCTGGTCATGGGAATATCAAGACGGGGCATCGATATTCCAGAATAGACTAGCGTATATCTTCTCGACCCATAAGATGGGCGATGGATGATCCCATATCCATTGGTGTTTGACATCAGATATGCTGTACGGGTGCTCAGTGGAGACTGGGTACACTGAACGGACTCGCCGAGAACTCCTATATGGTATTATACCTCATGTCAGATAGCAGTTATTTGGTGACACTCGTACAGGTTAGTCTGTCGACCCGAGATCGTCATAGTGTCTTGTGTGTCTCCTACTGTGCTTTGATTTCCACCCTACCATGGCTATACTGAGTCATGCAAACAGGTGGTTTTTGGGTACAGTCCCGAGTCACATGGACGCAATGAGCGATAGGAGGGGATTCGTCTCTCTCGGTATTGGGGGTTGATGTTGCACTATGCTCGATTGGTCATAACTGAAATCCTTGGCCATGGTAGATGCGATTTATTGATAAGTGTTATCAGTAGTTTCTCATCCGTTATGGACCTTACATCGGCATGACTTATCAAGATACTGGGGTCTGACATTTACCACCCCTAGACGAGATATGCGCCATATCAGACGAACAGACCGGACTGTGCGGCAGTGTTACTGATTGGATTCACAGGAGTATGAGCAGGCTTGCTTATTGATCTTATGATCGCTCAATACCCGGGTGTCCGTTATGTTTAGCACGCCTCTTGCGGCTTGTGGGTGTTTGATATGATCATCACCCACTGCCGGCGTATTGATGAGTCTTTAGAGTCCTACACAGAGGTTTCCTGGCTCAGGCGAAACGGTGTACGAGCACATATGAGATATGTGCGGGACCGAGATTAATACGCATATGTGATACTGTGTTCTATTCTCGCGATTTGTATTATGGGTCGGTTATATGTGATATAGTCGGGTTATCGAATCAAGTGTTGATTCGATAAATTGATACACATGATATTAGTCGGTTATATATGATATAGCTGGATTATTAAATAAAGTGTTGATTTAATAATCTAATGTATAATTATGTATTTGATATATTAATTTATATTGACTAGTATTAGCTCACTTAAGATTGCTTTTCTCACTTGATTATGTATTAAGTATATATGTGATATATACTTGTGTTCATATTTGTGTCATGCTTGATGATACATGCAAACTTGGGTGTGTGTATGACTTACACCATGCTTGTTATAATTTAGGGTTTTATTTGTTTTAGGTAAATCAAAATGACATGGATTTTTTCATGGCTTGAAAGCTTCATGAAGCTTGTAGACCATTGACCAAAGTCCACTCATTTTGTTTTACTTAAGATATTTTAAACCTAACCATTATGTTAAAACCATGGTTTAGTCTCTGAAATGGTTAGTATATGACACTAACTCACCCATGGTTGCGTAATGATTAAATTAATTCACCACTTGATTTATTCTTGAGTTTTTCTTCTTCTTCTTCATCTCAACCCAAAAGCTTTCTAGGTTTTTGGTAAATGGTGAAAATGAGTGAGAAAATAAAATCTAAAGTGAGCCCACTTCCTACTTCATCATCCTACACACTTGGTTCGGTAGTATAGGGTGTTCTCTTTACAAAGTTTTTGACCTAGTGAAGAGGTAGCTTGGGTTTGAGTCTCCTCGACGTAGATCATATTCGGTCTCGAAGACTTCGAGCAATTTTGTTCATTTCTCCAAGGGAACCCATACTAGAGTTCGGGAGATCGACACTCGCAGTGAAGGGACTACTACACGGAGCTATAGAAGTGAAGGACCGGTATACAAAGGTTGTATTCCTCATTCACTTAGTGTAATGGTTGATTACATGTTTGGTTTTGTATATTTACTCTAGCTTGATCCTAGCTTAGGATTGATTATCACCTTAGAATTTTTTAATTTAGCATGATAGTTGTTGTGAAAACCCAGTAGGGTGCTATGGAATCCCAACAATATTGCACCCCCGCAGTTTCGTAGTGTAGCGTGCGAATATGTTATATATATTAAGTATGGTATTTTGAGACATGTATAATTAGCAAGAAAGGTTTTAGGAGATCATGGGTTAAATTTTAGTGTAATTAGATGATAGTGTCGTTAGTTAGTTTCTTAGTCACGAAACCCTAGAGTAAAGGTTTACACACACACACATGCACACACGTGTTATGTTTTGGTGTATATGATATATGTATATGGATGTGTTGCTATATATATATATATATATACATATACGTTTACACGTATGATGAGGATATTATATGATACCTAGAGATGAGTCGATGTGATTGGGCATGATGCCGTGAGATCGGTGATGTGAATTGGGTCGTGTTATGATATACGATATGATATATGAGTGGATCATTGGGCGATGTATTTTCATACACACGCGGGCGATGTGTTTTCATACACACGCGGATATATATGTATGATGGTATCGAAATGTACTAGACTTTAGATCAGTACCCCTAATTCAGGATATGATGATAATGATACCAGATATATAAAGAGTTATATGTGATATTTGACCCGTACCCCTATTTTGGGATGCCGTACGATGGATTTTACCGTACGAAGTATAATTATAAAGATTGATCCGCACTCCTGACCCAAGGATGTCGTATTATATATGTTATCCTACGTGACGCTATGGAGGCGGGATCACCGACTACTAGATATATCGACTCGGACTTGGGTGCATTTCCTTACCCTTTTGATTAGTCTCTTAGCTTTATCGTGTTGTTACTTAGTAGATGTTAGATTGGGCTCGAGTCATACTTATTTCAAAAACTAACGAATCGTGAGTATTTTAAAGACATGCCTAGGGATACTACGGATATTTCAAAGGACGTACCTTCTCTTAAAAACACCGTAGCCCCTATTTCTAAACACCATGCTTCATGCTATTTCAAATACCAAAACAATATGACTCGTATATATAATGTATATTCTTTATTGTTGTGTTTACTATCATTTTTTGTATATTCTTGCTATTCGCAATGCATGCTTAAATGTGTTTTCGTAGTTATTATAAAACCCTGCTGTCAGGACACCAGCACCATTACTGATGATGTGTATGCTCCACGTATACTTACTTGCCGGCTCACACATATCATCATCGGTAATTTTCATGTCACATACACATTAGAAAATACTACTTCATTAGTATAAATTGCTAGCTGATAGTTTCGACATAGTACTAGTGCACTAGCTTTTATATGCTAGCTTATACATTGCATTTATTACTGTGATATCTCTTGCATGTGTATTTATCCATTTGTTATGCAATATTATGGGGCTTTATGCCGGTAATTCACTGCTTATTTACTCTTGAGAATTGGATTTCGGATTTTCCATGAGATTTCTGGATTCGGAGAAACCGCATGGATTTTATAAACTCGTTTTCATTTCAAAAGATAAAATTTGCGGTTTTCTCGTGATATGACGTGAGATATGTCCACCATGAGTTTTCTTGGCTCTTGAGCGATATCCTACACCCGATTCGAGGAGGAGGATGAACCGTCTACGAGTGCATGGTGGACCCGGTGCATACCCCGAGGCAAGATGGTCGCAGATGATGGCGTTGAGCCTGGCAGGAAAGCACTACCGACCGGTTATTTGTGACGCGGCGGATATCCGGAGGATACCGACGTAGTCCTGAGATTTGATGATTTGAGTGTAGGGTTACTAGGCATAGTCACAAGGTTCTACAAGGCATCTACCATGCCCGATTTAAATTTTAGACGTGCCGAACAACCCTAACCAAGATCTTAGACTAGAGATTAGGCGAAACAAAAAGCAACTAAACAACTTTACTGCTAAGAGTTAGGGATTACAACCTTTGTAGTCTGTTCCTTCACTTCTAAAGCTCCGTGTTGAGGTCCCTTCGCTGCGATCATCGAGTACCCGGACTCTGGAGAGGCTCCATGAAGAGAAAGATGCAAGCTTGCTTCCGATCTTCGATAACAAAGATGATCTACCTTGAAGAAACTCAAACCCAAGATCTTGCTTTGCTAATCAAGTATTAGCAAAGCAAACACCTTAATCTAAGCGGCTAGAATAGATGAGGATGATGAAGTAGGAATTTAGCACTCATTTTTTTTCTTCATCTCAATCAAAATCATCACTTTGCAAAAAGCTAGAAAGCTTTTTCAAGAGGAAGAAGAAGAAGAATCAAAGCCATTTGTGATGAATAATGAATCAAGTGAGGTTAGATATGCAACCATGGGTTAAGTATGAAGACTTAAACCATGTAGAGAATTAACTATGGTTAAAGGGTTGGGTTGGGTTAAAGAAATATCTTTGCAAAATATCACAAAATATCAAGGTCAAAGTCAAAGCTTCAAGAAGCTTCATTAAAGTTTAACCCTAATCCAAACCCTAACCATATTTAAACTCCACAAATCATGTTGCATTTATAACCATAACATGTTACAATATTATATATCACTCATACAATATTTATTGTAACAAAATAAAATAATACAATTAACATATATCACATATATATCAATGTATTACCCGAGTAAGAAAAAGAATCTTTAAGTGAGCTTATATTAGTTAATGTAATATAATATATCAAATATATAAGTATACATTAAATTATCGAATCAACACTTGATCCGATAATCCGGCTATTTCACAAATAACCGACTAATATAATCTGTATCAGTTCATCGAATCAACACTTGATCCGATGACCCGGCTATATCACAAATACCCGGCCGATATCACATATCGTGAGAATATAGTACGGTATCACATACACGTATTGTTCTCGGCCCCGCACATATCGCATATGTGCTCCTACTCCGTTTTTCCTGAGCCAGGAAACCTCTGTGTAGGACTCTAAAGAATCGTCAATACGCCGGCAGTAGGTGATGATCATATCAAACACCCACAAACTGCAAGCGGTCAGCTAAACGTAACATCCACCCAGGGATTGAGCGATCAGAAGATCAACAAGCAACCCTGTACATTCTCCTGTGAATCCAATCAGTAACACTCCCGTACAGTCCGGTCTCTTCGTCTGATATGTCGCATATCTCGCCTAGGGGTGGTAAACGTCAGACCCCAGTAGCTTGATAAGTCGTGTCGATATGAGGTCCATAACACTTCGAGAAACTACTGATAACACTTACCAGTAAATCTCAGCAACCCTGGCCTGGGATTTCCTGTTATAGCCAATCGAACACAGAGCAACATCAACTCCCTATATCGGGAGAGACGAAACCCCTCCTATCGCTCATTGCCTCCATGTGAATCGGGACTGTACCCAAAAGCCACCTTTTTACACGCCCTCTTGGACGTGGTATGATGGAAATCAAAGCATAGTGGATATCACACAAGAATCTACGACGATCTCGGGTCTACAGACTAACCTGTACCAGTGTCACCAGAGAACTGTCATATGACGTGAGGTATAATACCATTTGAGAGTTCTCGGCGAGTCCGTCCAGTGTACCCAGTCTCCACTGAGCACCCGTATACCTTCTCTGATGTCAAACACCAATGGATATGGGATCATCCATCGCCCATGATATGGGTCAAGAAGCCCATACGCTAGTCTACTCGGGAGTATCGATGCCCTGTCTCGGTACTCCCACGATTAGGAACATTTGAAGGATGTACTTGGCGACTACACTGTCCCCACTAGTATGATCTGCATCATAGTCCTGGTATCAAGTACTCATCCTAAGGGCTTTATAAATATGTGACATAGAGACAATCAGAGTACATGTTAAAATAAAGAGTAACCAGATAGCATACTATCATGTCGAGCAAGAAAGGCCTCCCTATATATGTCCAAGCATCCACTACAATATACAATGATATACACTAATGGCCTCTAGGGCAAACATATAACTAACAATCTCCCACTTGCACTAGGGCCATCTGTTGTGGTATCGTATACCCAACAATCAGCTGTGGTTGAGGTATCTCATACTCAACCATCCCATAAAAGTCTCTACTGGGAAATATGACTTTGTGAGTAGATTCGCGCTGTTGTCCTCTGTGTCTACTCTCCTAACCTTGATCTCCCAGGAGATCAACCATCTCCATGATCAGGTGATACTGCCTTAGAATATGTCTGGATCTCTGATGGGACGGGGGTTCCTTGGCTAAAGCCAAAACACCATTGTCACACAATGGTAGGAACGAAGTTCATCTCATGAACTAAAATATATCCAGACCGGCTCTTTGGTAGCATCCTTGGTAACGATGTATCTTGCCTTTAATCGTCTGTTAAGTTACGGTATCTATCTTGGAACTCTTCCAATATACCGTCACTCCACTGAAGGTAAAGACAATGCCATCGACTGTCATTCAGTCGTCCTTATCACCCTGGAACCTTTCCAGCGATTCTCCCCAGGATCGATTGATACCATCTCACTATAACTAGTGAGAATCTCACTATAACTAGTGAGAACCCTAACATCCAATTAGATCTATTTCATAGATCCATAACCCAGGATTTAGGAGGTATCACCTTGATCCTATATGGAGAATCTTTGTGATAAGAGGAGATTGACCGAGCGTAGCATAGGAAACTCCTTCCCTATCAAGAGTATGTCATCCACGTACTATACGAGGAGCATCACCATACTCTCTACTAACTTTTTTTATATACAAGGTTCATCTACCATTTTGATGAAGTCAAACTCTTTGACTACCACATCAAAACAGACGTTCCAACTCCGCGATGCCTGATTTATCACATAAAATAACTTGCACACGTTTCCGCTGCTCCCACTGTCTACGAAGCCCTCTTGCTATGTACTTATAGACGCACTCTTCCAAATCATCATTTAGAAAAGTAGTCATGACACCCAACCGCCAGATATCGTAGTAATGGTATGTAGCAATGGCAAATAGGATTTGGATGGACTTAAGCATATCTTTGAAAGTCTCAACTTTTCCATGTACACCAAGTAATCTTCTCAAGATATACTTGCTCCTGATGGGGATTTAACCCTTCAGATAAAGAAACCAAAGTCCATACTTTGTTAGTGTATAAGGATTCCATCTCAGATCGCTAAGCATCCAGCCATTCTTACAGAGTCCCCACTCCTGATGGCCTGCTTGAAACTAGTTGGGCCATCATCTCATGATGCAATCCTCGCTCCCACTGTTATAGAGAAACCGAAGTATCTCTCAGGTTGATGAGGTACCCTACCAGATCGGCAGAGAGGCTGGGGTTCGTTGGAAACTATTGAATCCTGTGGTTCTACCAAATAATCAGCTGCAGTTTGTATAGCTGGAACTCATTCCAGTTCTACCTCATGACCACTAATTTCTTCACAAGAAATTCCTTTTCACAAAGGTGGCAAGCTGAGAAACAAAAACACATTTTGTTCCCCAGTTTGGTAGAAGATATTCCCTTGCGAATGCTTGGGACATCCAACAAACTTCCACAGAACTGACCTTGCCTCGAGCTTGTCTGGATTTTGCTTTTGACATAGGCCGGACAACCCAAATCTTAACTTCCTTAAGAGATGGGCTCTTCCCATACCATATCACATATGGAGTGGTAGGCATCTGATTTGGTTGGAACCCTATTCAATAGGTATGCAACTTGTCAAGTGCATAATCCTAAAAGAAAATAGGCTACTCAGTAGTACTCATCATAGATCACACCATATCACATAGGGTGTGATGGCTCCGCCCCGATACACCGACGTGCTGTGGTGTATTCGGAGGAGTATTGCTGTGAGAGAATCTCATTCTCCTTTAGAATAGTCCAGGAATTCCGTGCTCAAGTATTCTCCTCCTTGATCACATCAAAGGACATAATACTTATACCCAGTTTTTGGTTCTCTACTTCTAACTTATATTCTGTGATTATCTCAAAAGTTACGCACTTGTGTTTCAACAGAAACATATGTCTGAATCTTGAGAGATCATCAGTGAGTGTAATGAAGTACAAAGAACCGGTCTTGGCATGTGTAGACAGGGGACCTTCATACATCAGCACGTATCAATCCTAAGAGTTCACTAACTCTTTCTCTGTTTCCAATAAACAGAGTTGTGTTCATCTTATCTTTATGACATGACCGGCAAGTTTTACAAGATGTAAATTCAAACTAATTTAAATATGCATCTAAATGTAACTTCAGCTAGTCGGGTAACATTGATATGACCTAGTCTATAATACCTCAAGAAGGATCCGTTCATTTCTGAACTCTTCCTCTTGTGTGTGTTCTGTACGTTAAGAACTGTAGTTTGATTTAGAACGTTTATGCTTTTAGATAACGTGCCTGAACCGATCAACTCTTGATATAGGAAATGTTCAAAACATTATCCAACAATACAAAATTATATCCTTCTTTATTAAATAAAGAGACTGATATGATGTTGTATATTAGGTTCGGTATCTAATAACATTCGTTCAGAATCAATATATTCTGGTAATACAGGGTGATAACTGCCAACAGTCTTGGTTGCAACACTTGCATCATTTCCAACTCTTGAAACTCATCACCCGTTCTCAGTTCTCAACCTTTCTGTAGCCCATGTAACAAATTACATTTGTGGGATCCTGATCCGGTATCTCATATCCAGAACATAAAGGATACTGAGAAACAGTTCTCGGTAATGAACACACCCGAAGATGATGCATCAACATGTACTTTCTTCGTTTGGGCGGCACGAGAATTCTGGTAATCCCCTATTTCCTGCTCTGTCTTATAACAATTATAAGTTAGAGCGGGACCAACGTTTCTTAGCGCAGTATAACAAGCGGGTTCGGTCAATACATCCGTATTATTATCTTGATTAAGGCGTGACATAGTCGCTACCTGGAGAGAGATAGAAGAAAACACTCAGCGTATGCTCTTGCAAGATTAGATTGGTTATTAATATATCTAATCAGGATGTCTCCCACTGTTTTAGTCAAATCTTCCTTCAAACCCTAAAAGGAAAGACTGGCCGGGATTAATTACACTCTACAAGTTTGTCAATCTTTCAGCCAGGCCAGTGCCGGTACTTTGAGGGAGGTTCCCCGTGCTTTCGCACGGACCTAATTAAAGTAAACCCCATTTTCCCAGTGGCATAACCCCATTGACAGCTTTGTAGACACCTACTTGATCGGCTAATTGTAATGTGTAAAACTCTCCCAGGAGTAACTCTTACTCGCAGTGGGTATCGGGATCCAACTATCTCATAGAAGGTATGCAATCTCATTTGCAAATTTCAACACTTGAAATTCCCGATAATATTTTGCCCCAAGTGTCCTATGACCTTGACAGAGGTCAACAAACCATAGGCTGCTAGTCAAGTTCAACCCGTCATTTCCTGATTGAAGTAAACCCACCCGCACGACCCTTGACAGAGGTCAACAAAGTCGCATGACTACCCTAAATCAATCACATCATATGCTTATACAGATAAGCACTAATCAACTACCACACACTACGCCTTAACAGAGGTCAACAAACATAGTACGAATACTAACTATTACTTATCTGAAATGACGGAGGGCTACGACATGTTTTAAGAAAACCCTTTGCGTAATGAACTTGATATCGTTGTAGAATCGATGTAGGGTTGCTAAGCACGCGTACAAGGGTCTACGAAGCATCAACCATGCCCGATTTAAAATTTAGCCGTGCCGAACAACCCAAAGCCGGATCTTTAAACTAGAGATTAGGCGAAAACAAGCATGTTAAACACTTTAACACTAAGTGAGAGGGATTACAACCTTTGTAGATCCGATCCTTCACTTCTTAAGCTCCGTGTTGAGGTCCCTTCGCTGCGATCATCGTGTTTCGGACTCTCGAGAGGCTTCACGAAGAGAAAGATGTAGTCTTTCTTCCGATCTTCGATAACAAAGATGATCTACCTTGAAGTTTCATTAACACAAGCTAACACTCACTAAATGAAGTGAACACTTTCATTTAAAGAGCAAGGATAGATGAGAATGATGAAGTAGGATTTTTGCTCTCATTTGTTTTCTTATTCTCACACATTTATCATCACAAAATCAAATCAAATAAGCTTTTTTCCATGAAAAGAAGAAGGAAGAAGAAGAAGAATAACCATTAGAATCCTTTTGTGATGAATAATGAAAAGATAAATATGATGAATAAGGCAACCATGGTCAACTAAACCCATGTAGAGAATTAACTAGGGCTAGGGTTTGGGTTGGGTTAAAAGTGAGTCACTTGAAAATATCAAGCATAATATCTTTTTTAAGACAAAAGAAAAGCTTCTAGAATCTACTAGAAGTCTTAACCCTAATCCAAACCCTAATCATGTTTAAACTCCACTAAACATGTTGCATTAGTTATCATATCATGTTACAATATTATATATCACATATATAATATTTATCGTAACAAAATAAAATAATACATTTAACATATATCGCATATATATCAATGTATTACCCGAGTGAGAAAAAGAACCTTTTAATGAGCTAATGTTAGTTAATGTAATTTAATATATCATATATATTATTAAACATTAAATTATCGAATCAACACTTGATCCGACAATCCGGCTATATCGCATATAACCGACTAATACGATGACCCGGCTATATCACATATACCCGGCCGGTATCTCATATCGCGAGAATCCAATACGGTATCATATACCGCATTATCCTCGGTCCCGCACATATCACATATGTGCTCTTACTCCGTTTTTCCTGAGTCAAGAAACCTCTGTGTAGGAATCTAAAGAATCGTCAATATGCCGGCAGTAGGTGATGATCATATCAAACACCCACAAGCTGCAAGCGGTCAGCTAAACGTAACAGCTACCCAGGTATTGAGCGCTCAGAAGATCAACAAGCAAGCCTGTACATTCTCTTGTGAATCCAATCAGTAACACTCCCGTACAGTCCGGTCTCGTCGTCTGATATGTCGCATATCTCGCCTAGGGATGGTAAACGTCAGACCCCAGTAGCTCGATAATGTAAGTTCACGGCGGTGCCCCGACCGTCAATCCGACGCCGGAATGCGGAAGCGGTGAAAAACTTTAAATTTGCGGACTTAGCAAACCGGCACCACCGCGCACTAAACATCCGGATCGTAACCATTAACAAGTCTAAGCTAACTACAAGATAGGGAAGTGAAGTATACCGACAGATCCGAGTCCTCCGGTCTTCTCGTCGCCGTCCCGATCTCCCGCGGAATGTGTCGTCTCCTCCTCGTCGCCGGAAGTGCACCACATCGCCTACTTCTTTTACGGGCTCCCACCTCAATGCCGAGGCAACTCGGGAACGAAGCCGGCTACTCGACGTGCCCAAGATTTGCTGTAGAAAATCTAGAGAAGAAGTCTCATTTTTGGGGTTCATGGAATTGCCTTTTGTGGTGGAGGAAAAAGAACTTTGAGAGAGGTAGGAAAAATATAGCATACATGAGAATGAATGTATCATATTTTCTTCTCTCATACAAAATGAATCCCCTTCCATTTCCCTTGGAATGGCCGGCCCACCCCCCCCCCTTGTGTGATTGGAGAGAGAAAAAGAGAGCAAGGTCAAGGGGGTGGGTGGAAGTAATGATGAAAAGAGATGATGAAGGAATCCAATGATCACAACCATAACCCACACTCCAAAACAAGTAATCAACAACCATGATGGTTACTAAAAGTCAAGCCATCAAGAACATATGAAGTCAAATGATGGGACAATTATCATGACATGATAATATGCAAAGACCCCCTCCACAAATGCTTATTTGCAACAATGCAAATAAGCCTTCCTCCACCAATCTTCGGCCAATGAACGATACAAAGGAAATCGGCCGAAACTAAAAGCAAACTGGCAACTCCAGAAACTGGTCCCGTAATAAATTACAGGAAAACCCCGATACTGTGCATACACACCCGCATCTGTATTTCGATCGAAATACAAATGCAAAGAGACAAAATCTACACTGTACTATACTAGGATCCGGCTTATACTAAAGCCGGCTAGTAATATCCGTTCGATCCTGATCCGTGCAATACCGCACGTATCTGATCGAACCCTGCCATACAACCATACGGCCTATAGTACAAACTGTCCAATCCTGATTCGTGCAATACCGCACGTATCTGATCGGACCTTGCCATATCTCCATACGGTCTCTACAACCTTTCGCCCGAAAGCTGAGTAACTGAATGTGGGGGACTCTAAAGACTCGTCAACACCTTGGTTGTGGATTTAACCACTAGCACGTCAGAGGTATAAGCCAATACGTAACGGGCTACTAGGTACTGACTAAAAGGGGCGTCGATGAGCGAACTCATCCTGACAACCCTACTGAGCCTGTCAGTGACAATATCCGTACAGTCCGGTCCGTTCGTCTATGAGCATCGCATGGCGGGCCTAGGGGGTTGGTAAAAGTCAGACCCCCAAAAGCGGTACAAGTCGTGTCGGAGTGTAGCCCAGAACACCCTGAGATACTACTGGAATACCTACCAGTAAATCTCCTTGCCTCGGCCGAGGGCTTCGTGTAATGGCTCTCCTAGACACAGCACGACCTCACCCCCAATACCGGGAGAGACGAACCCCTGAAGATACGCTCACTGCCTCCATGTGGCTCGGGACTGTACCCAACTAAAACCTGTTTGCACGACTCCTTTGAGCCGTGGTAGGGTAGTAATCAAAGTACAGTGGGAACTCACACGAGACAAATGACGATCCCCAGGTCGATGAACTAACCTGCACACATGTCACCAGGGAACTGCCATCTGACGTCTGGTATATGACCAACTGGCATGTTCCCGACGAGTCCTGTCCGGTGTACTCATAACCCAATGAGCACCTGTATACATCTTAGGTGATCCAACTGACACCAGTGGCTTGTGAGACCGGCCACCGCCCCTCGTCGGGGTCTCGACTGTATACACTAGTCTACTATGGAGTATCGATGCCCTGTCTCGAAACTCACACGACTAGGGACCATTTAAGGATATGCTTATAGACTGCCAGCTCCCACGTATATGATCGCCCTCATACTGCTGGTGGTCATGCAAGAATCCTAGGGGCTCTATCAACGTGTAATAGCGACGTGTCAGGTCACCTGAAACAATACACGATGATAAAGGTAAACCAGATAGCATACTATCATCTCGTGTAAGACTGTCCTACCGGGATAGGTCCTCTATCAATCATTGCAATCACGTACCTGTGACCTAATAATTGACTCTGTGGGCACTATCTCCAACAATCTCCCACTTGCACTCAAGGCTAATTATTGCGATGTCGCATACTCACAGCCCGTGTGATACCGACACCCAACTCCTCTACTAGTCAGTCTCACAAAGCTCGTTTGCGAAACTATTGCGTTCGAGGAATAGCCTCAGTGAGTGGATCCGCCTTGATGTCTCTTTCTATGTCTCTCTATATCTCAAGTTCGCGGAGAAACCCATCTCCCGAAATGAGCAATACCTGTCTTAGAATGTGTCTGGATGTCTGATGGGACATAGCTCATAAACGAACTCCAAATCCAAACTTCTTAGACTGTATCGTCAACTGAACTTAATCAGTATCCTGCGCCATGCCTCCCTCAGTATTGCCTTGGACCACCTGTCCAAAATACTGCCCCTCGTCAGAGGGAAAAACTATAACTCTGACAACCTCCTTGTCGTCCATGTCACCTTGGAAGCATGGAATGATAACTGTCTCCCGAATGAGGCTGTCGTTATCATATCCCTAGAACATCCACTTATGTTCTATAACTGCTTCCGACTGTTTCTCCAGGATTGGATCAATGTCAACTTATTGCATCTAGTGCAAGAACAACATCTGGTGTGGTACTTGACATCTCATGATTGACTCAATTGCCTGAGCAAGTGATCTGCCAATCATGCACATCCCTCTCCACTTTAGTCTATAAGACACCTTTAGAGAGGGTGACTCCATTACCTGCAGGTACACTACCGTGCCAGGAGTCGTCCATTCTAAATACTCTTAGAATGCTGTCTAAGTACCCAGATTGGGAGACTACCCAAATCTAGATCTAAAACCATAGATCTAGTAACCAGTATGTCTGATATAAAATCCATTTCCTTTGTGGAGAAACCACTGTGTGACGACCAAAGTATAACCGACTGTAGTATAGGAGTTTCTTTTCCTACTCTGTGTATGTCATCCAAATACCATGACATCACACCCTACTACCTTCTCAACAGATCCATCCCCTATTCTGATGAAGTCAAACCCATGACTGTCACGTCAGAAATAGATGATCTATCTCCGCTACATCTGCTTTAGTCTATAAATAGACATAAGCTACCTGTCCACCAATGCTTCCGCTGCTCCCACTGTCTATGACAACCCTCTGGCAGAGTTATATACACGTACACTTCTGAAGCGAGTTCAGAACGACGCTATACTCATTCTCCAGCCGGGTCTCGTAACCTGGAACAACAGCAATGGTAATTGTGGGTAAACAAGAACTTCCCTGTCACCGTCCTTGAGGATACCGGAGTACCTCTCGGGTGCCTGAAGTTACCCACCTTATCTGCAGAGTGGCCAATGGAATGTTAATCCAGATTGAATCTTTAGGTTCCTTATCAAATCTTTTGTAATCGTTTGTGGTTCTGGAATCACTTCCATTTCTACCATACTCCCACTACTGTTTTCTGAAAAAATCCATTTTTAATTAAAACTGTGGCGAGTCTAGAACAATATTGCTATTGTTCATCCAGATGGTAGAAAGTCAACCCTCGTCATAGCCTGGGTCAACCCACAAACAGCCATTACAGAAACGTGCCTTGAGTTATCCAGAGTCTGGTTTTAATCATAAGCTGGACAACTCCCCGTACCTTAACAACGTCAAGATACGAACTGTTCTATATCCCATATAGGACCAGAGGCACTGATTTAACTGAACCAGATCCAAATCATGCAACTGTCTCCAGTGCATGTCAACTAAATGGAAGGAGGCCGATCAGCGTTACTCAACTTAGGAATGCTTCCAATTATGAGTAACCTGAAAGAGAAGCAAGTTCTCTTAATCATTACTATCAACTGAATACCATACTCAAGTATCTACATCTTCGATCAACATGAAGAATCCCGATACTTGCAACACCTGGTTCTCTACTCTATTCAAATACCTATAACTTCTCAAAATTCAGACCCTGTGTTTCCGCGAAACACTTGTCTAAAAACTAGAGAAGTCATAAGTAAAACGAATATAGTACGAGGACCAACCCCTCTGTCCTGATGGACCCTGGACAACATACAATACTCTGTATAAGTCCCTTGAGTCTGATAACTCATTCACTGTGTGTCGTAGGTTAAAAACTGTACCTTTGGTTATGAAGAATTACACCGCTGTTCAATGCTCCTTACCTAACCATCCACTGATACAGGTAAATGTCGTAGACATAATTTCAAAAGGGTATATCTCACTCTATGAAAATAGACGTACAGATATATCGATTTGAAATTGGTCCATAACAACGGATATTCAAAACCAAATATTTGCCGACCGGCAAACAGCCCAAGTGATTTCCTCAAATATCACCGATTCCAACGAATCCCGATATAATGAGGATAATCACCTAATTCCCAATAACTTACTCCCACTCATCATCTGTAAGACTATACAGATGTGAGAATCATACTTGGTAAATACATACCCTGGAGCAAGTATCTAACTGGGAAATCAGTTTTCGTTTAACAGTACATAGTGAAACTGAAACATTGAAATGTTTCGATGGGGTATCCCGGTATTCCTAGTAATTCATCTTCCAGATTCACGACTGTAACCGTATAGTTCTTTGCCACCTCTCCAAATCCCTTCATATGTCTTTAGTCATTACCTTCTGCACACCCCTTTAGGCCAAATGGTTTTCTTCCTTCCCTACCGTTCGGCACCAGCCTATGGTTTGGAAGAAGACTATCCAATAAGCATAATGGGTGTACTGTCCCAATCCTAGGAACACTCGCAATGCGAGAGAAGGTGAAGATAAAAGATACCTGAATAAATCTTATTCGTATTTCTCCTGAACCATAATCCATCCCCGAACTGGAACAAGTTCCTTTCGAGTTCGTATATAACCATACGATGGAGTATCCAATAAACTGTGGATCTTCGTAGTGATACGGAGTGTCCTGGAGAAATTCAAAGGTGATTTTAGGATTGGCGAAGAAATACCTGGTTAGGTCATGAATATCTGTTGCAATTTACTTTGCCCTCTTACTAATCCCTTGCTTTGTCTTAACTTAATACCTTCTGCACACCATTGTTATGCTAATTGGTTTTCTACATTCCCTACCGGTCGGCACCAGCCTAAGGTTTGGAAGAAGACTATCCAATTTGCGTAATAGGTGTACTACTCCTAAACCAAGGAGTACTCGTAACTTGAGAGAGGGTAAAAGGAAAAGACAACTGAATAATCCTATCCGTTTTCTCCAGAACCGGAAACCATCCTCGAATAATTTCCTTCGAGTTCGTATCTAACCATACGATGGTTTTGTCCAATGGAAGTGGACGTTCGTAGTAATACGGGGTGTCCTGGAGAAAAGGGTAAAAGTAGGAGTGGCAATGAGGTTTGCAACTCTGACAATCCAAAAGCCAGGGTTAAAGATGGTTCGGTCAACTTGGTCACTGAGTCATAGTCTAAGGGTCGGGTCAATGGTCGCTGCCAAAGAGAGAGAGAAAAGAAACGCTCAGCGTGCACTCTATCCTAGACCAGAATGGTTACCAATTTATCTAATCTGGAATCCTCCCACTGTACCTCAAATTCTCCTCCAAACCTGAAAGAAGAATTAGTCGGGGTTACCCGAGGAGTAAACTAACTCATCAGTGGGAATCGGGATCCAACTCTCATCGCATGATAACGTGACGGAATCCGCTCACGTCATCACACTCCAGAAGGTATGCGCATATCTGGCAAGTTTCAGTTCTTTTGAAACTCCCGATGAGATTTCTGCCCCATGCTCTTATGACCTTGACGAAGGCCAACAAATCATAAGTCACATGTCAAGTTCTACCCGTCATTCTCCAGGTTAATTTGAATCCACCCGCACAAGCCCTTGACGAAGGCCAACAAGGCTATACGACTGTCCCAAACCAACGCATCTATCTATGCTGCAGAAAGGCAACAAGCAGCTACCATACACTATGCCTTGACGAAGGCCAACAAACATAGCATGAATACTACGTGCTACCCGTCTGAAACGACGGAGGGCTACGAATGGTTTCTGGCGAAAACCTTTAACGTAAAGAACTTGACATCGTTGAAGGAACTAATATCTTTTTAAAATATAGTGACGAAAACCGTTGCTAAAGAGGTCACTCCCGGCGAAGGGATCTCGGCTCTTTCCCCGTAGAATGGGGTGCAGGATATTCCAAATGAATACCGCGATGCAAAGCAAAAGTAATCGGCTATAGTGAAGTTAATGCCCCGACGCAAACTTTTGTCCAAGGGGTCACTCCCGGTGAAGGGATCTCGGCCCTTGCCTCGTCGACTGAGGAGCAGGATATTCCAACTGAATACCACGATGCAAAACAAAAGTGAACGTCCTTGCAATAACAGCTTTTTGAAAAGTGTTCCAACAACATCAGATTAGGTTTGTTTTTAACTTGCATTGATCCGAATCAATGCAGTCCCATCAATTGATCACACCAAAAAGAACGAAAATATACTGACGTACGTATATGCCATCCGCATTCGCCACTGGGTCCCGTCATTACCCGTTAGGTTAGCTAACTAACGACAGAGCGGGGACTGGACTAGCGCGGATGTAAAACATATACAACATCTACTAATATATATACCAATATATTATATTTCGCTCAAGGCGTGAAAAGAAATGCAACATCACAGAGAATGAACAGCATCACAGAAACAATACAGATATCTGGGATCCCCGGGTTTCACAGAGCCACTACTGAAACCCGGCGTTCCCCTGGTTGTGTGGATAGCCTGCGCAATGAAATCCTAGACCCCTACGGGCGCGGCAAGTCACCCGCCAAAACCTGAAGCGAGGCAGCCCCTTTCATTACCGTGAATGGACCACCCAGCACTTCACGGAATCCGGCAACTTGGGCACCCCTCCTGGGTCAACCTGTACCCCCTACGAGTGCGGCAAATAGCCTGCCAATCCTAGAGTGAAGCCCCCTCCGTCTCAATGCCATGAGATGCGGGCTTGTTGCCCTCTAGAACCCGGCTATCCGTGCACCCCTCCTGGGGTAATCCTAGTACAGAAAGTAAAATATACATACAACGGGTACATCGACCGCAACCTGGCCGTGCCCTAAAATAATAATACAATCAGGCAGTGACGGCAGTCCACATGTCGGACGCTCGCCCCGCAATATCAAATGTACATAATACAACCACAACTGTACTAGCATTGCATCCAGGCTATCCCCCACGACCGATCCGCAACATCACAGCAAAAACAGAACATCAACGTGAAAGTCACGTTCGCAAATCCGTCTAACCGGGCTATAGCAGTTAGACTGGATTTACCGATCGAGTGACATTCACGGTCGCAGATATAATGTAAATACTGTGAAAAATGTGTTTAAAATTTTCCGATTGACCAAAAATTAACAAGTGGGCCCCCAATCAAAACTGTAGCACTCACAGAAAACCTGGGCCCAATTTTATTATTCCAAAACCCCACTTTTCACCCCAGAAAGCCTCTGTAAAAAATTGGTGCAGTGATCCCCACAGTGTGCGGCGGAAGGGCGGCGGGAAGGGGGTTTTCGCGGCGCTTCCGCGCTCCCACTGTGGAGTCACCTCATCGAATCTTTACAGAGCTCTTAGATCTTCCAGTAGATCAATATTTTACAACCTGAAAAATTTTTCGACACTAAAAATTTCCAACAGAAAACTGATGCGACAAAATACGGGTTTTTGGACTTTTTGATCGATCGGAAATGCAAACACATTACACAAAGCTAGACTAAGTAAATAGCGAGGCTCTGATACCACTGTAAGTTCACGGCGGCGCCCCGGCCGTCAATCCGACGCCGGAATGCGGAAGCGGTGAAAAACTTTAAATTTGCGGACTTAGCAAACCGGCACCACCGCGCACTAAACAACCGGATCGTAACCATTAACAAGTCTAAGCTAACTACAAGATAGGGAAGAGAAGTATACCGACAGATCCGAGTCCTCCGGTCTTCTCGTCGCCGTCCCGATCTCCCGCGGAATGTGCCGTCTCCTCCTCGTCGCCGGAAGTGCACCACATCGCCTACTTCTTTTACGGGCTCCCACCTCAATGCCGAGGCAACTCGGGCACGAAGCCGGCTACTCGACGTGCCCAAGATTTGCTGTAGAAAACCTAGAGAAGAAGTTTCATTTTTGGGGTTTATGGAATTGCCTTTTGTGGTGGAGGAAAAAGAACTTTGAGAGAGGTAGGAAAAATGTAGCATACATGAGAATGAATGTATCATATTTTCTTCTCTCATACAAAATGAATCCCCTTCCATTTCCCTTGGAATGGCCGGCCCACCCCCCCCCCCCCCCCTTGTGTGATTAGAGAGAGAAAAAGAGAGCAAGGTCAAGGGGGTGGGTGGAAGTAATGATGAAAAGAGATGATGAAGGAATCCAATGATCACAACCATAACCCACACTCCAAAACAAGTAATCAACAACCATGATGGTTACTAAAAGTCAAGCCATCAAGAACATATGAAGTCAAATGATGGGACAATTATCATGACATGATAATATGCAAAGACCCCCTCCACAAATGCTTATTTGCAACAATGCAAATAAGCCCTCCTCCACCAATCTTCGGCCAATGAACGATACAAAGGAAATCGGCCGAAACTAAAAGCAAACTGGCAACTCCAGAAAACTGGTCCCGTAATAAATTACAGGAAAACCCCGATACTGTGCATACACACCCGCATCTGTATTTCGACCGAAATACAAATGCAAAGAGACAAAATCTACACTGTACTATACTAGGATCCGGCTTATACTAAAGCCGGCTAGTAATATCCGTTCGATCCTGATCCGTGCAATACCGCACGTATCTGATCGAACCCTGCCATACAACCATACGGCCTATAGTACAAACTGTCCAATCCTGATTCGTGCAATACCGCACGTATCTGATCGGACCTTGCCATATCTCCATACGGCCTCTACAACCTTTCGCCCGAAAGCTGAGTAACTGAATGTGGGGGACTCTAAAGACTCGTCAACACCTTGGTTGTGGATTTAACCACTAGCACGTCAGAGGTATAAGCCAATACGTAACGGGCTACTAGGTACTAACTAAAAGGGGCGTCGATGAGCGAACTCATCCTGACAACCCTACTGAGCCTGTCAGTGACAATATCCGTACAGTCCGGTCCGTTCGTCTATGAGCATCGCATCGCGGGCCTAGGAGGTTGGTAAAAGTCAGACCCCCAAAAGCGGTACAAGTCGTGTCGGAGTGTAGCCCAGAACACCCTGAGATACTACTGGAATACCTACCAGTAAATCTCCTTGCCTCGGCCGAGGGCTTCATGTAATGGCTCTCCTAGACACAGCACGACCTCACCCCCAATACCGGGAGAGACGAACCCCTGAAGATACGCTCACTGCCTCCATGTGGCTCGGGACTGTACCCAACTAAAACCTGTTTGCACGACTCCTTTGAGCCGTGGTAGGGTAGTAATCAAAGTACAGTGGGAACTCACACGAGACAAATGACGATCCCCAGGTCGATGAACTAACCTGCACACATGTCACCAGGGAACTGCCATCTGACGTCTGGTATATGACCAACTGGCATGTTCCCGGCGAGTCCTGTCCGGTGTACTCATAACCCAATGAGCACCTGTATACATCTTAGGTGATCCAACTGACACCAGTGGCTTGTGAGACCGGCCACCGCCCCTCGTCGGGGTCTCGACTGTATACACTAGTCTACTATGGAGTATCGATGCCCTGTCTCGAAACTCACACGACTAGGGACCATTTAAGGATATGCTTATAGACTGCCAGCTCCCACGTATATGATCGCCCTCATACTGCTGGTGGTCAAGCAAGAATCCTAGGGGCTCTATCAACGTGTAATAGCGACGTGTCAAGTCACCTGAAACAGTACACGTTGATAAAGGTAAACCAGATAGCATACTATCATCTCGAGTAAGACTGTCCTACCGGGATAGGTCCTCTATCAATCATTGCAATCACGTACCTGTGACCTAATAATTGACTCTGAGGGCACTATCTCCAACAGATAAGTCGTGTCGATTTGAGGTCTATAACAGTTCGAGAAACTACTGATAACACTTACCAGTAAATCTCAGCAACCCTGGCCAGGGATTTCGGTTATAGCTAATCGAGCACAGCACAACATCAACCCTCTATACCGGGAGAGACGAATCCCCTCCTATCGCTCATTGCCTCCATGTGATTCGGGACTGTACCCAAAATCCACCTTTTTGCACGCCCTCTTGGACGTGGTATGATGGAAATCAAAGAACAGTGGGAATCACAAAAGACTCTATGACGATCTCGGGTCAACATACTACTCTGTACCAGTGTCACCGGAGAACTGCCATCTGACGTGAGGTATAATATCATCTGGGAGTTCTCGGCGAGTCCGTCCAGTGTACCCAGTCTCTACTAAGCACCCGTACACCATCCTTGATGTCAAACACTGATGGATATGGGATCATCCATCGCCCATCATATGGGTCAAGATGCGTATACTGTTAGTTGTATGTATGCCGTAGAGGCCAGTATTATACAGATCATGTATATTATATTGGATGCTTGGACATATATAGAGAGGACTTTCTTGCTCGATATGATAGTATGCTATCTTGTTGCACTTTACTTTAACATGTATACTTGTCTCTTTATACTGTCTTATAGTTACATGTTGGTAAAGCCCTTAGGATGTGTACTTGACTACCTGGACTATGATGCGGATCATATTAGTGGGGACATGGTAGTCCATAAGTACATCCTTCAAGGTCCCTAGTCGTGGGTGTATCGAGACGGGGCATCGATATACCAGAGTAGACTAGCGTATACGCTTCTCGACCCATGAGATGGGCGATGGATGATCCCATATCCATTGGTGTTTGACATCAGAGATGGTATACGGGTGCTCAGTGGAGACTGGGTACACTGGACGGACTCGCCGAGAACTCCCAGATGGTATTATACCTTATGTCAGATGGCAGTTCTCTGGTGACACTTGTGCAGGTTAGTCTGTAGACCCGAGATCGTCATAGAGTCTTGTGCGATTCCCACTGTGCTTTGATTTCCACCTTACCACGTCCTTGAGTGCGTGCAAAACGGTGGTTTTTGGGTACAGTCCTGTCACGACCCGAAAGTACGGAACATGACCGGCACTTAGACTACGAACGTCTCGAGGCGTGCGTACTCTAAGTAAGCCGAACCCAGAAACCCAAACCAAGAAAAGTAGTAGAGAGTAGGAAAACAATTATGAGTCAACCAGCTAACAACATAAAATACAACGCCTAAAGGCGAAGATCATAAAAAAAAGGAAACTCCAACTGCGAGAAATCCACAGAAATGTAACGCACGACTCTAAGGTCGAAAGAATAAACATCACTGGTCTCTATCTTAAATAAATACATGTTTGGTTGATGGAACTTCTAGATACAACTGAATATAATATACAATGTATAATGATGGGTACGATACAAATAACCCACCTACTAGCAAGTCACCTGAAAGAAGCTGTGCCCGCAAAGCCGTAATGAAACCCGTACGGCAACACCTGCAAGAAACTGGGGCACAACGGGGGTGAGTTGCCAACTCGTGAGTAGAAAAAGATCTACGAACAGAAATCGCATGTATGACGCAATCCTAGGTTATACAATTAAAATATATAATCCTCAAATATATATATCCAGCAATCTATAACAAGACTAGGGTAAAAATCTAACCCAAGTGTAATCCCAAGTACCCGTGTCAGTGCATCAGGTGGCAATGTATCATATGAATGATGTATAAATGCATGAAACAGAATGCATGTACTGAAGAAAACTGCTTTCGTAAATTGTGAGATTTCTGTATTTTAAAATGAGGTATCTTAATGAAATCAGCATAAAATAGTGCCTAGCATCGGCACAAAACATAATCTCAATATCTCGATATCTCTGAATCACAATCTCTGTACCTCAATATCTCAATCATAAATCCAGGGCGCCGTCTGTCCAGATCGACCCCTACCATCCATCTCATGACTACGACGGTATCCTCCGGATATCCGACGTGTCGGGTAAAATCACCGGTCGGTTGTGCTCCCCTGCCAGGCTCAACGCCATCTTCTGCGATCTTCTTGCCCCGGGGTACCGCACCGGGCCCACCATGTACCCGAAACGGTTCATCCGCCTCCTCGAATCGGGACTCGAAATCCATCAGCAAAACTCATGGTGGACGACTCATACATCATGGAAAAACCGCATTTATTTAAAAAGAGAGAAAGCAGTTTATATATGTTTTGCGGTTTTCCTCCAAATCCAGAAAATCTCATGGAAACCCGAATCCAATCATCAATAGCATGCAAAATCATGAATATAAGCATGAGAATCCATGAATGCGGTATATAATGAATAACAGTATGCATGATGTGACAAGCAATAGCTACAATGTCAAGCTGGCATATAAGGCAAATGCACTAATATCATGTCACTACTAGCTAACAAGTTAAATCAGGAAATAATATTCTCTAAGTGTACGTGACATGGCAATTACCGATGAAGATGTGTGTGCGCTGTCAAATAAGTGTACGTGGTACATACGCATCATCGGTAATGGTGCTGGTGTCCTAGCAGCAGGATACCAATAATAGAATATGAATCACAACAGAATGCGATGCAGAGCAACAATAATAATATGCGGGAGCTGAAATACTGAACACCATGATCGCTAAACTGCATCTAATATCATAAGAGTCCTATAGCTACACCAACTATAAGGCTGAGCTAATAAGTTAACTGCAGGTAAGGTAAACCGCCTAACCTCTGAGTCGATACATATATATATATACATATATATATAGTCGGTGATCCCGCCTCGATAATATCACATCCGATACCATATCTCTATAATCAGTTATTCCCAACTCAAGAGTGCGGATCAAACATCAATTTATAGCTCGTACGTAAATCCGCCGTACGGCATCCCCATATCTGGGTACGGGTCAATATCACATTCGTCATATCATTCATCTGGTATTCTCTTTATCAAATATCATTATCTGGGTACTGACCTATGTCTAGTACAAAGCTAACATCATCACTATAATCAAGATCTGACTACTGATCGACAGTCTAGTATAAGTCGATATTATCATCATAAATCATCACCAGGAGTAAACATCACCGAATGCGGCCTATCATAATTATCTTATCATGTCATATCACATCATATCATATCCTAACTCGTATTATAATCACATGTCGATCATTTTACATATAAATCTCTATGCACATGGCATCGTCATCCAAGACCCGCTATCATAGCAGGACGTATATCAAGTACGAATCCTGTCAATCACCGATATCGTAATCTCATATCAACTCCCATCGACTCATCTAAATCCCAAGTATCATCCTCAATTTCGTATGTGAACACACAGTCCCATACCCATGTGAACCCATATCTATATAGAATCCCGTCTATGCACATATGAAGTAAGGATGTATGCAAGTATGTATGTGTGGGAGTGTGTATGTGCAGTGCACCCACTATTCTAGGTTTTTGCGACACCAAATCATCCAAGTCCACCAATTATCCATCCTAAACATCAATAATATCCTAAACAACATATAATAAATTGTAGGTGTGTATACGCATCCGTATACATCACCACGGACTGCGGGGGTGCTATACGCTATCCACCCGACTTCTCCCCGTAGATATAAATCTACTCACCTTGTTTTATGCGTGCCGGTGCCGATGTCGCCATTTGCATCTCTAACGTCTCGAAGCCACGTGGGGTACCTGCAAGAATATCATACGCTAAAACACATGAAAACCATGTCGGAAGCCATAATGGTGCACGCTATGCCCATAGGTAAAAACCTGTGGCCTCACGTGCAAACACAGCCAATATCCACTGCCGTTGACGTCCAAACGCCACCCGACAGAACGAATCATCGAATACCAAAAACCCATGTTAAACATGTCGTAAATCATACGCCAACTCATGAAAATTAACCCAGATTCTATCCTAACTGGAATCAGTCAAAACTAGACATACCAGGGGTCAAGTTTACATGAAATAGGGTTGTGCACGCAAAACGAGGGGGTTTTCCTCTGCTCTGGCCGCAAATTGCGGCCAGGGGGAATTTATCTGCGGCCGGGGTTTTGAGATGGGGGCTAGGGCTTTGGGTGGTGGTTTCTATCTACCTGCATATCTCACTGCCAAGTCAATTTTATTTTAGGAGGTCCGGGTTGATAGCAGTTTCCAGAAAGGCCACAAAATCGACAAAATCGCTAAATTTCACCGATACTAAACTATCTGGTATTTTGGTGAAACCTGGGATAAATCTTGTTTCAACTGGTCTTAACAGCACCTAGTAAGGCTATACTAACATCCAAAACCATCCCTTGGCCAACTCTCACTCAAATCACCTAAAACTAGTACTAGATCACAATATAAACACTAATTTTCAGCTATATGACCAGAACTGAGCAAGATAGGAATTGGGTTGTGAGATTATACCTCAAGGGGGTCTTAGGATGAAGGAGAAGGGAAGGAGGATGAAGAAGGGCTGTTGGTGGACTGCTGAGTTGCTCCTACAGCTGCTGATGTTGCTCCTGTAGCAGCTGCTGATGTTGTTTTGTTGGTTCAGTTGCAGCTGCTATTGCTTTTCCTTTGTTGCTGTTGCAGGAATTGTTGTGTTGGTTTTTGTGGTTGGAGTTGTGTGTTGGTGTGTTGCTGAGGTTGCTGTGTTGGGGGGTTTTGATGTTGTGGTATATGATGGTGTGGTATGGTTTGAGTGAAGTTGATGCTGCTGTGGCTGTTTTCACAGCAATGCTGATGTTTTTGTTGTAGGAATGGTTGTGGTGAAGTTAAAGTATTTGCTGGAGTTAGGGGTTTGATGAGGGTGTGGTGTGGCTGATGCAGCTGCTGCTGTTTGCAAATTGTTTTCTTATTGTTGTTGCAGCAGCAACTGCTGTTGTTTTGGGGCTACAGCTGCTGCTATTGGTTAAAAGGAGGTTGCTGTGGCTTTAGCAGATGTAGGGGGCTGTTTGCAATGAGTTTAGGGGCTGAAGTGGCTGATTGTGCAGCAGTTGGTGTGCTGTTGTGTAATGTTTTGTTGCTGAAATGGTGGCTGAAAAGCTAATTTTTTTGGGCTGATGTGAGCTTGAGTGAGAGGGTGATGGATATGCTAAAAGTTGTGAAATGAAAATGGAGGTGACACATCCTTAAACCATCATGACAACCATCACATCTCTCTCTCTCTCTCTCAACAAGCAAGTCAACCTACCCTAAACTCCCTTGACAAAACCAAAGACCCTTAATTAACCCAATTAACCCAATTAACCAAATCAAAAGGTTAAAGCCACCATGGTCATCTAACATGGTTCAACCCTAGGCTACCATGAGTCCAAAACATGAAACAAGTGTAGAAAATGTTATGTGCAACATTTTTGCACAAAAAGCCAAAAATCCAATTAGCGATTTTTAATCGCGATTAACACCAACATAGCATATAATTCATCATAAGAACGGTAAAATGGCATATTTCCACAAAATAACCTGTTTTAGAATTTCCATAAGTTTTTCCCAAAATTTTCCCCATTTATCGGTATTTAATTATACCGACTATTAAAATATTCATTAAAAATTAATATTAAATTATGAAATTCCCAAAAATAATATTTTATTTTTTTGAAATGTTACAAGTCCCGAGTCACATGGAGGCAATGAGCGATAGGAGGGGTTTTGTCTCTCCCGGTATTGGGGGTTGATGTTGCGCTGTGCTCGATTGGCCGTAACAGGGAAGTCCCTGGTCAGGGCTGATTAGAGATTTACTGGTAAGTGTTACCAGTAGTTTCTCGACCCGTTATGAGCCTCACATCGGCACGACTTATCGGTTATTGGGGTCTGACGTTAACCACCCCTAGACTTGATATGCGACATATCAGACGAGGAGACCGGACTGTACGGAAAGTGTTACCGGCAGGCTTTTACAGGAGTTGGAGCGGGCTTGCTTGCTGATCTTCTGATCGCTCAATACCCGGGTAGCCGTTACGTCCAGCTAGTACGGCTGACGGCTTGTGGGTGCGTGATATGATCATCACCTACTGCCGGCGTATTAACGAGTCTTTAGAGTCCTACATAGATGTTTTACTGGCTCAGGCAAAACGAAATAGGAGCGCATATGAGATATGTGCAGGATCGAGAATAATGCGTGTATGTGATACCGTATTATATTCTCGCGACTTTTAGTATCGGTCGGTTATATATGATATGACCGGGTTATCGAATCAAGTGTTGATTCGATAAGTCGATACGATGAATGTTAGTCGGTTATATGAGATATAACCGGATTATTAAGTCTAGTGTTGATTTAATAATTAAGTGTATAATTGTATATTAGATATACTAGTTTACATTTACTAACACATGTTCACTTAAGGTTTTTTCTCACTTGTACACTTTTTTACTATATGATATATATAAAAATGTGTTGTATTTTTGTATCAAGGTTGATGATACACTACACATGGGTGTATGAGACTTACACTATGCTAATATTTATTTTGGGTTTTTAATATCTAAAGTAATTACAAAATCAAGAGGAGGATTAGAAAATGCATGAAGCTTGTGGAAGCTTGTGGGTGCATTGACTAATTCAACTTGGTTTTGTTTTTACTATGGATATTTCTTAACCCAACCATAACCATTAGCCTAGGGTTAAGTCTCTACAAGGGTTAGTATATGTTATTCACTCACCATGGTTACTCTTCTCACTTGATGATTATCCTTTCCTCTTTCTTTTGTTCATCTTCTTCATTGTGAAAAGGAGAAAGAAAACTAGGGTTTGATCCAAAGTGAGAAAGAGTGTGAGAAACAAAATTCTAAAGAGAACCCACTTCCTATTTCTCCATCCTCTACTAGACTAGCACTTTAGTGTAGGATTCCTAGGCACACTAATGAAGTCTCACAAGTCATCAAACATGGCTAATTTAAATTTTATGAGTGCCGAGAAACCCTAACACGGATCGTTAACTAGATATATAGGTTATGCGATGCAAGTTAACGACTTTAACATAAAGGAAAGGGGATACAACCTTTGTAGATCCGGTCCACCACTTCCTAAGCTCAGCGATGATGTCCCTCCGCTGTCCAAATCGGATTCCGGACTCTAGCATCGGCTTCATCGAAGAAATGGGTGGGCTTGGTCGTCGGCTTCGATGCCGAAGATGATCTACGTCGAGGCATCACTAGATCAAGATCCCACTTCACCAAGTCATGAAACTTGTGAAGAAAACACCCTATACTACTTGGAAAGAGGTAGAGGATGAAGAAATAGGAAGTGGGTTTACTTTAGAATTGGATTTCTTACTCATTTTCACTAGTTGCCATTGATGGTAGCTGGGTTTTCTTTCTTGCTCAAGATGAAGAAGAAGAAGAAAAGATATGATAGGTGTTATTAAAAATAGAAAATAAAAACAACACTTATCATTTACTAACCTTGGTTGAGTGTAGAGAATAGACCATGGTTAGTTTTAATGGTTAGGGTTAAGCATGAGACAAAATGGTCACTTTAGTCAAAGCTTCAAGAAAGCTTCAAAGAAAAACAAAACTAGCAACCATTTCATTTCTTTTCTTTTCCAAAATAAATAAATAAATAAGTAAGAAAAAGAAAACACTAATCATTAACTTAACCATGGTTTAATTCTTTACACTTAACCAAGTAAACATGTATCATCAAACATGATACAATTAAGTGCACAAAAGTATATCACATATACAACTTGCACAATTCAAGTGAGAAAATCCATTTAAAGTGAACCAATACTAGTTGATGCAAAGTAATATATCAAATATATAATTATACATTAAATCATTAAATCAACACTTGATTTAACGATCCGGTCATATCGCATATAACCGATCAGTATCCTATGTATCGGCTTATCGAATCAATCCTTGATTCGATAACTAGGTTATATCGCATATAACCAATCGATACATTCATCGTGAGAATGAAATACGATATCACATACACGCATTATTCTCGGTCCCGCACATATCTCATATGCGCTCCTATTTCGTTTCGCTTGAGCCAGGAAAGCTCTGTGTAGGACTCTAAAGACTCGTCAATACGCCGGTAGCAGATGATGATCATATCAAACAACCATAAGCCGCAAGCGGTCTGCTAAACGTAACGGCCACCCGGGTATTGAGCGATCAGAAGATCAACGAGCAAGCCCGCTAACACTCCTGTGAATCCAACCAGGAACATTTACCGTACAGTCCGGTCAGTTCGTCTGATATGTCGCATATCTCGCCTAGGGGTGGTAAACGTCAGACCCCGGTAGCTTGATAAGTCATGCAGACGTAAGGTCCATAACATTCGTGAAACTACTGATAACTCTTACCAGTATATCACTGCAACCCTGGCCAGGGATTTCCTGTTATGGCCAGTCGTGCATAGCGCGACATCAACCCCCAATACCGGGAGAGACGAATCCCCTCCTATCGCTCATTTCCTCCATGTGAATCGGGACTGTACCCGAAAACCACCTGTTTGCACAACTCAGTAGAGCCGTGGTAGGGTGGAAATCAAAGCACAGTGGGAGACACACAAGACTCTATGACGATCTCGGGTCAACAGACTAAGCTGTACCTGTGTCACTAGAGAACTGCCATCTGACGTGAGGTATAATACCATCTGGGAGTTCTCGGCGAGTCCGTTCAGTGTACCTAGTCTCCACTGAGCACCCGCATACCATCTCCGATGTCAAACACCAATGGATATGGGATCATCCATCGCCCATCAAATGGGTCGAGAAGATATACGCTAGTCTACTCTGGAATATCGATGCCCCGTCTCGATATTCCCACGACTAGGAACAAAGAAGGATGTACTCATTGATTACCCAGGCCCCACTAGTATGATCTTCATCATAGTCCTGGAAGTTGAGTACACATCCTAAGGGCTTTATCAACATGTAATCAGAGAGACAGAAAGTATACATGTTAAGATAAAGAGCAACCAGATAGCGTATTATCATGTCGAGCAAGAAAGTCCTACCTATATATGTCCCAGCATCCACTACAATATACATCCAATGTACAGTAATGGCCTCTAGGGCATACATATAACTAACAATCTACCACTTGCACTAGGGCCATCTGTAGCAGTGGTTGCAGTATCTAATACTCAACCATCCTATATGAGTCTCTCTCTGGGAAAAGGCCTTCGTGAGTGGATCCGCCGTGTTGTCCTCTGAGTCTACTCTCCTAACCTCGATCACCCCGGAGATCAACTATCTCTATGATCAGGTGATACTTCCTCAGAATATGTCTGGGTCACTGATGGGACCATGGTTCCTTGTCCAAAGCCACACTTCCATTGTCATACAATGGCAGGAACCTAGTTCATCTTATGAACCAATATACACCCAAACTGCCTCTTTGGTAGTATATTTAATAGTGATGTTACCAGCCTTTATCGTCTAGTTTGGCACAGTATCTAGCTTGGAACTCTTCCAACATACCGTCCCTTTACTGAGGATAAAGACAATGCCCGCGACTGACATTCAGTCGTCCTTATCACCCTGGAACCTTTCCAGTGATTCTCCCCAGGATCAACTGATACCATCTCACTACAATTAGTGAGAATCCTAACATCCATTTAGATCTATCTCATAGACCCAAATTTCAGGATTTTAGGAGGTATCACTTTGATCCTATATGGAGAATCTATGTGATAAGAGGAGATCGACCGATCGTAGCATAGGAAACTCCTTTCCTATCAAGAGTAGGTCATCCACGTACTCTACGAGGATCATTACCATACTCCATACTACCCTTTTGTACATACAAGGTTCATCTACCATTTTGATGAAGTCAAACTCTTTGACTACCACATCAAAACAGATGTTCCAACTCCGCGATGCCTGCTTTATTCTATAAAGCAACTTGCACACATTTCCGCTGCTCACACTTTTTACGAAGCCCTCTGGCTGTGTTCTTATAGACGTTCTCTTCTAAATCAGTATTTAGAAAAGCAGTCAGGGCACCCAACCACCAGATATCGTAGTCATGGTATGTAGCAATGTTAAGTAGGATCCGGATGGACTTAAGCATAGTCACTTGGAAAAGGTTTCATCATTATCCATTCCTGGTTGATGACTAAAACCTTTAATAAGCCTAGCTTTGAAAGTCTCAACTTTTCCATCTACACCAAGTAATCTTCTCAAGATATACTTGCTCCTGATGGGGATTTAACCCTTCAGATATAGCAACCAAAGTCCATACTTTGTTGGTGTACATGGATTCCATCTCAGATCGCTAAGCATCCAGCCATTCTTATAGAGTCCCTACTCTTGATAGCCTACTCGAAACTAGTTGGGTCATCATCTCATGATGCATTCCTCGCTCCCACTGTCATAGAGAAACCGAGGTATCTCTCAGGCGGATGAGGAACCCTGCTAGATCGGCGGAGAGGCTGAAGTTCGTCGGGAACTATAGAATCCTTTGGTCCTGTCAAATCATCAACTGCAGTTCTGTATAGCTGGAACCTTTCCAGTTCTACAGAATTGATCCTGCCTCGATCTTGTCCAGATTTTGCTTCAGACATAGGCCGAACAATCCTAAATCTTAACTTACTTAAGAGATAGGTTCTTCCCATACCATATCTCGTATGGAGTGGCAGGCACTGATTTGATTCGAACCCTATTCAATAGGTATGCAATTTCATAAGTGCATAACTCCCAAAAGGAAATAGGAAACTCAGTAGTACTCATCATAGAGCACACGATATCTAATATTGTGCGATTGCTCCACCCCGATACACCGTTGTGCTGTGGTGTATTCAGAGGAGTAACACTGAGAGAGAATCTCATTCTCATTTAGAATAGTCCAGAAATTCTATGCACAAGTATTCTCCCCCCTGATCTTATCATAGGACATTATACTTATACCCGTATTTTGGTTCTCTACTTCCAAATTATATTCTGTGAATACCTCAAAAGCTTCGGACTTATATTTCAACAGAAACATATGACTGAATCTTGAGAGATTATCAGAGAATATAATGAAGTATAAAGAACCAGTCCTGGCATGTGTAGACTGGAGACCTTACATACATCATCATGTATCAGTCCTAAGAGTTTACTAACTCTTTCTCTGTTTCTAATAAACAGAGCTATGGTCATCTAATCTTTGTGACATGACTGGCAAGTTTCACAAGATGTAAATTCAAACTGATTTAAATATGCATCTATAATGTAACTTCAGCCAGTCGGGTCGCATTGATGTGACCTAGTCTACAATGCCTCAAGAAGGATTCGTTCATTTCTGAACTCTTCTTCTTGTGTGTGTTCTGTATACTAGGAACTATAGTTTGATTTAGAACGTCAATGTTTTTAGATAACGTGCCTGAACCGATCAACTTTTGATATAGGAAATGTTCAAAACATTATCCATCAATACAAAATTTTATCATTTCTTTAATAAATAAAGAGATTGATATGATTTTGTATATCAGGTTCGGTATCTAAAAGCATTTATTCAGAATCAATGTATTGGTAATACAGGGTGACAGTGACCAACAGACTTGGCTGCAACACTTGCCCCGTTTTCTGTCTCATGAAACTTATCACCCGTTCTCAGTTTTCTACCTTTTTGTATCCCTATGTAACAAATTACATATCTGGGATCCTGATCCGGTATCAAATACCCAGGATTCAGAGGATACTGAGAAACAGTTCTTTATAATGAACACACCCGAAGGAGATGCATCATATGCACTTTCTTCGTTTGGGCGGCATAGGAAATTTGGTATTCCCCTATTTCCTGCTCTGTCTTATAACGATTATAAGTTCGAGCGGGACCAACGTTCCCCAGCTCAGTATAACAAGCGGATTCAGTCAATACATCCATATTATTATCTTGATTAAGGCGTGATATGGTCGCTACCTGGAGAGAGAGAGAAGAAAACACTCAGCGTGCGCTCTTGCAAGATCAGATTGGTTATTATTTTATCTAATCAGGATGGCTCCCACGGTTTTTATCCAATCTTCCTTCAAACCCTAAAAGGAAAGACTAGCCGGGATTAATTACACTCTACAAGTTCGCCAATCTTTCAGCCAGGCCAGTGTCGGTGCTTTGAGGGAGGTTCCCCGTGCTTTCGCATGGACCTAATTACAGTAAACCTCGTTTTCCCAGAGGCGTAACCCCGTTGACACCTTTCTAGACACCTACTTGATCGGCTAATTGCAAAGTGCAAAACTCTCCCAGGAGTAACAATTACTCGCAGTGGGTATCGGGATCCAACTATCATATAGAAAGTATGCAATCTCATTGCAAATTTCAACACTTGAAACTCCCAATAAAGGTTTTTACCCCTAGCACCTATGACCTTAACTATGCTCAACAAATCATAAGTACTAGTCTAGTTCTACCCGTCATTTCGTGATTAATTAGACCCACCCACATGACCCTTAACTAAAGTCAACAAAGTCACGCGACTGTCCTAACTAATCGCATCATATGCGGTGTAGGAAGACATCACTTAGCTACCGTACACTGTGCCTTGACTATGGTCAACAAACACAGCGCGAATACTAAGTACTCTACTTCCTAAAATGACGGTGGGTTGCGAATGGTTTTTATGAAACCATTAACGCTTTGAACTTGATCTCGTTGCGGAATCAAATGGTTTTTAAATGGAATGTTTTTGAGGCTTTTTCTAGTTTTGCTAAAGGGGCCACTCCCGGTGAAGGGATCGTCGGCCCTTTCCTCGTCGAATGAGGTGCGGGATATATCATATATATCACTGTGCAAAGCAGAAACTATAGAAGCAATCAAAAGACAAACCGAGAGTTGTATCATCTGCCAGTTATTGCTAAAGGAGTCACTCCCGGTGAAGGGATCTCGGTCCTTTCCTTATCGAATAAGGTGCAGGATGTTCTACAAGGAACACCGCGATGCAAAGCAAGAACTGTAGCTACCTGTTTTTATTTTGAAATTCGATTCCACAACATCAATTAGGTTTATTTTCTTTCATTAATCTCATTAATGAATATCCCATCATTTAAATTACCTAAACATCACAGATAAATATGACGTACACTTATGCCAGCCGCATTCGCCTCGATGTCCCCTCGTGCACCGTTAGGTTAGGTAACTAACGGCAGAGCGGGGCAGGGCTAGCGCGGGTGTAAAACATAAGTAACGTCTATATAATATATCATATATACTATATATTATATCTATCACAGAACATCACATGATCACATCACTGATAACGCAGCAGAAAATATCATATGAAATATTGGATATACTAGGACATCCATGTTTTCAATACGAGCCAGTATAAAACACGGATTCCATGGTCGTGATGAATAGCCAATCCCACACCCCTAGACCCCTACGAGAGCGGCAAGCAACCCTACCAATTCTAGGGTTAGGAGACCCGGACTCGACTCCTCGAGTTGGTCTCCCACTGGACCCCAGAACCCGGTTACTTATGCTCCCCTCCTTGGGTCTATCCTAATGCGGAAAAGTAAATAATATACATCAATGGTGACAACTTCCGCAACCTGGAAGTGCCCCATTAAAAGAATATTACATACAAGTTTTTACATGAATGAAAATGAAAAACACTCATCTCACATAAAAACCCCCCGGCTATTCGAACACGACGATCCAATATAACATATCCAGCAACACATAACATCACATGTCATCAACGTAAGTAAATATGCGCATCCCAATTGTCGTTGACATATAGCAACGAAACCGGCGATATCACATATTACACTTACGGTCACAGAAAAGAAAGTGTAAAACTACAACAGTTGGAATCCGCATCCTCTTTGGACATCGTATGCCTAATCAAATGAAATACTTAGACATCGCATACCTAACAATTATAAACCCCGCATTTTAGTCTCTTTATCGAAAACTCTTTTCAACATAAAGTCGGGCAATTCAACAAGATTCCAGACATATTGATCGAATGCTCGTCGCAAACTTCAGTAGGCGGCCGCACCCCCGACGCTGTCGACAAAGTGCACCAAGGCGGAACACCACTGCCGCGAGCACCCGAACGGATGCTTTCGACGACGGGGTTCTCCTACAGTCTCTTGGTCGGGGCTGTGGAGTGAGGCTGTCTATTAAGTTTACCCGGCGAGTATCCGCGTACGCTACGTGATTGCAACGGACTTTTGATCGCATCAAAATTCCGTGGCAACCGATCAAGTGAGACTAAACTGCTATGTTTATAACATTCATTCAGTTATCTCATAACTACTTATGAATTCCAAATGTTGTATCACATTCCGGATAAATAGAAAATGCTAAAATTTTCGATCGAACAATCGAACACCCAAGTTTTCCCGACACAGCTCAATACAAGAAATAAGTCTAAAAACATTCAGTTTGTGCCTCAGTACCAACGGTCTAGCCGTAGAAGGGTCAAGCCAACGCCTCACATGTGGCACGCTGTACTGCCCCAAACCCTAAGGTTCAAAGGGCAGTTCAAGACGGTCACATAATCGAGTTAAGGTTTGTTGTCTTCTAGAGGGTCCATCGCGTTACTTGCACTACTTAGAACGACGTTAAACTACGGAAAAGTCCAACAATTGGAAATTTCCCGGTAGGGGAAAAAATGGGTATTTATATCCGGTCGAACTTTTTAACATATTCCAAAAATTATCCGGAAAAACACACAGACAAAATTAGACAGTCCGATCGAATCTCCGAATCCCCAATACAACCCAGAAAATTCAACTCTTGAATAAATATTAAAAATTCCTAGGAAAACCAGCACTGTTAAGTAGGAGTTACTGTGCAAACTTCAACGCATAAAACGACAAAAAGGCCGCGGAACCGCCGCACGAGCCATGCTCGTGCCGCGGAACCGCGGCGCCTTGATGGAATTAGGGCATCGAAATTTACAGTAACTTTTAGATATTCCTGCTGATATTTCTGCATATTTTTAATTCTCAAAAAACCACGAATTTCAAAAATGTACAGAGAACACTTATGGGTTTGGGTTTTGATTCGATCGGACTTCTAATTCCGTCTATGCATCGCCTAAGGCTCTAGCTAGGCTCTGATACCACTGTAGGGTTCCTAGGCACACTAATGAAGTCTCACAAGGCCTCAAACATGGCTAATTTAAATTTTATGAGTGCCGAGAAACCCTAACACGGATCGTTAACTAGATATATAGGCTATGCGATGCAAGTTAACGACTTTAACATAAAGGAAAGGGGATACAACCTTTGTAGATCCGGTCCACCACTTCCTAAGCTCCGCGATGATGTCCCTCCGCTGTCCAAATCGGATTCCGGACTCTAGCATCGGCTTCATCGAAGAAATGGGTGGGCTTGGTCGTCGGCTTCGATGCCGAAGATGATCTACGTCGAGGCATCACTAGATCAAGCTCCCACTTCACCAAGTCATGAAACTTGTGAAGAAAACACCCTATACTACTTGGAAAGAGGTAGAGGATGAAGAAATAGGAAGTGGGTTCACTTTAGAATTGGATTTCTCACTCATTTTCACTAGTTGCCATTGATGGTAGCTAGGTTTTCTTTCTTGCTCAAGATGAAGAAGAAGAAGAAGAAAAATATGATAAGTGTTATTAAAAATAGAAAATAAAAATAACACTTATCATTTACTAACCTTGGTTGAGTGTAGAGAATAGACCATGGTTAGTTTTAATGGTTAGGGTTAAGCATGAGACAAAATGGTCACTTTAGTCAAAGCTTCAAGAAGCTTCCAAGAAAAACAAAACTAGCAACCATTTCATTTCTTATCTTTTCCAAAATAAATAAATAAATAAGTAAGAAAAAGAAAACCCTAATCATTAACTTAACCATGGTTTAATCCTTTACACTTAACCAAGTAAACATGTATAATCAAACATGATACAATCAAGTGCACAAAAGTATATCACATATACAACTTGCACAATTCAAGTGAGAAAATCCATTTAATGTGAACCAATACTAGTTGATGCAAAGTAATATATCAAATATATAATTATACATTAAATCATTAAATAAACACTTGATTTAACGATCCGGTCATATCGCATATAACCGACCAGTATCCTATGTATCGGCTTATCGAATCAATCCTTGATTCGATAACTTGGTTATATCGCATATAACCAATCGATACATTCATCGTGAGAATGAAATACGATATCACATACACACATTATTCTCGGTCCCGCACATATCTCATATGCGCTCCTATTTCGTTTCGCTTGAGCCAGGAAACCTCTGTGTAGGACTCTAAAGACTCGTCAATACGCCGGTAGCAGATGATGATCATATCAAACATCCACAAGCCGCAAGAAGTCTGCTAAACGAAACGGCCACCCGGGTATTGAGCGATCAGAAGATCGACGAGCAAGCCCGCTCACACTCCTGTGAATCCAACCAGGAACACTTACCGTACAGTCCGGTCAGTTCGTCTGATATGTCGCATATCTCGCCTAGGGGTGGTAAACGTCAGACCCCAGTAGCTTGATAAGTCATGCTGACGTAAGGTCCATAACATTCGTGAAACTACTGATAACTCTTACCAGTATATCACTGCAACCCTGGCCAGGGATTTCCTGTTATGGCCAGCCGTGCATAGCGCGACATAAACCCCCAATATCGGGAAAGACGAATCCCCTCCTATCGCTCATTGCCTCCATGTGATTCGGGACTGTACCCAAAAACCACCTGTTTGCACAACTCAGTAGAGCAGTGGTAGGGTGGAAATCAAAGCACAGTGGGAGACACACAAGACTCTATGACGATCTCGGGTCAACAGACTAAGATGTACCAGTGTCACCAGAGAACTGCCATCTGACGTGAGGTATAATACCATCTGGGAGTTGTCGGCGAGTCCGTTCAGTGTACCCAGTCTCCACTGAGCACCCGCATACCATCTCCGATGTCAAACACCAATGGATATGGGATCATCCATCGCCCATCACATGGGTCTAGAAGGTATACGCTAGTCTACTCTGGAATATCGATGCCCCGTCTCGATATTCCCACGACTAGGAATAATGAAGGATGTACTCATTGACTACCCAGGCCCCACTAGTATGATCTTCATCATAGTCCTGGAAGTTGAGTACACATCCTAAGGGCTTTATCAACATGTAATCAGAGAGACAGAAAGTATACATGTTAAGATAAAGAGCAACCAGATAGCGTACTATCATGTCGAGCATGAAAGTCTTACCTATATATGTCCCAGCATCCACTACAATATACATCCAATGTACAGTAATGGCCTCTAGGGCATACATATAACTAACATTTAGTTTAGGGTGTTTACTTCACTATTTCTCTAGTTAGTGAAGTAGGAGCTTGAGTTGGAATTCCCTTGACGTAGATCATCTTCGGCCTCGGAGATTTCAAGCAAGGTCGCATCCTTCGCGTCGTGAAGCCATGCAAGAGTCCGGGAGAAGCTTGATCGCAGCGAAGGGACTTCAACAAGGAGCAAATGAAGTGGAGGACCGATCTACAAAGGTTGTATATCGCATTCCCTTTAGTGTAAAGTTGTTTACTTGTTAAATGATTCGCCTAAACTCTAGTTAACGATCTTGCTTAGTGTTATTCGGCACATAAAAATTTAATTTTGGCATGGTCGATGTCTTGTAGAGCCTCATTAGTGTGCCTAGTAACCCTACAGTGGTATCAGAGCCTAGCTAGAGCATTAAGCGATGTGTTAACGAAGTTAAAACTCCGAACGAACCCGAATACGACAAAACGACCCCCTCTCTGGACAATTTTCAAAATCTAGGATTTTTGTGAATTAAAAATATCTAAAAATATCAGCAGGGTTTTATAAGAATTGTTGTGCAAAACGAGGACCTGAATCGAAAAGTTGACCGCGGTTCCGCGGCCAAGCCCTGCTTGTGCCGCTGAACCGCGGCAGTATTGTGACCGTTGGATCTTCTGTTTGCACAGTAATTCTATATTCTGTGATTGTTAATTTCTGGGCATTTTTAATTTGACTCAAGTGTTGAGTTTTTAGGGGTTCATTTTGTAATCGTCGATTCGATCGGAGAATTTAATTTTGTTTTGTTATTCCGGATAATTTAGAAAGTATTAAAATGTTCGAACGGATATCATTAACTCAATTTTTCCCGGCACGAAAAACATTCAAGTGTTGAATTTTTCTCGGGTTTAAATATTTCGGAAAAACGTGCAAGTGATGCGATGGACCCTCTAGAAGACAACAAACCTTAACTCGATTATGTGACCGTCTTGAACTGCCTTTTGAACCTTAGGGTTTGGGGCAGTACGGCGTGCCACATGTAAGGCGTTGGCTTGACCCTTCTACGGCTGGACCGTTGCTACTGTGACGTATTCTGGAATTTATGAACTACGCTCAAGTGTTGAGCTATTTAGGAAATCTCGGGTATTTGATTATTCGATCGGAAAGTTTAATACTGTCTATTTATCTGGAATGTGATACAATATGTGGAATTCATACAGTTAGGCATGAAATGCGAAATATGTGATATTTCGGATTTACGATGTCTAAAGAGATTGTGGATTCCAAATGTTGTAGTTTTACACTTTCTTTTCTGTGACCGTAAGTGTAATATGTGATATCGCCGGTTTCGTTGCTATATGTCAACGACAATTGGGATGCGCATATTTACTTACGTTGATGACATGCGATGTTCTGTGTTGCTGGATATGTTATATTGGATCGTCGCGTTCTGAATAGCCGGGGGTTTTATGTGAGATGAGAGTTTTTATTTTCATTCATGTAAAATTTAAATTGTATGTAATATTCTTTTATTAGGGCACTTCTGGGATGAGGTTGATGTCACCTTTTGTATATTATTTACTTTTCCGTACTAGGATAGACCCAAGGAGGAGAGCACAAGTAACCGGGTTCTGGAGTCCAGTGGGAGACCAACTCGAGGAGTCGAGTCCGGGTCTCCTAACTCCAGAATTGGTAGGGTTGCTTGCCGCTTTCGTAGGGGTCTAGGGGTGTGGGTTTGGCTATTCATCGCGACCGTCGAATCCGTGTTTTATAGAGGCTCAAAATAAAACACGGACGTCCTAATATATCCAATGTTTCATATATTTCTTCTGCTGCGATATCTGTGATGTGATCATTTGATGTTCTGTGATAAATACTGTATATAGTATATATGATATATTATATAGGCGTTACTTATGTTTTACACCCGCGCTAGCCCTGCCCTGCTCTGCCGTTAGTTACCTAACCTAACGGTGCACGAGGGGACATCGAGGCGAATACGGATGGCATAAGTGTACGTCGTATTTATCTGTGATGTTTAGGTGACTTAAATGATGGGACTTCATTAATGTGATTAATGAAAGAAAAGAAACCTAAAAGATGTTGTAGAGTCAAAACTTTATAAAAATGGTAGCTACAGTTTTGCTTTGCATAGCGGTATATATGATATACCTTGCACCTTATTCGAAGAGGAAAGAGCCGAGATCCCTTCACCGGGAGTGGCCTTTTTAGCGAAACTGGCAGATGCTACAAAACTCGGTTTGTCTTTTGATTGCATTTAGAGTTTTGCTTTGCACAGTGATATATATGATATGTCCTGCACCTTATTCGATGAGGAAAGAGCCGAGATCCTTTCACCGGGAGTGACCTCTTTAGCAAAACTAATGAAAGCCTCAAAAACACTTCATTTCAAAATTTCACATGATTCAACGACGATATCATGTTCATTACGCTCATGGTTTTCTGAAAAACCTGCGTAGCCCTCCGTCAATTCAGATAAGTAATATTTAGTATTCTTGCTACGGTTGTTTGGCATGCGTCAAGGCGTAGTGTACGGTAGCTGATTATTACTTATCTGTAGCATGAGATGTGATTGGATTAGGGTATTCGTACGGTGTTGTTTGGCATGCGTCAAGGGTCGTACGTGTTGGTTTAATTCAATCACGAATTGTACGGGTTGAACTTGACTAGCGGACTATGGGTTGTTTGGCATGCGTCAAGGTCATAGCACGTTAGGGGCAAAAGCATTATTGGGAATTTCAAGTGTTGAAATTTGCAATGAGATTGCATACCTTCTATGAGATAGTTGGATCCTGATACCCACTGCGAGTAATTGTTACTCCTGGGAGACTTTTACACAGGACAATTAGCCGATCAAGTAGGTGTCTAGAAAGGTGTCAACGGGGTTACGCCTCTAGGAAAACGAGGTTTACTTTAATTAGGTCCGTGCGAAAGCACGGGGAACCTCCCTCAAAATACCGACACTGGCCTGGCTAAAAGATTTGCGAAGTTGTAGGGTGTAATTAATCCCGGCTAGTCTTTCCTTTTAGGGTTTGAAGGAAGATTTGATAAAAACAGTGGGAGCCATCCTGATTAGATAAGATAAATAACCAATCTGATCTTGCAAGAGCATAAGCTAAAGTGTTTTCTTCTCTCTCTCCAGGTAGCGACCATATCATGCCTTAATAAAGATAATAATATGGATGTATTGACCGAACCCGCATGTTTTACTGTGCAGGGGAACGTTGGACCCGTTCTATCTTATAAGTGTTATAAGACTGAACAGGAATCAGGAGAATATCTGGATTCTCACTCCGCCCAAACGGAGAACATACATGTTGATGCACCTTCTTCGGGTGTGTTGGTCATTGAGAACTGTTTTTCAGTTCACCCTACGTCCTGGGTATTAGATACCGGATCAGGATCCCACATATGTAAACAGTTACATGGGCTACGGAAAGGAAGAGAACTGGGAAAAGGTGATCATTCCGTTCAAGTAGGGAATGGTGCAAGTATTGCAGCCAAAGCAGTTGGCGAATATCACCTTGTATTACCAAGTCATAATACACTGATTCTGAATGAGTGCTATTATATACCGAACATGATGTGCAATATTATATCAGTTTCTTTACTGAGTAAAGAAGGATATAATTTTGTAGTACAGGATAATGTTATGAACATCTTTCTAGATCAAAAGTTGATTGCATCAGGCTCGTTACATAATGGCATATTCATTCTCAATCAAAATACAGTCCTCAATTTACAAAACACACACAAGAGGAAGAGTTCAGAACAGAACGAATCCTTCTTATGGCATTGTAGGCTGGGTTACATCAATGCGACACGACTAGCTAAGTTGTATAAGGATGGATATTTGAATTCTTTTGAATTTTCATCTTATGACACTTTCCAGTCATGTCTCAAAGGGAAGATGACCAAAACTCCGTTTACGGGACACGGAGAAAGAGTTACCGAACTCTCAGGGCTGATACATAGTGATGTATGCGGTCCCATGTCTACACATACCAGGAACGGTTCTTCCTACTTCATTACATTCACTGACGATCTCTCAAGATTTGGACATGTGTTCCTAATGAAACACAAGTCTGAAGCTTTTGAGAAATTCAGAGAATATAAGCACGAAGTAGAGAACCAAATGGGCAAAAGTATTAAGATCCTTCGATCTGATAGAGAAGGAGAATACTTGAGCAATGATTTTCTGGATTATCTAAAAGAGAATAGGATTCTCTCTCAGCTTACTCCTCCTTATACACCGCAGTACAACGGTGTGTCGGAACGGAGGAATCGTACCCTATTAGGTATGGTACACTCAATGATGAGTACAGCTGAGTTACCTATTTCCTTCTGGGGGTATGCGCTTGAGACAGCCATAGACTTATTGAATAGAGTTCCTACCAAATCTGTGCCTACCACTCCATATGAGATATAGAAAGGGAAGAGACCACATCTTAATTACATTAAGATATGGGGTTGTCCGGCCTATGTCAAAAGACAAAATCCAGACAAACTCGAGGCAAGATCTGTCTTATGTAAGTTTATAGGATATCCCAAAAATTCACAAGGGTATATCATCTACCACCCCGAGGAACAAAAGGTGTTTGTTTGTCGATATGCCACTTTCTTAGAAAAAAGTTTTCTTATGAAGCAGATTAGTGGCATTGAGGTAGAACTGGAAGAGGTTCCAGCGACACAAACTATAACAGAAAACTTGGTAGAACCAGAGGATTCAGTAGTACCCGACGAACCCCGGCCTCTCCGCCGATCTAGTAGGGTTTCTCATCCACCTGAGAGATACTACGGTTTTCTCATTGATGGTGGGAGCGAGGATTGCATCATGGTTGATGATGACCCAACTAGCTTCGAGCAGGCCATCACGAGTGGGGACTCAGTGAAATGGCTGGATGCAATGCGGTCCGAGATGGAATCCATGTACACCAACAAAGTATGGACTTTGGAAGTTGCTCCTGAAGGGGTAAAACCCATTGGGAGCAAGTGGATCTTCAAGAAAAAACGTGGTGTAGATGGGAAAGTGGAGACTTTCAAAGCTAGACTTGTTGCAAAGGGTTTTTGTCAAAGACCAGGTGTGGACTATGACGAAACCTTTTCTCCAGTGGCTATGCTTAAATCCATTCGGATCATGCTTGCCATCGCTGCATATCATGACTACGAAATCTGGCAAATGGATGTTAAGATCGCCTTTCTAAACGGTGATTTAGAACAGTGCGTGTACATGACTCAGCCATAGGGCTTCGTAGATAGTGGGAGGAGCGGGAAGGTGAGCAAGCTGCTTAAATCCATTTATGGATTAAAACAGGCATCGCGGAGTTGGAACATCTGCTTTGACGTCGTTATCAAAGAGTTTGATTTCGTTAAAAACGTAGATGAACCTTGTATCTACAAGAAGGTGGCAGAGAGTAAGGTTGTCTTCCTCGTATTGTACGTGGATGACATACTCTTGATTGGAAATGATATTCCTATGCTGCAATCGGTGAAGCTCTTCTTATCACAAAGATTCTCAATGAAAGATCTTGGTGATTCCTCATGCATATTAGGAATTAGGATCTATCGAGATAGATCTAAACGGATATTGGGATTGTCCCAATCCAGGTACATTGACACCATACTAAAGAGGTTTAGTTTGGAAGAGTCCAAACGTGGGTTTTTACCCACGATCTCAGGGCTCACTCTCTCCAAAGAGATGTCTCCCAAGACTGATTTGGAGAGAGCTCGCATGCAAGGGATACCCTATGCTTCGGCAGTAGGCTGTATCATGTACGCGATGCTATGTACCAGACCCGATGTAGCATACTCACTAAGTGTAGTGAGTAGGTATCAAGCTGATCCTGGAGAGAGTCACTGGACAGCTGTGAAGAGCATTCTCAAGTACTTGCGAAGAACTAAAGAGATGCTCTTGGTGTATGGTAACGGAGAACTCCAAGTGGAGTCCTTTACCGATTCGAGCTTCCAGAGTGATAAGGACGACTCTAAGTCGCATTCGGGTTTTGTCTTTACCCTTTACGGAGGAGCGGTTAGCTGGAAGAGTTCCAAGCAGGAAACCGTGGCAGACTCGACAATGGAGGCTGAATACATCGCTGCCAACGATGCTGCCAAAGAGGCAGTCCGGATCAAGAAGTTCATTACTGAACTTGGATTGGTTCCATCCATTGAGCATCCAATACCTTTGTATTGTGATAACAATGGAGCGGTGGCTTTGGCCAAGGAACCCAGGTCCTATCAGCGATCCAAGCATATTCTGAGGCGGTATCACCTGATCCGGGAGATAGTTGATCGCCGGGATATCGAGGTCAGGAGGGTTGACTCGAAGAACAACACAGCGGATCCACTCACGAAGGCCATTCCCCAGATACAGTTTGAGAGACTTTTCGAAATGCTCGGTATGCGATACTACAACAGCTGGCCCTAGTGCAAGTGGGAGATTGTTAGTTGTATGTATGCCCTAGAGGTCAGTATTGTACATATCATGTATATTATATTGGATGCTTGGACATATATAGAGAGGACTTTCTTGCTCGATATGATAGTTTGCTATCTGGTTGCACTTTACTTTAACATGTATACTTGTCTCTTTATACTGTCTTATAGTTACATGTTGGTAAAGCCCTTAGGATGTGTACTTGACTACCTGGACTATGATGCGGATCATACTAGTGGGGACATGGTTGTCCATAAGTACATCCTTTAAGGTCCCTAGTAGTGGGTGTATCGAGACGGGGCATCGATATACCAGAGTAGACTAGCGTATACGCTTCTCGACCCATGACATGGGCGATGGATGATCCCATATCCATTGGTGTTTGACATCAGAGATGGTATACGGGTGCTCAGTGGAGACTGGGTATACTGGACGGACTCGCCGAGAACTCCCAGATGGTATTATACCTTACGTCAGATGGCAGTTCTCTGGTGACACTTGTGCAGGTTAGTCTGTAGACCCGAGATCGTTATAGAGTCTTGTGTGATTCCCACTGTGCTTTGATTTCCACCTTACCACGTCCATGAGGGCGTGCAAAAAAGTGGTTTTTGGGTACAGTCCCGAGTCACATGGAGGCAATGAGCGATAGGAGGGGTTTCATCTCTCCCGGTATTGGGGGTTGATGTTGCGCTGTGCTCGATTGGCCGTAACAGGGAAGTCCCTGGCCAGGGCTGATTAGAGATTTACTGGTAAGTATTACCGGTAGTTTCTCGACCCGTTTTAAGCCTCACATCGGCACGACTTATCGGTTATTGGGGTCTGACGTTAACCACCCCTAGACTTGATATGCGACATATCAGACGAGGAGACCGGACTGTACGGGAAGTGTTACCGGCAGGCTTTTACAGGAGTTGGAGCGGGCTTGCTTGCTGATCTTCTGATCGCTCAATACCCGGGTAGCGGTTACGTCCAGCTAGTACCGCCGACGGCTTGTGGGTGCGTGATATGATCATCACCTACTGCCGGCGTATTGACGAGTCTTTAGAGTCCTACATAAAGGTTTTACTGGCTCGGGCAAAACGAAATAGGAGCGCATATGAGATATGTGCAGGACCGAGAATAATGCGTGTATGTGATACCGTATTATATTCTCGCGACTTTTAGTATCGGTCGGTTATATATGATATGACCGGGTTATCGAATCAAGTGTTGATTCGATAAGTCGATACGATGAATGTTAGTCGGTTATATGAGATATGACCGGATTATTAAGTCTAGTATTGATTTAATAATTAAGTGTATAATTGTATATTAGATATACTAGTTTACATTTACTAACACATGTTCACTTAGGGTTTTTTCTCACTTGTACACATTTTTACTATATGATATATATAAGAATATGTTGTATTTTTGTATCATGGTTGATGATACACTACACATGGGTGTATGAAACTTACACTATGCTAATATTTATTTTGGGTTCTTAATATTTAAAGTAATTACCAAATCAAGAGGAGGATTAGAAAATGCATGAAGCTTGTGGAAGCTTGTGGATGCATTGACTAATTCAACTTGGTTTTGTTTTTACTATGGATATTTCTTAGCCCAACCATAACCATTAGCCTAGGGTTAAGTCTCTACAAGGGTTAGTATATGATACTCAATCACCATGGTTACTCTTCTCACATGATGATTATCCTTTCCTCTTTCTTTTGTTCATCTTCTTCATAGTGAAAAGGAGAAAGAAAACTAGGGTTTGATCCAAAGTGAGAAAGAGTGTGAGAAAAAAATTTATAAAGAGAACCCACTTCCTATTTCTCCTTCCTCTACTAGACTAGCACTTTAGTTTAGGGTGTTTACTTCACGATTTCTCTAGTTAGTGAAGTAGGAGCTTGAGTTGGAATTCCCTCGACGTAGATCATCTTCGGCCTCGGAGATTTCAAACAAGGTCGCATCCTTCGCGTCGTGAAGCAATGCAAGAGTCCGGGAGAAGCTTGATCGCAGTGAAGGGACTTCAACAAGGTGCAAATGAAGTGGAGGACCGATCTACAAAGGTTGTATATCGCATTCCCTTTAGTGTAAAGTTGTTTACTTGCTAAATGATTTGCCTAAACTCTAGTTAACGATCTTGCTTAGTGTTATCCGGCATATAAAAATTTAATTTTGGCATGGTCGATGCCTTGTAGAGCCTCGTTAGTGTGCCTAGTAACCCTACATATACGCTAGTCTACTCTGGTGTATCGATGCCCTGTCTCGATACACCCTCGACTAGGAACAGATATAGGATGTACTCGTCGACTACCGTGGCCCCACTAGTATGATCTCATCATAGTCCCAGTAGTCGAGTACATATCCTAAGGGCTTTATCAACATGTAACATAGAGACAATCAGAGTAAATGTTAAGATAAAGTATAACCAGATAGCATACTATCATGTCGAGCAAGAAAGTCCTCCCTATATACGTCCAAGCATCCATTACAATATACATCGTATATACAGTAATGGCCTATAGGGCATACATATAACTAACAATCTCCCACTTGCACTAGGGCCATCTGTTGTGGTATCACATACCCAACAATTAGCTGTGGTTAAAGTATCTCATACTCAACCATCTCATAAAAGTCTCTACTGGGAAAAAGGCCTTCGTGAGTGGATCAGTGCTGTTGTCCTCCGTGTCTACTCTCCTAACCTCGATCTCCCTGGAGATCAACCATCTCCTTGATCGGGTGATACTGCCTAAGAATTATATCTGGATTACTGATGGGATGGTAGTTCCTAGGCAAAAGCCACAACTCCATTGTCACATAATGGTAGGAACGAAGTTCATCTCATGAACTTAAATATATCCAGACTGCCTCTTTGGTAGCATCTTTGGTAACGATGTGTCTTGCCTTCAATTGTCTAGTAAGTCACGGTATCTAGCTTGGAACTCTTCCAACATACCGTCCCTCCACTGAGGGTAAAGATAATGCCTGTGACTGACATTCAGTCTTCCTTATCACCCTGGAACCTTTCCAGTGATTCTCCCCAGGATCGATTGATACCATCTCACTACAACTAGTGAGAATCCTAACATCTAATTAGATCTATCTCATAGATCCAAAACCCAGGATTTAGTAGGTATCACTTTGATCCTATATGGAGAATCCTTGTGATAAGCGGAGATTGACCGATCGTAGCATAGGAAACTCCATCCCTATCAAGAGTATGTCATCCACGTACTCTACGAAGATCACCACCATACTCCTTACTACCTTTTTGTATATACAAGGTTCAACTACCATTTTGATGAAGTCAAACTCTTTGTCTACCACATCAAAACAGACGTTCCAACTCCGTGATGCCTGCTTTATAATATAAAATATCTTGCACACGTTTCCGCTGCTCCCACTGTCTATGAAGCCCTCTGGCTGTGTACTTATAGACGCTCTCTTCTAAAACATCATTTAGAAAAGCAGTCATGACACCCAACCACCAGATATCGTAGTCATGGTATGTAGCAATGGCAAGTAGGATCTGGATGGACTTAAGCATAGCTTTGAAAGTCTCAACTTTTCCATGTACACCAAGTAATCTTCTCAAGATATACTTGCTCCTGATGGGGGTTTAATCCTTCAGATAAAGCAACCAAAGTCCATACTTTGTTGGTGTATAAGGATTCCATCTCATATCACTAAGCATCCAGCCATTCTTACAGAGTCTCACTCCTGATGGCCAGCTCGAAACTAGTTTGGTCATCATCTCATGATGCAATCCTCGCTCCCACTATCATAGAGAAACCAAAGTATCTCTCAGGTGGATGAGGAACCCTACCAGATCGGCGGAGAGGTTGAGGTTCGTTGGAAACTATTGAATCCTTTGGTTCTACCAAATTATCAGCTGCAGTTTTGTATAGCTGGAACTCTTTTCAGTTCTACCTTATGACCACTAATTTCTTCATAAGAAATTCCCTTTCACAAAGGTGGCATGTAGAGAAACAAAACATCTTTTGTTCCTCGGTTTGGTAGAAGATATTCCCTTACGTATGCTTGGGATATCCAACAAACTTCCACAGATCTGACTTTGCCTCGAGTTTGTCCGGATTTTCCTTTTTAGACATAGGCCGGACAACCCCAAATCTTAACAAACTTAAGATATGGGCTCTTCCCTTTCCATATCACATATGAAGTGGTAGGCAACTGATTTGATTTGAACCCTATTCAATAGGTATACAGCTTCTCAAGTGCATAACTCCCAAAAGGAAATAGGAAACTCAGTAATACTCATCATAGAGCACACCATATCACATAGGGTGCTATTGCTCCGCCCCGATATACCATTGTGCTGTGTTGTATACGAAGGAGTAATGCTGAGAGAGAATCTCATTCTCCTTTAGAATAGTCCAGGAATCTCCGTGCTTAAGTATTCTCCTCCTTGATCTCATCAAAGGATATAATACTTATACCCATATTTGGTTCTCTACTTCTAACTTATATTCTGTGAATATCTCAAAAGCTTCGGACATATGTTTCAACAGGAACACATGTCTGAATCTTGAGAGGTCATCGGTGAATGTAATGAAGTACAAAGAACTGGTCTTGGCATGTGTAGACAGGGGACCATCATACATCGTCATGTATCAATCCCAAGAGTTCACTAACTCTTTCTCTGTTTCCAATAAACAGAGCTATGGTCATCGTATCTTTGTGACATGACCGGCAAGTTTCACAAGATGTAAATTCAAATAGATTTAAATATGCATCTAAATGTAACTTAGCTTGTCGGGTCGCATTGATATGACCTAGTCTACAATGCCTCAAGAAGGATTCGTTCATTTCAGAACTCTTCCTCTCGTGTGTGTTCTGTATACTAAGAACTGTAGTTTGATTTAGAACGTCTATGCTTTTAGATAACGTGCATGATCCGATCAACACTTGATATAGGAAATGTTCAAAACATTATCCAACAATACAAAATTATATCCTTTCTTTACTAATAAAGAGACTGATATGATGTTGTACATCAGGTTCGGTATCTAATAACATTCGTTCAGAATCAATGTAATCTGGTAATACAGGGTGATAGTGACCAACAGACTTGGCTGCAACACTTGCACCATTTCTATCTCATGAAACTTATCACCCGTTCTCAGTTCTCTACCTATCTGTAGCCCATGTAACATATTACATATGCGGGATCCTGATGCGGTATCTTATACCCAGGACGTAAAGGATACTGAGAAACAGTTCTATGTAATGAACACACCCGAAGATGATGCATCAACATGCACTTTCTTCGTTTGGGCGGCACAGGAATTCTGGTAATCCCCAATTTTCTGCTCTATCTTATAACAATTATAAGTTGGAGCGGGACCAACGTTCCCCAACTCAGTATAACAAGCGGGGTCGGTCAATATATCCATATTATTATCTTGATTAAGGCGTGATATGGTCGCTACCTGGAGAGAGAGAGAAGAAAACACTCAACGTATGCTCTTGCAAGATTAGATTGGTTATCTAATATATCTAAACAGGATGTCTCCCACTGTTTTAGTCAAATCTTCCTTCAAACCCTAAAAGGAAAGACTAGTCGTGATTAATTACACTCTACAAGTTCGCCAATCTTTCAGCCAGGCCAGTGCCGGTACTTTGAGGGAGGTCCCCCATGCTTTCGCACGAACCTAATTAAAGTAAACCTCGTTTTCCAAGGGGCGTAACCCCGTTAACATCTTTCTAGACACCTACTTGATCGGCTAATTGTAATATGTAAAACTCTACCAGGAGTAACTCTTACTCGCAGCGGGTATCGGGATCCAACTATTTCATAGAAGGTATGCAATCTCATTGCAAATTTCAACACTTGAAATTCCCAATAATATTTTACCCCTAGCGTCCAATGACCTTGACGGAGGTCAACAAACCATAGGCTGCTAGTCAAGTTCTACCCATCATTTCCTGATTGAATTAAACCCACCCGCACGACCCTTGACGGAGGTCAACAAGGCCGCACGACTACCCTAAAACAATCTGCATCATATGCATAAACAGATAAATACTAGTTAGCTACCGCACACTACGCCTTGACGGAGGTCAACAAACGTAGCACGAATACTAAGTAGGACTTATCTGAAATGACGAAGGGCTACGACATGTTTTTAAGAAAAAACCTTTGCGTAATGAACTTGATATCATCGTAGAACCAAGTGATTTTAAATGGAGTGTTTTTTAGGCCTTTCTAGTTTTGCTAAAGAGGTCACTCCCGGTGAAGGGATCGTCGGCCTTTTCTTCATCGAATAAGGTGCAGGGTATATCATATATACCACTATGCAAAGCCAGAACTATAGAAGCAATCAAAAGACAAACCGAGTTTGTAGCATCTGCTAGTTTCACTAAAGAGGTCACTCCCGGTGAAGGGATCTCGGCTCTTTCCTTATCGAATAAGGTGTTAGATGTTCTACAAGGAACACCGCTTTGTAAAGCAAGAACTAGAGCTACCAGTTTTTAAACAAGTTTCTACAACATCTTTAGGTTTCTTTTATTTCATTAATCTCATTAATGAAGTCCTATTTTTAATTATGCTTCACAAGCATCACATTTGAAACGAAATCTGCAATATAACATATATCTCATATATATAATATAAACATTCGTCTCAGGCAGTAATATGATCTCATCACAGAACATTGCAGCAGAAGAACATATATAAAATATTGGATATACTAGGACGTTCGTGTTTTAATACGAGACTGTATAAAACACGGATTCCACGGTCGCGATGAATAGCCAAACCCACATCCCTAGACCCCTACGAGAGCGGCAAGTAACACTACCAATTCTAGGGTTAGGAGACCCGGTCTCGACTCCTCGAGATGGTCTCCCACTGGGCCCTAGAACCCGGTTACTTGTGCTCCCCGTCTTGGGTCTACCTAATGCGAAAAAGTAAATAATATACAACGGTGACATCATCCTCAGCCCGGAAGTGCCCCAATAAAAGAATATTACATACAAATGAATTTTACATGAATGAAAAAGAAAAACTCTCATCTCACATAAAACCCCCGGCTATTCAAAACACGACGATCCAATAGAACATATCACAGCAACACATAATATCTCATATCATCAACGTAAGCAAATATGCGTATCCCGATTGTCGTTGATGTATAGCAACGAAACCGACGATACAACACATACTACGCTTACGGTCACAGAAAAGAAAGTGTAAAACTACAACAGTTGGAATCCGCAACCTCCTTAGACATCGCATGCCTAACCAAATGAATTCCTTAGACATTGCATGCCTAACAATTATAAACCCCGCATTTTAGTCTCATTATCAAAAACTCTTTTCAATATCAAGTCGAGCAATTCAACAAGATTCCTGACATCCTGACCGAATGCTCGTCGCAAACTTTAGTAGACGGCCGCACCCCCGGACGCCGTCGACGAAGTGCACTAAGGCGGAACACTGCTGCCGCGAGCACCCGAACGGATGCTACTGGCGACGGGGTTCTCCTACAGTCACTTGGTCGGGGCTATGGGGCGTGGCTGTCTATTAAGTTTACCTGGCGAGTATCCGCATACGCAACGTGATTGCGACGGACTTTTGATCACATCAAAATTCCATGGCAACCGATCAATTGAGACTGAACTGCTAGATTTATAACATTCAAATTAGTTATCTCATAACTACCTGTGGATTCCAAATATTGTATCACCTTCTAGATAAATAGATAATGTTAAACTTTCCGATCGGATAATCAAACACCCAAGATTTCCCAAATAGCTCTCAACTCTTGAAATTAGTTTAAAAACATCCATTATATGCCACAGTACCAACGGTCCAGCCGTAGAAGGGTCAAGCCAACGCCTCACATGTAGCACGCCGTACTGCCACAAACCCTAAGGTTTAGAGGCAGTTCAAGACGGTCACATAATCGAGTTAAGGTTTGTTGTCTTCTAGAGGGTCCACCGCGTTACTTGCATGACTTAGAACGTTCTTAAACTACGGAAAAATCCAACGCTTGGAAATTTTCCGGGTCGGGAAAAAGTGAGTTATTGATAACCGTTCGAACTTTTTAACACGTTCTAAAAATTACCCGGACAAAACTAAACGAAGTTCAATTATCCGATCAAATTAACGAGTCCCCAATACAACCCTCGAAAACTCAACACTTGAGCAGAATTAAAAAATTCCAAAAAAGAATGACAAGAAAGGACCTAAGAATAAATATATGAAATTCCAGGGACTAATTCAAAATTTTGGCCGCGGTTCCGCGGTCATGTGAGCGAATTAGTGGGCCGTACTTCACAGTAATTCTTAGTTTTTCCTGCTTGTTTTTCTGAGTATTTTTAATGCTGAAAAATGAAAATGTACAGAGAGGGGTATAAACCGGGTATTCGGAGTTCGATCGGACTTTAAACTTCGCTCAGACTTCGCCTAAAGCTCTAGCTTGGCTCTGATACTACTGTAGGGTTGCTAGGCACGCGCACAAGGGTCTACGAGGCATCAACCATTCCCGATTTAAAATTTAGCGGTGCCGAACAACCCAAAGCCGGATCTTTAAACTAGAGATTAGGCGAAAACAAGCATGTTAAACAGTTTAACACTAACTGAGAGGGATTACAACCTTTGTAGATCCGGTCCTTCACTTCTTAAGCTCCGTGCTGAGGTCCCTTCGCTGTGATCATCGTGTTCCGGACTCTCGAGAGGCTTCACGAAGAGAAAGATGCAGTCTTGCTTCCGATCTTCGATAACAAAGATGGTCTACCTTGAAGTTTCATTAACACAAGCTAACACTCACTAAATGAAGTGAACACTCTCATCTAAAGAGAAAGGATAGATGAGAATGATGAAGTAGGATTTTTGCCCTCATTTGTTTTCTTATTCTCACACATTTATCATCACAAAATCAAATTAAGAAAGTTTTTTTTCCATGAAAAGAAGAAGGAAGAAGAAAAAGAATAACTATTAGAATCCTTTTGTGATGAATAATGAAAAGATAAATATGATGAATAATGCAACCATAGTCAACTAAACCCATGTAGATAATTAACTAGGGTTAGGATTTGGGTTGTGTTAAAAGTGAGTCACTTGAAAATATCAAGCATAATATCTTTTTCAAGACAAAAGAAAAGCTTCTAGAATCTACTAGAAGTCTTAACCCTAATCCAAACCCTAATCATGTTTAAACTCCACTAAACATATTGCATTAGTTATCATATCATGTTACAATATTATATATCACATATATAATATTTATCGTAACAAAATAAAATAATACATTTAACATATATCGCATATATATCAATGTATTACCCGAGCGAGAAAAAGAACCATTTAGTGAGCTAATATTAGTTAATTTAATTTAATATATCATATATATTATTAAACATTAAATTATCGAATCAACACTTGATCCGATAATCCGGCTATATCGCATATAACCGACTAATACGATGACCCGGCTATATCACATATACCCGGCCGATATCTCATATCGCGAGAATCCAATACGGTATCACATACCGCATTATCCTCAGTCCCGCACATATCACATATGTGCTTTTACTCCGTTTTGCCTGAGTCAAGAAACCTCTGTGTAGGAATCTAAAGAATCGTCAATACGCCGGCAGTTGGTGATGATCATATCAAACACCCACAAGCTGCAAGCGGTCAGCTAAACGTAACAGCTACCCAGGTATTGAGTGCTCAGAAGATCAACAAGCAAGCTTGTACATTCTCCTATGAATCCAATCAGTAACACTCCCGTACAGTCTGGTCTCGTCGTCTGAAATGTCGCATATCTCGCCTAAGGGTGGTAAATGTCAGACCCCAGTAGCTCGATAAGTCGTGTCGATTTGAGGTCTATAACAGTTCGAGAAACTACCGATAACACTTACCAGTAAATCTCAGCAACCCTGGCCAGGGATTTCGGTTATAGCCAATCGAACACAGCACAACATCAACTCCCTATACCGGGAGAGACGAATCCCCTCCTATCGCTCATTACCTCCATGTGATTCGGGACTGTACCCAAAAGCCACCTTTTTGCATGCCCTCTTGGACGTGGTATGATGGAATCAAAGTACAGTGGGAATCACACAAGACTCTATGACGTTCTCGGGTCAACAGACTACGTTGTACCAGTGTCACCGGAGAACTGCCATCTGACGTGAGGTATAATACCATCTGGGAGTTCTCGGCGAGTCCGTCCAGTGTACCCAGTCTCTACTGAGCACCCGTACACCATCCTTGATGTCAAACACCGATGGATATGGGATCATCCATCGCCCATCATATGGGTCAAGATGCGTATACGCTAGTCTACTCTGGTGTATCATGCTCTGTCTCGATACACCCTCGACTAGGAACAGTTATAGGGTGTACTCGTCGACTACCGTGGCCCCACTAGTATGATCTCATCATAGTCCCAGTAGTCGAGTATATATCCTAAGGGCTTTATCAACATGTAACATAGAGACAATCAGAGTACATGTTAAGATAAAGTACAACCAGAAAGCATACTATCATGTCGAGCAAGAAAGTCCTCCCTATATACGTCCAAGCATCCATTACAATATACATCGTATGTACAGTAATGGCCTCTAGGGCATACAAATAACTAACAATCGAGTGATTTTAAATGGAATGTCTTTGAGGCCTTTTCTAGTTTTGCTAAAGAGGTCACTCCCGGTGAAAGGATCTCAGCTCTTTCCTTATCGAATAAGGTGCAGGATATTTCGCAAATACCACTATGCAAAGCAAAAACTATAGAAGCAATCAAAAGACAAACCGTGTGTGTAGCATCTGCTAGTTTCGCTAAAGTGGTCACTCCCGGTGAAGGGATCTCGGCTCTTTCCTTATCGAAAAAGGTGCTGGATATTCTACAAGGAATACCGCTATGCAAAGAAAGAACTAGAACTACCAGTTTTTAAACAAGTTTCCACAACATCTTTAGGTTTCATTTATTTCATTAATCTTATTAATGAAGTTCCATTTTATTATGCTTCACAAGCATCACATTTGAAACGAAATCAACAATATACAATATATATCTCATATATATAATATAAACATTCGCTTCAGGCAGTAATATGATCTCATCACAGAACATTGCAGCAGAAGATAACATATGAAATATGGGATATACTAGGACGTCCGTGTTTTAATACGAGCCTGTATAAAACACGGATTCCACGGTCTTAATGAATAGCCAAACCTCCCTGGACCCCTACGAGAGCGGCAAGCAACACTGCCAATTCTAGGGTTAGGAGACCTGATCTCGACTCCTTGAGATGGTCTCCCACTGGACCCTAGAACCCGGTTACTTGTGCTCCCCGCCTTGGGTCTACCTAATGCGAAAAAGTAAATAATATACAATGGTGACATCATCCTCAGCCCGGAAGTGCCCCAATAAAAGAATATTACATACAATGAATTTTACATGAATGAAAAATAAAAACTCTCATCTAACATAAAACCCCCGGCTGTTCAGAACACGACGATCCAATATAATATATCACAGCAACACATAATATCTCATATCATCAATGAAAGTAAATATGCGTACCCCAATTGTCGTTGATGTATAGCAATGAAACCGGCGATACACCACATATTACACTTACGGTCGCAGAAAAGAAAGTGTAAAACTACAACAGTTGGAATCCGCAATCTTCTTAGACATCGCATGCCTAACCAAATGAATTCCTTAGACATCGCATGCCTAACAATTATAAACCCCGTATTTTAGTCCCAATATCGAAAACACTTTTCAATATCTAGTCGGGCAATTAAACAAGGTTCCCGACATCCTGATCAAATGCTCGTCGCAAACTTTAGTAGACGGCCGCACCCTCGAATGCCTTCGACGAAGTGCACTAAGGCGGAACACCGCTGCCGCGAGCACCCGAACGGATGCTTTTGGCGACGGGGTTCTCCTACAGTCACTTGGTCGGGGCTATGGGGTGTGGCTATCTATTAAGTTTACCCGGCGAGTATCCGCGTACGCTACGTGATTGCGACGGACTTTTGATCACATCAAAATCCCGTGGCAACCGATCAAATGAGACTAAACTGCTAGATTTATAACATTCAAATTAATTATCTCATAACTACTTGTGGATTCCAAATATTGTATCACATTCCAGATAAATAGACAATGTTAAACTTTCTGATCCAATAAACAAACACCCAAGATTTCCCAAATAGCTCAACACTTGAGCGGAGTTTAAAAGCATCCATCACATGCCACAGTACCAATGGTCCAGCCGTAGAAGGGTCAAACCAACGCCTCAAATGTGGCAACACCGTACTGCCCCAAACCCTAAGGTTTAGAGGCGGTTCAGACAGTCACATAATCGAGTTAAGGTTTGTGTTCTTCTAGAGGGTCCACCGCGTTACTTGCATGACTTTGAACGTTCTTTAACTAAGGAAAAATCCAACACTTGGAAATTTTCCGACAGGAGAAAAAGTGAGTTATTGATATCCGTTCGAACTTTTTAACATATTCTAAATTACCCGGAAAAAGCTTAAACGAAGTCAAACTTTTCGATCGAATCAACGAATACAAAAGATCTCCAGAAAACTCAACACTTGAGTATGATTAAAAATTCCCAGAAACAAGCAAAAGTACCTACGGATCAACTGTTGAAAAACGATCCCTCAATCCTGAAGACTTGGCACGGAACCGCCGCCAATACCCTGGTTTGGCCGCGGTTATGTGGCGCTTTGATGGATACAGGGTGTCGTTTTTCACACATATCCATAAAATCACCTGCTTAATTTTCTGAGTATTTTTAATACAGAAAAAATCAACATTTTAAAAATTTTCCAGAGAGGGGGTGTATATCGACGTTTCGGGGTTCGATCGGACTTTAAACTTCGTCTAGACTTCGCCTAAAGCTCTAGCTTGGCTCTGATACCACTGTAGGGTTACTAAGCACAGTCATAAGGTTCTACAAGGTATCAACCATGCCCAATTTAAATTTTAGACGTGCCGAACAACCCTAACCAAGATCTTAGACTAGAGATTAGGCGAAACAAAAAGCAAGTAAACAACTTTACTTCTAAGAGTTAGGGATTACAACCTTTGTAGTCCGTTCCATCACTTCTAAAGCTCCGTATTGAGGTACTTTCGCTGCTTCATCGAGTACCCGGACTCTAGAGAGGCTCCATGAAGCGAATGATGCAAGTTTGCTTCCGATCTTTGATAACAAAGATGATCTACCTTGAAGAAACTCAAACCCAAGCTCTTTCTTTGCTAATCAAGTATTAGCAAAGCAAACATCCTAATCTAAGCGGCTAGAATAGATGAGGATGATGAAGTAGGAATTTAGCACTCATTTGTTTTCTTTATCTCACTCAAAATCATCACTTTGCAAAACGCTAGAAAGCTTTTTCAAAAGGAAGAAGAAGAAGAATCAAAGCCATTTGTGATGAATAATGAATCAAGTGAGGTTATAAATGCAACCATGGGTTAAGTATGAAGACTTAACCCATGTAGAGAATTAACTATGGTTAAAGGGTTGGGTTGGGTTAAAGAAATATCTTTGCAAAATATCACAAAATATCAAGGTCAAAGTCAAAGCTTCAAAAAGCTTCTTGAAAGCTTCATGAAAGTTAAACCCTAATCCAAAACCTAACCATATTTAAACTCCACAAATCATGTTGCATTTATAACCATAAAAATATTATATATCATATATACAATATTTATTGTAACAAAATAAAATAATACAATTAATATATATTACACATATATCAATGTATTACCCGAGTGAGAAAAAGAATCTTTAAGTGAGCTTATATTAGTTAATGTAATATAATATATCAAATATATAATTATACATTAAATTATCGAATCAACACTTGATCCGATAATCCGGCTATTTCACAAATAACCGACTAATATAATCTGTATCAGTTCATCGAATCAACACTTGATCCGATGACCCGGCTATATCACATATACCCGGCCGATATCACATATCGCGAGAATCTAGTACGGTATCACATACACGTATTGTTCTCGGTCCCGCACATATCGCATATGTGCTCCTACTCCGTTTTGCCTGAGCCAGGAAACCTCTGTGTAGGACTCTAAAGAATCGTCAATACTCCGGCAGTAGGTGATGATCATATTAAACATCCACAAGCTGCAAGCGGTCAGCCAAACGTAACAGCCACCAAGGTATTGAGCGATCAGAAGATCAACAAGCAAGCCTGTACATTCTCCTGTGAATCCAATCATTAACACTCCCGTACAGTCCGGTCTCTTCCTCTGATATGTCGCATATCTCGCCTAGGGGTGGTAAACGTCAGACCCCAGTAGCTTGATAAGTCGTGTCGATATGAGGTCCATAACAGTTCGAGAAACAACTAATAACACTTACCAGTAAATCTCAGCAACCCTTGCCAGGGATTTCCAGTTATAGCCAATCGAACACAGCGCTGTAAGTCCATGCTACCTCTCCCGGTACTTTCGGGAATGCTGAATTTGGTAAAAAACAATTTTTACGGAGGTGGTAACATGGACCTATAACCCGGATCTTAGTTAAACATCTATCTAACATCCTAACTAAGAGTTTCTAGCTACTCGGTTAGGGGGTTATACCTAGCTTGTCTTGAACTCCTTCGTCTTCAAGCTCCGATGGTTGTCCGATGGCTCCTTCTCGTCGTCTCCGTACGCCGAAGATAGATCCACTTGAAAGCTCCAACCTTTAGCTCCTTCTTCGTTCTTTGAAGAAACTAGTTCACTTGGTTTGCTAAACCTAGTGAACTAGAATGAGTAGAGAATAGTTTGTGTGGGATTTTATCTATGGTTCTTGATTCTCAACTCATGAGACAAGAGAACCATAGATTAAAGAGAGGGAGCAAGAGCAAGAGGGTGAGAGCAAAATGGAGAGCTCAAGAACAAGAGAGAGAATGAGCAAGAAAGAATGAGGCTCTCTTTTGTCCCTCACCTTCTCATAATCCAAAGTAATCATAACTCATCATATCAATAAAAGTCTTATGTGATGGTTGAAGCAACCATAACCTTATCATGTCATGCACTCATTTTACTCAAATGAGCAAGCAAGTAAAAGTCTTTGGCATGAAATGATAGCCATGGTTATCATGATGGTCAACTAGTCAAGCCTAGTCAACCGGTCAACAAAGTCAACAAGTCAACAAAAGTCAACAAGTCAACAAAGTCAACAAAAGTCAACAACCAAGTCACCATAATTCTTAATTAATATAATAGTTAATCAGATATCATATTCTCATTAGGGTTGAGCAAAAAGTCAAAAAGTCAACGGTCAACTGTCAACAACCCTAATGAGAATCCGCTGTCTGTGCCTCCCTGTCAACTGTGCATACACACCCGCATCCGCGTTCCGAGGAACACGAATGCAAACTGGATAAATCCAATCCCATAAGATACACTAGGATCTGGCTTAAACCAAAGCCCGCTAGTGTAAACTGTCCGGACACTGTACGTGCACAAGTGCACGGATGTGACCGCACCCTGTCGCAAAACCATGCAACCTGTCGCAATACCATGCGACCTCTACTCTTTTGCCTAAAGGCGAAAAGCTTTCTGTGTGGGACTCTAAAGACTCGACACTACGCTGGCAGTGGGTTAAACCACAGACCGCAAGCGGCACTAGCTGTGCGTAACGGTCCCCAGGTAATGCCGATAAGAAGACCGACGAGGCGAAACCCATCTGAACTCCTACTGAGCCTGAGTGTGACATTCTTCGTACAGTCCGGTCTGTTCGTCTGATACATCGCATGGCGGGCCTACGGGGCGGTAAACGTCAGTCCCCCAATAGCGGTACAAGTCGTGCCGGAGCGAAGCCCAAAACACCCTGAGATATCACTGGAAGCCTACCAGTATATCTCGTTTGCCCTGGCCAGGGACTACTCGTGTAATGGCTCTCCTAGACACAGCGCGATGTCAACCCCCAATACCGGGAGAGACGAATCCTGTCTAACCGTCACTGCCTCCAAATGCTTCGGGACTGCACCTAACCACCACCTGTTTGCACGACTCCTTTGAGCCGTGGTAGGGTAGTGATCAAAGTACAGTGGGAACACACCCGAGGCGAAGTGACAGTGTCAAGTCAGCGGACTAAGCTGTACTCATGTCACCTGGGAACTGATAACTGACGATAGGCATAATACCAACTAGTCAGTTCCCGACGAGTCCTGTCCAGTGTACCCGTAACCTAACGAGCACCCGCATACTATCTCAAGTACGACGTACTGACGGCTGTGGGACAGACCGTCTCCCATACTGGGATGAGAAGCGCATGCGCTGGTCTACTCCGGAGTATCGATGCCCTGTCTCGATAGTCCTGCGACCAGGGACCTGCATAAGGATGTGCTTATAGATTACCCAGCCCCACTAGTGTGACGGCCATCACATCCCTGGTAATCAAGCAAAGATCCTAAGGGCTCCACTAATGTGTATAGGCGATATACAAAAATAAACACATGTACACATTGAAGTAGAAACAAACCAAGTAGCATACTACTATTTTGAGCAAGATTGTATATACAAGGTGAATATCCCAAGCATCCATTAAGTAATATACATACTAGTATGATACAGTAATGGCCTCTAGGGCATATACACTAACAATCTCCCACTTGCACTAAGGCCATGTACTGGCGTATCGAAGACCTATCATCTCGATCAGCCGCTCGAACTGAGTCTGGGGCAAGGCCTTGGTGAATGGATCTGCCGTGTTGTCTTCTGGAGCGACTCTCCGAACCTCGATCTCCTGGCGATCCACGATCTCCCTGATCAGGTGATACCGCCTCAAGATGTGCCTGGATCTCTGATGGGACCTGGGTTCCTTTGCTAAAGCTATAGCCCCGTTGTTGTCGTAATACAGAGGTATTGGATCAACAATGGACGGAACCACCTAAAGTTCTTTCAAGAACTTCCTCATCCAGACAGCTTCTTTTGCGGCATCAGATGCAACGATGTATTCCGCTTCCATCGTCGAGTCTGCAACGGTTTCTTGTTTGGAACTCTTCCAACACACCGCCCCTCCATTGAGGGTAAAGAAAAAACCCGACATGGACTTAGAATCATCCTTGTCACTCTGGAAGCTGGAGTCAGCAAAGGCCTCGATCTGGAGGTCTTTTCCGCCATACACCAAGAACATCTACTTAGTCCTTCTCAGATACTTGAGAATGTTCTTTACCGCTATCCAGTGTTTCTCCCCAGGGTTTGACTGATACCGGCTTACCACACTCAGTGCATAAGCTACATCCAGTCTGGTACACAACATCGCATACATTATAGAGCCTACCGCAGAAGCGTAGGGTATAATAGACATGCGATCCCTCTCCAAATCAGTCTTGGGAGACATCTCTTTAGAGAGGGTGATCCCGTGACAAGCCGGTAGGTTACCGCGCTTGGAATCTTCCATACTGAATCTCTTCAGCATGGTGTCGATGTACCTGGACTGTGAAAGTCCTAATATCTTCTTGGATCTGTCACGGTAGATCCGGATACCCAGAATGTACGAGGCAACACCCAGGTCTTTCATGGAGAACCTGTGTGACAAGAACCCCTTGACAGATTGTAGCATAGGAATGTCATTTCCTATTAAGAGAATGTCATCCACGTATAAAACGAGGAATACTACAGTTCTCGCTACAAATCTACTATAGATGCATGGTTCATCTGGATTTTTGATAAAGCCAAATTCTTTGACCGTCTCATCAAAGCAGATGTTCTAACTCCGCGATGCCTGCTTTAGTCCATAGATGGACTTAAGCAACTTGCACACCTTTCCGCTGCTCCCACTCTGAATGAAACCCTCTGTCTGGTCCATATAGACACACTCCTCTAAATTTCCATTTAGAAAAGCTGTCTTTACGTCCATCTGCCAAATCTCATAATCGTGGAAGGCAGCAATGGCAAGAAGGATCCGAATGGATTTCAGCATGGCTACTGGAGAAAAGGTTTCGTCATAGTCCAAGCCAGGTCTTTGACGAAAACCCTTTGCTACCAGCCTAGCTTTATAGGTCTCAACCTGTCCATCTACACCAATCTTCCTTTTGAAGATCCACTTGCATCCTACGGGTTTTACCCCGTCTGGAGCAATGTCCAACGTCCATACCTTGTTGGTGTACATGGACTCCATTTCTGTCCGCATTGCATCCAGCCATTTCACTGAGTCAACGCTCTGAATGGCCTGCTGGAAGCTAGTAGGCTCATCATAGTCTATGATGCAATCCTCTCTATCCCCATCTACGAGAAAACCGCTGTATCTCTCGGGCGGATGAGTCTGCCTACTACTCCTGCGGAGCGGCGTAGGAATGTCCTGTCCTGTTGAACCCTTTGGTTCCACTAAGCTTTCAGTAACAGTCTGTGGATCTGGAACTTCTTCCAGTTCTATTGTGCTCCCACTTATCTGGGTTTCCAAAAACTCAGTTTCCAAGAAGCGGGCATGCTGAGAAACAAAAACCTTTTGTTCCTCAGCGGAATAGAAAAGATACCCCCTGGAGTTCCTTGGGTATCCCACAAACTTACACTGTACTGAACGTGCCTCAAGTTTGTCCGCATGCTGCTTTTTTACAAAAGCTGGACATCCCCATACTTTGAGATACTTAAGACGGGGTTTCTTCCCAGTCCACATCTCATATGGGGTGGTAGGCACAGTCTTGGTGGGAGCCTTGTTCAAGAGATACGCAGCTGCTTCTAGCGCATATCCCCAGAATGATCGCGGTAACTCAGCGTTACTCATCATGGACCGCACCATATCCAATAGGGTGCGGTTCCGTCTCTCCGATACACCATTATGTTGCGGGGTGTATGGAGGAGTAAGCTGAGAGAGAATACCATTCTCTTTTAAGTAATTCAGGAACTCGGCACTTAAGTATTCTCCACCTCGATCCGATCTTAGAATCTTAATACTTTTGCCGGTCTGTTTCTCTACTTCATTCTTATACTCCTGGAATTTTCCAAAGGCCTCGGACTTATGTTTCATTAAGAAGACATAACCGTACCTTGAGAAGTCATCCGTAAAAGTAATGAAGTAAGAATGTCCGCTTCGGGCATGTGTAGACATTGGACCGCACACGTCACTGTGTACGAGTCCCAAGAGCTCACTCGCTCTTACTCCATGTCCAGTAAACGGAGTCTTTGTCATCTTTCCTTTGAGACAGGATTGACAAGTGGCATACGACTGATATTCGAACGCATTCAAATACCCTTCTGTATGTAACTTCGTCAACCTTCTTTCATTGATGTGACCCAATCTACAATGCCATAAGAAAGTCTGATTTATTTCTGGAGACTTTCTTTTGTGTGTATTCTGGACATTAAAAATCTGTGGTTGGTTTAACACGTATATACCATTACTCAATGTACCTGACCCAATCAATACTTGATTAAGGTGAATGTTTACAACATTACTTACAAACGCAAATTCATAACATTCTTTAGAAACTAAAGATACAGAAATGATATTACAAGTTGCGTTGGGTACAAAAAAGCAATTACGCAAAACCAAAACATGTCCATCTGACATTCCCAGGTGATAGTCCCCCACGGCTTTAGCATCCATGCTAGCTCCGTTCGCAACTCTGAGGGTCATGTCACCTGCCTTCAAAACCCTACGATTTCTCAACGCCTGCAAAGAATTACAGATATGAGATCCTGATCCGGTATCCAATACCCAGGAAGTAGAGTTTATTGAAAGACAGTTTTCAATAACATACACACCTGAAGCTGAAGCTGCAACCTGCTTCAATTCCTGTGTCCTGGCCTTCCAGGACCTGTAATCATTCTTCCAGTGTCCTTTCTTATGACAATAGAAGCATTCTTCCTTATCCACAAGCTTCCCCGCTATCTTTGTTGCTTTACCTTTTCCCTTCGTATCCATCTTACTAATACCGCCCCTTGGTTTGGCGGGGGCCTTCTTCTTCTTTCCCTTGGCTTTCGCCTTGGACCTAGAAGAAGATGATCCTCCTACAAACAAAGTGGATGTATCCCTACCTTTCTGTAGGGTGCCCTCTGCGCTCCTCAGCATGTTGAGGAGCTCTGAAAGTTCAACCTCTTTTTCATGTAAGTTGAAGTTCAGTATGAACTGGGCGTAAGTGGAAGGAAGGGACTGGAGAACTATATCCGTATATAGCTCACTCTCCAATGTGATCCCTAGGTCAGCGAGCTCCTCAATGTAGCCGATCATCTTTAGCACGTGCTCGGCTACAGATGATCCGACGGCCATTCTTGTCGAAAATAACTTTTTCGACGCTTCGTATCTTGCGATACGAGATTGCTCTCCATACAGTTCTTTTGTATGGAGCAATATGGATTCCATGTCCATATTCTCATGCCTCCTCTGATGTTCGTTGACCATCGAGGCAAGCAGGAGGCACTTGGCCTTCGCGCTATCAATCTCCCAAGTCTTGCGGATTTCCTTATCCGCGACGCTGGAAGTTGGACCAGGGACAGGGGGAGCTTTGGTGGTAAGAAGATACCCCAGCTTGTCATAAGTGATTGCTATCTTGACATTCCTGAGCCAATCTTTGTAGTTTGGCCCTGTCAGTTTGTTTTTATCTAGGAGTAACTTAAGTCCAGTCATGTTGATTGGTCGCTGCAATTTGGAGAGAGAAGAAGAAACACTCAGCATGATGCTCTTGCAAGTTTAGAGTGGTTTTTAATTTGTCTAAACAGGATGGCTCCCACTGTTTCTCGAATCCCTCCTCAAACCATAAAGGAAGAATTAGTCAGGATCAATCCCACCGTACAATACTTGCTTAACCGTTCAGCCAGGCCGGTGTCGGTACTTCGAGGGAGGTTTTCCAACGCTTTCGCGAAGTTCCTTAATTATAGAACCTCTTTTCCCTGGGGGCGTAGCCCCGCTAACACCTTTCTAGGCTCCTACTAGGTTTATAGCATTATCGTTAAGTGAGAAATTTCCCGAGGAGTAGCATATACTCACAGTAGGATCGGGATCCAAATATCATCGCGTGACGAAATTGAAGGAATCCTACCAGAATCATCACACTCCAAATGGTATGCAAATCTAGCAAGTTTCAGTACTTATGAAACTCCCGATGTGGATTTTTGCCCCATGCTCTTATGACCTTGACGAAGGTCAACAAATCATAAGTCACATGTCAAGTTCTGCCCGTCATTATCCAGGTTAATTTAAATCCACCCGTATATACCCTTGACGAAGGTCAACAAGGTAATGCGAATGTCCCAAACCAACGCATCTATCTATGCTACATATGAATACCCAACAGCTACCAATCACTATGCCTTGACGAAGGTCAACAAACACAGCTTGAATACTATTGAATATTCATACGAAACGACGGAGGGCTACGAATGGTTTTGGAAAAACCGTGAACGTAGTGAACTTGATTTGGTCGATGGAACGAGATGGCTTTTAAAAGGAGTGGCTCAAGCTCCGTATTTAAAAGTTGGTTTTGAAAAGAACCGAGTGGTTTTTCGAAAGTGTTCCAACGACTTTAACTTGGTTTATTATCTTGCATTAGTTCTTTTAATGCGTGATATTCTTGCATTAGTTCTTTTAATGCGTCCCATCATTTAATCCTACCATTGCAGAAAACAACCAAAATATGACGTACGCTTATGCCATTCGCATTCGCCACAGGGCCCCGTCATTACCCGTTAGGTTACTTAACTAACGACAGAGCGGGGGCTGGGCTAGCGCGTCTGTAAAACATAAGCAACGCCTAAATAATATCATATATAGATATACTGCAATGATAAACATTTCAGATCACAGATAAATACATTGGATATACTAGGAATCGGTAATTTGTACGAGCCTGTAACAAAAACAGATTACACGGTCGCGGTGAATAGCCAACACCCTACCCAAGACCCCTACGGGTGCGGCAAACTACCCTCCAAGTACCCGAAGCGTAGCAACCTCCCTCATCTCCATGAGTAGGCCACTCGACACTTCGGCATACCCGGTAGTTTGTGCACCCCTCCATGGGTCTATCCTAGGAGCAAAAACAGTAAAAAGAAATTATACAATGACGGCTACAACCCCGACCCGGTTGTGCGGCCATACAAATAATTATTACATCAATTTACAAATTTACATGAATTGCAAGAAAAGAAAACTCTCGTCTCACAACCCCCGGCTATTCACCCGCGACAATCCAACATATTTATATACACATTCCAGCACATTACAGATCACAGATTTGTATAACCCCCACTAATCGACATATAGCGATTAGTAGACGTTCAATACAAATATCACATTACAGAAAAACCCGTTAGCTTAAGTCTTTTAGAAGTTCGATCAAAAATACGGATTTTCGGGACCCCAAAAAGAAATTTTCGTTCTGGAAAATCTGGGCAGAAAATATATATTCCAAAAATCCCCAAATACCCCCAGAATAACACTGCACCAAAGATTGACCACGGCCGAGTCAACTCGGCCGCGGATCCGCGGCGGGAGCGTGCTCCCGCCGCGCTTCCGCGGCGCTTTGACTTGGTCGTGGGTCCATCTTTGGTGGTTATTCACAGAAAAGCCTCAGCCGATTTTAGGTGTTAAAATAATCAACTTTTGAACAGTAAAAAATTCGACAGAAACTTGAAATTCTTGGGGTTCGTTTCGGGACTTTTTCGTTGATCGATCTTCTAGTTACTTGCTAACATGCTAGATAGAGTTTAACTAGGCTCTGATACCACTGTAAGTCCATGCTACCTCTCCCGGTACTTTCGGGAATGCGGAATTTGGTAAAAAACAATTTTTACGGAGGTGGTAACATGGACCTATAACCTGGATCTTGGTTAAACATCTATCTAACATCCTAACTAAGAGTTTCTAGCTACTCGGTTAGGGGGTTATACCTAGCTTGTCTTGAACTCCTTCGTCTTCAAGCTCCGATGGTGGTCCGATGGCTCCTTCTCGTCGTCTCCGTACGCCGAAGATAGATCTACTTGAAAGCTCCAACCTTTAGCTCCTTCTACGTTCTTTGAAGAAACTAGTTCACTTGGTTTGCTAAACCTAGTGAACTAGAATGAGTAGAGAATAGTTTGTGTGGGATTTTATCTATGGTTCTTGATTCTCAACTCATGAGACAAGAGAACCATAGATTAAAGAGAGGGAGCAAGAGCAAGAGGGTGAGAGCAAAATGGAGAGCTCAAGAACAAGAGAGAGAATGAGCAAGAAAGAATGAGGCTCTCTTTTGTCCCTCACCCTCTCATAATCCAAAGTAATCATAACTCATCATATCAATAAAAGTCTTATGTGATGGTTGAAGCAACCATAACCTTATCATGTCATGCACTCATTTTACTCAAATGAGCAAGCAAGTAAAAGTCTTTGGCATGAAATGATAGCCATGGTTATCATGATGGTCAACTAGTCAAGCCTAGTCAACCGGTCAACAAAGTCAACAAGTCAACAAAAGTCAACAAGTCAACAAAGTCAACAAATGTCAACAACCAAGTCACCATAATACTTAATTAATATAATAGTTAATCACATATCATATTCTCATTAGAGTTGAGCAAAAAGTCAACGGTCAACTGTCAACAACCCTAATGAGAATCCGCTGTCTGTGCCTCCCTGTCAACTGTGCATACACACCCGCATCCGCGTTCCGAGGAACACGATTGCAAACTGGATAAATCCAATCCCATAAGGTACACTAGGATCTGGCTTAAACCAAAGCCCGCTAGTGTAAACTGTCCGGACACTGTACGTGCACAAGTGCACGGATGTGACCGCACCCTGTCGCAAAACCATGCGACCTGTCGCAATACCATGCGACCTCTACTCTTTTGCCTAAAGGCGAAAAGCTTTCTGTGTGGGACTCTAAAGACTCGACACTACGCTGGCAGTGGGTTAAACCACAGACCGCAAGCGGCACTAGCTGTGCGTGACGGTCCCCAGGTAATGCCGATAAGAAGACCGACGAGGCGAAACCCATCTGAACTCCTACTGAGCCTGAGTGTGACATTCTCCGTACAGTCCGGTCTGTTCGTCTGATACATCGCATGGCGGGCCTAGGGGGCGGTAAACGTCAGTCCCCCAATAGCGGTACAAGTCGTGCAGGAGCGAAGCCCAAAACACCCTGAGATATCACTGGAAGCCTACCAGTATATCTCGTTTGCCCTGGCCAGGGACTACTCGTGTAATGGCTCTCCTAGACACAGCGCGATGTCAACCCCCAATACCGGGAGAGACGAATCCTGTCTAACCGTCACTGCCTCCAAGTGCTTCGGGACTTCACCCAACCACCACCTGTTTGCATGACTCCTTTGAGCCGTGGTAGGGTAGTGATCAAAGTACAGTGGGAACACACCCGAGGCGAAGTGACAGTGTCAAGTCAGCGGACTAAGCTGTACTCATGTCACCTGGGAACAGATAACTGACGATAGGCATAATACCAACTAGTCAGTTCCCGACGAGTCCTGTCCAGTGTACCCGTAACCTAACGAGCACCCGCATACTATCTCAAGTACGACGTACTGACGGCTGTGGGACAGACCGTCTCCCACACTGGGATGAGAAGCGCATGCGCTGGTCTACTCCGGAGTATCGATGCCCTGTCTCGATAGTCCTGCGACCAGGGACCTGCATAAGGATGTGCTTATAGATTACCCAGCCCACTAGTGTGACGGCCATCACATCGCTGGTAATCAAGCAAAGATCCTAAGGGCTCCACTAATGTGTATAGGCGATATACAAAAATAAACACATGTACACATTGAAGTAGAAACAAACCAAGTAGCATACTACTATTTTGAGCAAGATTGTATATACAAGGTGAACATCCCAAGCATCCATTAAGTAATATACATACTAGTATGATACAGTAATGGCCTCTAGGGCATATACACTAACAAGCGCAACACCAACTCCCTATACCGGGAAAGACAAAATCCCTCCTATCGCTCATTGCCTCCATGTGATTCAGGACTGTACCCAAAAGCTACCTTTTTGCATGCCCTCTTGGACATGGTATGATGGAAATCAAAGCACAGTGGGAATCGCACAAGTCTCTAGAACGATCTCGGGTCTACAGACTAACCCGTACCAGTGTCACCAGAGAACTGCCATCTGACGTAAGGTATAATACCATCAGGGAGTTCTCGGCGAGTACGTCCAGTGTACCCAGTCTCCACTAAGCACCCGTATACCTTCTCTAATGTCAAACACCAATGGATATGGGATCATCCATCGCCCATCATATGGGTCATGAAGCACATACGCTAGTCTACTCTGGAGTATCGATGCCCTGTCTCGATACTCCCACGACTAGGAACATTTGAAGGATGTACTTGGCGACTACACTATCCCCACTAGTATGATCTGCATCATAGTCCTGGTAGTCAAGTACTCATCCTAAGGGCTTTATCAACATGTGACATAGAGACAATCAGTGTACATGTTAAGATAAAGAGTAACCAGATAGCATACTATCATGTCGAGCAAGAAAGTCATCCCTATATATGTCCAAGCATCCACTACAATATACAATGTATGTACAGTAATGGCCTCTAGGGCATACATATAACTAACATTAGGCCAGTCTGGATTGCCGGAGCCCGGGGCCAGTCCTGATTGCCGGAGCGCGAGATATTGAGACATTGAGATATTGAGATTATATGATAGGGGATAGTTCGGATTGCCGGAGCCCGAGATATTGGATATTGGGATATATGTTTTGTGTCGATGCTTGACATGGATTCTATGTTGATTTCATTAATGATACCTCGGTTTTTATATACAGAAATCTCACTGAGATATGAAACGGCTTTCTCATTTGAAATGTCTTCTGTTTCATTCATAATGCATTCGTACATCATATATGTGATATGTTGCTACCTGAGGCACTGACACGAGCACTTGGTACTAAACTATAGTAGATGTTTACCTCGCCATTATTAGATGCTTCAGGTTATTTATTAAAAAGATATTATGGTATGATCTAGGATAGAGTCATACATGCGATTTCTGCTCGGTGATGTTTTCTACTCACGAGTTGGCAACTCACCCCGTTGTTCCACAGTTTCTTACAGGTTTTGCCGTACAGGTTTCCTTGGCGGCTTTGCTAGCACACTGCTTCATTCCGAGTGATTGCTTTGGTAGTGTCACGACCCGAAATAGCCCGTGACTGGCCCTTGAATCATATGAAGTCTATAGGACCAAATATATTCCAAGTAAGCCAAAAGCCCAGAAATCTAAAACCATTTTAAGGAGTAAATAAAGAAAACTGGTTTTTAAGAAGTAAAGAAAACATGGTTTGAAAACAAGGTTTTTAAATAAATAAGTCGAATATGTGTTTTTAAAATGCATTGTCTTTTCTAATAATTTCGGCAAAGTTTCCTTTGTAAATACTGGCCCTGAATGGGGTACAATAAGAATAATATATAAGCAATGATAAAAGGCATCCCCAAGCAGAAGCTAGCTCTTCGTCAATCGACGATCACTACCACGCAAGCAATATAATATACAACGCCGAAAGGAGAGGATCAAAACTCAAAAAGAAACCCAAACAGCATGAAAACCGAAATACTACAACACACGACTCTAAGGTCGAAATAATACATAACTTGTTTTCTAGGTCTGAAACAATATACAAGTTTTGGTTGATGGAAATTCTAGATACAACTGAATAATACATATACAATGGTAGTTTTGATGCAAAAGAACCCACCTACTAAAGCAAGTAATCCGTAAGGGAAACAGTGTGCCAGAAAAGCCGCAATGAAACATGTACGGCAAAACCTGCAAGAAACTGTGGCATAACGGGGGTGAGTTGCCAACTCATGAATAGAAAACATCACAGAGCAGAAATCGTATGTATGACACAATCCTAGGTCAATACGATCAGATATATATAAACCTCATATAAATAAGTGTGAAGCATGCTAAAGTGGCAATGTAACCTCTATACATGAGTGTAGTGCCAAGTGCTCGTGCCAGTGCCTCAGGTAATAACATATCATAAATATGAGGTATGATCAATGTAATAAAGTCTGTGTGTATGTGGATCCCGTCCACGCATCACCCAATGACAATAAACATCATGCATGTAAATATCATAAGCCTATGCATGGAAGTACGAGAATATAAACCATCTGTGTCCCTAGCGACACGTCAAAATCATGGAACCGGAGTGTCCAGCATCGACACTTGAAAACATCATGAAAGCTGTGCCCAGCATCGGCACATAAAATCCTCATATATCGGGCTCCGTCAGTCCGGATCGGCCCACGGGCTCCGTCTGCGGAATCGGCCCTCGGCCCTAGCAGTACGGATCGTCCCATATCCATCTATCGACTCTGGTCAGTATCCTCCGGATAACTGCCAGGTCCAACCAATCACCGGTAGGTACTCGCCACCCTGCTAGGCTCATCGTCTGCTCTACGAAAAACATTTCTTGCCCCGGGGAACCATACCGGGTCCACCATGTACCCGCAAATGGATCATCCAACTCCTCGAATCGGGTTTCACATATCGCTCTCAGCACCGAGAAAACACATGGTGGACGCACTGAAATATCATATCAAGGGTAACAGGGTTTTTAAAACAATTACATACTCTCTTTGAAATTCCCACGGTTCCCAAATCCAGAAATATCATGGAAACAACATATCTCAATGTGTATAATCAAAAGCATGATGTATGCGACATGTAAAAGAAATGTAAGCATATCAGTGTATCATACGACATGGAATAGTAATATGCACATATTGAGGGAAACCGCTCTTTTAAAAGGAATCAATTTTAAAGAGTATCTTGCGGTTCCCAAAATCTCTAATCAGGCCAGAATCATCTATGTATGTGCGAATACGTATGTGTGTACAATAGGTATGTGCACAAGTATGAGTATATAGTATATAGGTACACAAGTATGCTATGCAAGGGTCATATCTTGAATGCAACAGTACTACAATGTAGTGACATGGCAATTATCGATGATAAAGTGTGGGAGCCGGCAAGCAGTGTATGTGGAACATACGCATCATCGATAATGGTGCCGGTGTCCTAACAGCCTGGTTGTAATATAGCAATAAACACAAGCAATGCAATGCAAATAGCATGAATATGCGGAATCGAATAATCAACGCAACAGTGAAGAATCTACAACAATAAATATATCATGCAGCTTTGCCATTTGAAATAAGACGAATTGGGGTTTTTAGTAAAATAAGGGCTACGGTGTTTTAAGAAAAGATGCGTCGTTTGAAAATACTGTATAGTCCCTTTTGCCTATCTTTAAAATATCCCCGATTCGTTAGTTTTGAAATAGGTATGCCTCGGGTCTAGTCTAATGTCTACTAAGTAATCTACAGACCTAACTAACAAGCTAAACAGGAGGGGTATGGAAACCACCTACATCTGAGTCGATATATATATATATAATAGTCGGTGATCCCGCCTCATGTCGTATCCCAAATACGAATCACATCATATCACCGATCTCATGGCACCATGCCCAATCTCATCGACACATCTCAAATCCCCAGTACTATCCTCATAACCCGGTATATGTACAGATAGTCCCATACCCATGTGAACACATAAATACATATTCCCATACACGCACACGTGAAAGAAAGAATGTATGAAAGTATTTGTGTGCGTGTGGGTGTAAACCTATTCTAGGGTTCGCGACTAGGAACTACACTAGTTTACCTCCAACCCTAATTATCCATAGTACACCTACCACATCTATGATCTCCATGTCACGCAATAACTATCATATATATAGTATACTAGACATCGAACTGCGGGGGTTCTATACGCCATCCACCCGACTTCCCCCGTAGATATAATCTACTCACCTGATCTTCATTTGTCGACGTCGTCACACGCTTGCTTGTCGTCCCGAAGTCTTCATGGGGTACCTACACATCAACGTATAGTAAACGCGTATTAAAACCAAATCAAAACTAAAACGACACGCTTACAGGCCTATAGGTGAGAACCTATGGGTGTGCTTTCAAAACCATCAAACGACCCTCGATCTCGTCGTGCACACGTCAAGTGATCGAGGTAAAACACAGATATATAAATTCAGAATTCAAAATACGGAATACGGAAACATGAATCCAAAACAACAACTAGAGAAAAGGGTCCCAGATTTCACCCTAGGTCAAATTGGACAATTTTGCACATACCCAGGGTCCAGTCTATAGATGTAGGAGCTACAGAACCAAAACGAGCCAAAATGGTGGGACCCATGCCACAAATTGCGGCCAAACAGATTAAATCTGCGGCTTGGTTGGGGAGGTAGGGGATAAGGTTTTGGTGATAGCTTTCTGGGTGCCTGCACACCTCACTGTCAATCAAAAAACATTTTCAGAGTCTCGGAGTGATAGCAGATCTCATATAGCCTTTACAGAAATCATAGTTTTTCCGATATCGGCTTCTAAATCTGTATTTGTGGTTTCAAGTCTCAGGTTTGGGTCTTAAATCAAGCACTAGGGGGTTTGTATGGCCTCAACTGAGCTCAATTGCTCACCACAACTCACAATTCCTTCAAACCCTAACTAGGTTTTGCCTAAGTCCATAAAACCACTCGATATCGATATCAAACATGTATGGATGCAAAAGCAATGGGAATACTAAGCTAATGGTTCAGAAAATACCTTATTTGGCAACTCAAGAAAATTCTTGAGTTGCCTCAAGTGGCCAAAATCCTTGCTTTCTTGGTCCAATGTGTTTGTCTTGAGCTTGTGCACACTTTTTGTGAAATGGGAGTGGGGTTTTGAGTTGTTTTATGAGGTGATTTGAGAACTTGAAGAGGGGAGGGAGTGAGGAGCAAGAGCAGCAGCAGCAACATGAGGGAGAGGGAGAGAAATGAGTGAAGGATGAAGAGGGATGGTTCAAAACAAGTCAAAGGTAGACCCCCTTTTCTCTCTCCCACCATACCTAATATCTTATTCCCTTTTACCCTTTCTTTTCTTTTCTTAAAACCCTTCTCACATCAATAGTAAACCCAAATAACCAAGGTAGAAAATGCACAAGTGTAATAAAAAAAGATATGTGCATATTTTGCACAAAACACCCGCAAAATCCGATTAGCGATTTTTAATCGCGATTAGCTCTAAATTACCATATAATTAATCATAGAAACTTAAAAATGGCATAATTCCATAAAACACCCTCTTTTAGAATTTTCCAAAATTTTTTCCGAACTTTTTCCCATTTATCGGTATTTAATTATACCGAAATATTAAAATATTCATTAAATAATATTAAATTATAAAAATTCCTAAAAATAATTTTTTTTGAAATGTTACAGGTAGGTGGGTTCACTTGTATCGTGACTGTTTCCCTCAATCAGAATGAAACTCTATTTCTAAGACTGAAAAGTGAAGCACTGCTTCATAAAAGAGACTAAACACCAAAGGCAATTTATCCTTGCAAGAATCACATGCACCTAATAATAGCAAATTAAATCATACGATGCACAAGCATAAAAGAGAGATAAAATAAAAGAACCCTTAACAGATAATTAAATACTTGATTAAAAAGAGAAATACTTGTTCATTATTATTATTATTACATTTAAAAAGGATCACCAAATATGGGATCGGAAAGACAAGGGTTCGCCAAGATAAGAAGAAGATTCTCCAGTTCCCTTTCTGTCTTCTCCACCACGTTGAAGCGGTGGTCCTACCGAGAGGTAGACGCCCAACGATCGTCGCCACATTCGTCAGAAAAGGTGGCGATGACAACCCGGCGAGCCCGTATCAGGCTCTGCAAGTGGAAAGTGCAGTCCCTCAGGGCTTTGGTGATCAAGTACGCTTCAAAGGAGCACTCGATCTTATCCTCGGCAGCGTCAAGCATTGCCGAGGACATCTCTACTGGAGGTGGGGGAAGATCGGCGAGCACCGAGGCAAGGATCATCCGGAGCCAAATGGAGTGCGGAGGGAGAGGAGACCCTACACGAGTCAAAAGCTCGTACATTGCAGCATCGCACTGCTCGTCCGTAAGAGAAGGGTCCACCAAGCGCGCAGCAAAATGGGGAACGACGTCTCGAATTGGCACTTCCCATGGTTGTCGGCGGGCATGAGGACGGTTGCAAGCCATGATCGAAAAAGTTCTCTGAAGATGAGAGAAGAAAAGGCTCGACTTTGTGTTATATATAGGCCAAGCACGAGAAATTCTGTGCACAATGGAATTATTTCCAAGACCCGGGAAATGAAAATTTTGGGAAGATGAAAAGACATCTCAAGTGAAGCAATGCTTCCGATTCTCCCAATCAGAGCAAAGCTCTACTTTGAAAATTTAAATTTTAATAAATGAAGCGACGCTTCAGATCCTCTGCGCTGTGCGCAGGATGCCACGTGCCGAAATCTGGCATGCCAGCGCGGAGAGCGCAGCACCCGAGGCAGTGCGCCCAATCAGAGCAAAGTTCTATTTTAAAACAAAGTTAAAGGAGGCAACGCTTTAGTTGCGCGAGCACTGCGTTGCGCGACACGTGTCAGCGCAGTTGCGCAAGTGCGCTGCTTGACACGTGTCACGCGCTGGTGTGTTTGCGCCAAACAGAATTAAGATTTTAAAGAAATCTTTTTGTTCTTGTTAAAACAAGAAGATTTTCTTCTGTAAAACAGAAGCCTTGGATCAAAGATCCAACGGTGGGGAAAATTTCCCAAATCACTCAGAGAAAGATCTTTTTAACAAATTTACGGGCACTATACAAAGGCCCCTAGACCTCAATTCAAAGGCATCAACATTTTGTGAGAAATCAAAAATTTCAAGCAGAGAGAACTCTGAAGAAAGTCCAAGATGAAAAAAAGGTAAAAGACCTTTTAGATAGAAGAATTTCTTCTAATAGATCAATGATCTAAGAACAAGATCAATGATCTTTAATAAAAAAACAAATAAAAATAGTGCTTTGCACTTTTTATGAACCTCTGGTTCCCTGAAATAAGAAAAACAAGAGAAACTTGTTTTCTTTGATCTAAATTAGATCAAAAAATCAAATAGTGCTTTGCACTTCTTTTATGAACCATTGGTTCTGGAATCTAAAAGATTCTCAAATTAATAGTGCCTTGCACTTGCAAAACGGCGTTGTTGCGCTCTTGGGTTGGCGTAAGCCACCTGAGAGCGCCACGTGTCAACATCTGAACCATTTACGCTATGCGCTTTTGAAATAGAGCCTTACTCTCTAAAACTGGCGCAACTCACTGCAGCGCGCCACGTGTCAGCAGCGCACTGCGCTTGCATGACACGTGTCATCACCACAAGCGCTTGCGCTCTTTGATTAGCGCAAAGCGCCTGACAAATGCAATGCATTTATTTTGCTAAAGGGCCAGGCCCAAGTCAAAAAGACCTAGCAGGCCAAAATAAATTGCAAAGCAATAAAGGGCAGAGCCCAAATAAAATTGATGCTCTGCATCATTTATAAAGGGCAGAGCCGAAGTAAAATTGATGCTCTGCATCCTTTATGGGCAGAGCCCAAACAAAAATAAAAAGTAATGCAATGCATTATTTAAATGTGGGCAAAGCCCTAGCACAGGTCTAATAGACCAAAAATAAATAAAAGCGTTGAATATTTTTCAACTGGACTTAGCCCATTCATGGCCGTAAGTCCTCAAATTAAATCGACTGAGCACAGCTGCTCACTCTTAAATCAATTTACGACCGGTTCGAGGGTACATCTCCGAACTCCTCTAACACCCATCGTTGTAATCCTTCAACGACGTCAGAGAGGTGACGGGTCCCGATAACCATACATCAACACGGACTGTGGGGTTCTTAAACTCATGCACTTAAGCGTCTTTAAACCAAAAGACGGATTGTGGGACCCTTAAACCCGCGGACTTATACGTCCTTAAACTAAAACACGGATTGTGGGGTCTTTAAACTCACGGACTTAAGCATCCTTAAACTGCCTATGGACCACCATGTCCCTAAACTGGAAATGGACCCCTATGTCCCTAAACTGGCAATGGACCACCACATCCCTAAACTGGAATATGGACCACCACGACTCTAAACTGGAATATGGACTGCAACGTCCTTAAACTACCTATGGACCACCATGTCCCTAAAATGTGTAAGTGCACGGCGGCGCCCCGGCCGTCAATCCGACGGCCAAACGCGGAAACGGTGGTAAACTTAAAATTTTGCGGACTTAGCAAACCGGCACCACCGCGCACTAAACCCCGGATCGTGCCATTAAACTAGTCTAAGCTAAGTAACAAGATAAGTTAGAGATGTACCGACTGATCCGAGTCCTCCGGTCTTCATCTCCACTCCGATCTCCTCGCGGGATCTCCGGTCGTCTCCTCCTCGTCGGAAAGGGCACCACGAAGCCGGGTACTTTTACGGGCTCCCACCTCAATACCGAGGCAACTCGGGCGCGAAGCTGGCGAATCGACGCGTCCAAGATTTGCTGTAGAATTGTAGTGTAGAATCATAGTCTCTTTTGGGGTTTGTTGCCTTTTGTGGATGGAGGAATGGTATATAGAAAATTGGTGCTTTCAATTTTCTAGCAATGGAATGAGATGAAGAATGAATATACTCTCTCAAAGATGAAGATGAAGCTCTCTCCTTCTTCTCTCTTTTTCTTCTCTCTTTTCTAAAATGAAAAACCCTCATAACAAAAATTGGTGGAAGAAGGAATTATGAAGCAACCATGATCAAATCCAAGAAGGAGAGTGAGTGTAGGATAAAGCAAGTGGTGACCTTAACCAAAAACATAATCATCACAAAACTACACATCAATCCTAATCCTTTCTTATCACAATAAAGCATGAAAAGCAAAGATGCTTATCATATCAATCTTTATGCAAATAAGACCTCCACAAAGTGTTATTTGCGAACTTGCAAATAACACCCTCCATCGGAAAAGTCCGGCCGGGAAAGAACAAAGAAAAACCGGCCGGAACGGAATGCGAACTGGCAACTCCAGAAAACTGGTCCCGTAATAAATTACAGGAAAACCCCGATACTGTGCATACACACCCGCATCTGTATTCCGTCCTGATACAAATGCAAAAAGACAAAATCTACACTGTACTAAACTAGGACCGGCTTAAACCAAAGCCGGCTAGTTATATCCGTCCGATCCTGATCCGTGCAATACCACACGTATCTGATCGAACCCTGCCATATAACTATACGGCCACTAGTACAAAACGGTCCGATCCTGATTCGTGCAATACCGCACGTATCTGATCGGACCCTGCCATATCTCCATACGGCCTCTACAGCTTTTCGCCCGAAAGCTTGAGTAACTGAAAGTGTGGTGGACTCTAAAGACTCGTCAATACTATGGCTGTGGATTTAACCACTAGCACGTCAGAGGTATAAGCCAATACGTGACGGGCCACCAGCTATTGACTAAAAGGGACGTCGATGAGGAAGCTCACCCCGACACCCAACTGAGCCTGTCAGTGACAATATCCGTACAGTCCGGTCCGTTCGTCTATGAGCATCGCATGGCGGGCCTAGGGGGTTGGTAAAAGTCAGACCCCCAAAAGCGGTACAAGTCGTGTCGGAGTGTAGCCCAGAACACCCTGAGATACTACTGGAATACCTACCAGTAAATCTCCTTGCCTTGGCCAAGGTCTTTGTGTAATGGCTCTCCTAGACACAGCGCGACCTCACCCCCAATACCGGGAGAGACGAACCCCTGAAGATCCGCTCACTGCCTCCATGTGGCTCGGGACTGTACCCAACTAAAACCTGTTTGCACGACTCCTTTGAGCCGTGGTAGGGTAGTAATCAAAGCACAGTGGGAACTCACACGAGACAAATGACGATCCCCAGGTCGATGAACTAACCTGTACACATGTCACCAGGGAACTGCTATCTGACGTCAGGTATAAGACCAACTAGCATGTTCCCGGCGAGTCCTGTCCGGTGTACTCATAACCCAATGAGCACCTGTATACATCTTAGGTGAACCAACTGACACCAGTGGCTTGTGAGACCGGCCACCGCCCCTCGTCGGGGTCTCAACTGTATACACTAGTCTACTCTGGAGTATCGATGCCCTGTCTCGAAACTCCTACGACTAAGGACCTTTTAAGGATGTGCTTATAGACTACCAGCTCTCACTTATATGATCGCCCTCATACTGCTGGCAGTCAAGCAAAAATCCTAGGGGCTCTATCAACGTGCAATAGCGACCTGTCAGGTCACCTAAAGCAGTACACGATGATAAAGGTAAACCAGATAGCAAACTATCATCTCGAGTAAGACTGTCGTCCCGGGATAGGTCCTCCCTCAATCATTGCAATCACGTGCCTGTGATCCAATAATTGACTCTGAGGGCACTATCTCCAACAATCTCCCACTTGCACTCAGGGCTAATTATTGCGATGTCGCATACTCACAGCCCGTGTGATACCGAACACCCAACTCCTCTACTAGTCAGTCTCACAAGGCTCGTTTGCGAAACTATTGCGTTCGAGGAATAGCCTCAGTGAGTGGATCCGCTCTGATGTTTCTTTCTATGTCGCTCTATATCTCAAGTTCGCGGAGAAAACTATCTCCCGAAATGAGCAATACCTGTCTTAGAGTGTCTGGATGTCTGATGGGACCTAGCTCATAAATGAACTCCAAATCCAAACTTCTTAGACTGTATCGTCAACTGAACTTAATCAGTATCCTGCGCCATGCCACCCTCAGTATTCCCTTGGACCATCTGTCCAAAACACTGCCCCTCATCAGAGGGATAACTATAACTCTGACAACCTCCTTGTCGTCCATGTCACCTTGGAAGCCTGGAATGATAACTGTCTCTCGAATGAGGCTGTCGTTATCATATCCCTAGAACATCCACTTATGTTCTAAAACTGCTTCCTACCGTTTCTCCAGGATTGGATTAATGTCAACTTATTGCATCTAGTGCAAGAACAACATCTGGTGTGGTACTTGGCATCTCACGATTGACTCAATTGCCTGAGCAAGTGATCTGCCAATCATGCACGTCCCTCTCCCCTTTAGTCCATAAGACACCTTTGGAGAGGGTGACTCCATTACCTGCAGGTACACTACCGTGCCAGGAGTCGTCCATTCTAAATACCCTTAGAATGCTGTCTAAGTACCCTGATTGGGAAACCACCCAAATCTAGATCTAAAACCATAGATCTAGTAACCAGTATGTCTGATATAATGTCCAAGTCCTTTGTGGAGAAAACACTGTGTGACGACCAAAGTATAACCGATCGTAGTATAGGAATATCACTTCCTACTACCTTCTCAACAGATCCATCCCCTATTCTGATGACGTCAAACCTATGACTGTCACATCAGAAATAGATGATCTATCTCCGCTATATCTGCTTTAGTCTATAAATAGACATAAGCCTGATGTCCACCAATGCTTCCGCTGCTCCCACTGACTACGACAACCCTCTGGCAGAGTCATATAGACGTGCACTTCTAAAGCAAGTTTAGAACGACGCTATACTCATCCTCCTGCCGGGTCTCGCAGCCTGGAACAACAACAATGGCAAGTGTGGGTAAACAAGAACTTCCCTGTCACCGTCCTTGAGGCTACCGGAGTACCTGTCGGGTGCCTGAAGTTACCCACCTTATCTGCGGAGTGGCCAATGGAATGTCAAATCAGATTGAATCTTTAGGTTCCTTATCAAATCTTCAGTAATCGTTTGCGGTTCTGGAATCACTTCCAGTTCTACCATACTCCCACTACTGTTTTCTGAAAAAATCCATTTTTGTTAAAACTGTGGCGAGTCAAGATGGTAGAAAATCAACCCTCGTCATAGCCTGGGTCAACCCACAAACAGCCATTACAGAAACGTGCCTTGAGTTATCCAGAGTCTGGTTTTAATCATAAGCCGGACAACTCCCCGTACCTTAACAACGTTAAGATATGAACTGTTCTACATCCAATATAGAACCAGAGGCACTGATTTAATTGAACCAGATTCAAATCATGCAGCTATCTCCAGTGCATGTCAACTAAATGGAAGGAGGCCGATCAGCGTTACTCAACTTAGGAATGCTTCCAATTATGAGTAACCTGAAAGAGAAGCAATTTCTCTTTATCATTACTATCAACTGAATACCATACACAAGTATCTACATCTTCGATCACTTCGAAGAATCCCGATACTTGCTACACCTGGTTCTCTACTCTATTCAAATACCTATAACTCCTCAAAACTTAGACCCTGTGTTTCTACGAAACACATGTCTAAGAACTAGAGAAGTCAAAAGTAAACAGAATATAGTATGAGGACCAACCCCTCTGTCCTAATGGACACTGGACAACATACAATACTCTGTATAAGTCCGCTGAGTCTAACAACTCTTTCACTGTGTGTTGTAGGTTGAAAACTGTACTTATGGTTAAGAAGAATTACACCGCTGTTTAATGCTCCTTACCTAACCATCCACTGATATAGGTAAATGTCATCGACATAATATCAAAAGTTATATCTCACTCTATGAAAATAGACGTACAGATATATCAATTTGAAATTGGTGCACATCAACGGATATTCAAAACCAAATATTTGCCGACCGGCAAACAGCCCAGGTGATTTCCTCAAATATCACTGATTCCAACGAATCCCGATATAATGAGGATGATCACCCAATTCCCAATAACTTACTCCCACTCATCATCTGTAAAACCATACAGATGTGAGAATCAAACGTGGTAAATACATACCCTGGAGTAAGTATCTAATCGGGAAATCAGTTTTCTTTTAATATTACACAGTGAGACTGAAACATTGAAATGTTTCGATGGGGTATCCCGGTATTCCTAGTAATGCCTCTTCCAGATTCACGACTGTAACCAAATAGTTCTTTTCCACCTCTCCAAATCCCTTCATATGTGTTTAGTCTTTACCTTCTGTACACCCCTTTAGGCCAAATGGTTTTCTTCCTTCCCTACCGTTCGGCACCAGCCTATGGTTTGGAAGAAGACTATCCAAAAAGCATAAAGGGTGTACTGTCCTAATCCTAGGAGCACTCGCATCGCGAGAGAAGGTGAAGATAAAAGACACCTGAATGTACTTTATTCCTATTTCTCCTGAACCAGGATCCATCCCCGAACTGGAACGAGTTCCTTTCGAGTTCGTATATAACCATACGATGGATTATCCAATAAAATGGGATCTTCATAATGATACGGAGTGTCCTGGAGAAAATACAAAGGTGATTTAGGATTGGCGAAGGAATACATGGTTTGGTCGTGAATATCTGTTGCAATTTACTTTGCCCTCTTACTAATCCCTTACTTTGTCTTAACTTAATACCTTCTGTACACCGTTTAGGCTAATTGGCTTTCTTCCTTCCCTACCGGTCGGCACCAGCCTATGGTTTGGAAGAAGACTATCCAATTTGCGTAATAGGTGTACTACTCCTAAACCAAGGAGTACTCGCAACCTGAGAGAGGGTGAAAAGAAAAGACAACTGAATAGTCCTATCCGTTTTCTCCAGAACCGGAAACCATCCTCGAATTAATTCCTTCGAGTTCGTATCTAACCATACGATGGTTTTGTCCAATGGAAGTGGACGTTCGCAGTAATACGGGGTGTCCTGGAGAAAAGGGTAAAAGTAGGAGTGGCAATGAGGTCTGCAACTCTGATAATCCAAAAGCCAGTGTTAAGAAGGTTCGGTTAACTTGGTCTCTGAGTCATAGTCTAGGGTCGGGTCAATGGTCGCTGCCAGAGAGAGAGAGAGAAAAGAAACACTCAGCGTGCACTCTATCCTAGATCAGAATGGTTATCACTTTTTCTAATCTGGAAACCTCCCACTGTACCTCAAATTCTCCTCCAAACCTGAAAGAAGAATTAGTCGGGGTCACCCGAGGAGTAAACCAACTCATCAGTGGGAATCGGGATCCAACTATCATCGCATGATAACGTGACGGAATCCGCTCACGTCATCACACTCCAGAAGGTATGCGCATATCTGGCAAGTTTCAGTACTTTTGAAACTCCCGATGTGATTTCTGCCCCATGCTCTTATGACCTTGACTTTGGCCAACAAATCATAAGTCACATGTCAAGTTCTACCCGTCATTCTCCAGGTTGATTCGAATCCACCCGCACAAGCCCTTGACTTTGGCCAACAAGGCTATACGACTGTTCCAAACCAACGCATCTATCTATGCTGCATATGAATAACCAACAGCTACCAAACACTGTGCCTTGACTTTGGCCAACAAACACAGCTTGAATACTATTGACTACCCATATGAAACGACGGAGGGCTACGAATGGTTTCTGGCGAAAACCTTTAACGTAATGAACTTGATATCGCTGAAGGAACGGATAGCTTTTTAGAAAATATAGTGACGAAAACCTTTACTAAAGAGGTCACTCCCGGTGAAGGGATCTCGGCTCTTTCCCCGTAGAATGGGGTGCAGGATATTCCAAATGAATACCACGGTGCAAAGCAAAAGTAATCGGCTATAGTGAAGTTAATGCCCTGACGCAAACTTCTGTCCAAGGGGTCACTCCCGGTGAAGGGATCTCGGCCCTTGCCTCGTCGACTGAGGAGCAGGATATTCCAAATGAATACCACGATGCAAAACAAAAGTGAACGTCCTTGCAATAACAGCTTTTTGAAAAGTGTTCCAACAACATCAGATAAGGTTTGTTTAACTTGCATTGATCCGAATCAATGCAGTTCCATCAATTGATCACACCATAAAGAACGAAAATATACTGACGTACGTATATGCCATCCGCATTCGCCACTGGGTCCCGTCATCACTCGTTAGGTTAGATTACTAACGACAGAGCGGGGACTGGACTAGCGCGGATGAAAAACATATACAACATCTACTAATATATATACCAATATATTGTATTTCGCTCAAGGCGTGAAAAGAAATGCAACATCACAGAAATGTACAGCATCACAAAACAATACAGATATCTGGGATCCCCGGGTTTCACAGAGCCACTACTGAAACCCGACGTTCCCCTGGTCGTGTGGATAGCCTGTGCAATGAAAACCTAGACCCCTACGGGCGCGGCAAGTCACCCGCCAAAACCTGAAGCGAGGCAGCCCCCTTCAGCACCGTGAATGGACCACCCAGCACTTCACGGAATCCGGCAACTTGGGCACCCCTCCTGGGTCAACCTGTACCCCCTACGAGTGCGGCGAATAGCCTGCCAATCCTAGAGTGAAGCCCCCTCCGTCCCAATGCCATGAGATGCGGGCTTGTTGCCCTCTAGAACCCGGCTATCCGTGCACCCCACCGCGGGGTAATCCTAGTACAGAATGTAAAATATACATACACCGGGTACATCGACCGCAACCAGGTCGTGCCCCAAAATAATAATACAAACAGGCAGTGACGGCAGTCCACATGTCGGACGCTCGCCCCGCAATATCAAATGTACATAATACAACAGCACAGTACTAGCATTGCATCCAGGCTATCCCCACGACCGATCCGCAACATCACAGCATAAACATAGAACATCAACGTGAAAGTCACGTTCGCAAATCCGTCTAACCGGGCTATAGCAGTTAGACCGGATTTACCGATCGAGTGACATTCACGGTCGCAGATATAATGTAAATACTGTGAAAAATGTGTTTAAAATTTTCCGATTGACCAAAAATTAACAAGTGGGCCCCAAATCAAAACTGTAGCACTCACAGAAACACTGGGCCCAATTTTAATATCCCAGAAACCACATTTCTCACTCAGGAACATACTGCAAAATTTTGGGGGGGTGAACAGTAAACATTGCGGCGGAAGAGCGGCCAAAGCAGGGGTTTGGCCGCCCTTCCGCGGCGGAACAGTGAGATCATGTTACCAAATTTTTACAGTATGCTTCTATTTCCCTGCACATCACTCTGAGACAACCTGAAAAATTTTTGGACTCAAAAAAAATTCGACAGAAACTGATGTGGTTGAAATACGTGTTTTCGGGATTTTGTTCGATCGGAAACGTAAAACACATTACACCAAGCTAGGCTATGTTAATGGCGAGGCTCTGATACCACTGTAAGTGCACGGCGGCACCCCGGCCGTCAATCCGACGGCCAAACGCGGAAACGGTGGTAAACTTAAAATTTTGCGGACTTAGCAAACCGGCACCACCACGCACTAAACCCCGGATCGTGCCATTAAACTAGTCTAAGCTAAGTAACAAGATAGGTTAGAGATGTACCGACTGATCCGAGTCCTCCGGTCTTCATCTCCACTCCGATCTCCTCGCGGGATCTCCGGTCGTCTCCTCCTCGTCGGAAAGGGCACCACGAAGCCGGGTACTTTTACGGGCTCCCACCTCAATACCGAGGCAACTCGGGCGCGAAGCTGGCTAATCGACGCGTCCAAGATTTGCTGTAGAATTGTAGTGTAGAATCATAGTCTCTTTTGGGGTTTGTTGCCTTTTGTGGATGGAGGAATGGTATATAGAAAATTGGTGCTTTCAATTTTCTAGCAATGGAATGAGATGAAGAATGAATATACTCTCTCAAAGATGAAGATGAAGCTCTCTCCTTCTTCTCTCTTTTTCTTCTCTCTTTTCTAAAATGAAAAACCCTCATAACAAAAATTGGTGGAAGAAGGAATTATGAAGCAACCATGATCAAATCCAAGAAGGAGAGTGAGTGTAGGATAAAGCAAGTGGTGACCTTAACCAAAAACATAATCATCACAAAACTACACATCAATCCTAATCCTTTCTTATCACAATAAAGCATGAAAAGCAAAGATACTTATCATATCAATCTTTATGCAAATAAGGCCTCCACAAAGTGTTATTTGCGAACTTGCAAATAACACCCTCCATCGGAAAAGTCCGGCCGGGAAAGAACAAAGAAAAACCGGCCGGAACGGAATGCGAACTGGCAACTCCAGAAAACTGGTCCCGTAATAAATTACAGGAAAACCCCGATACTGTGCATACACACCCGCATCTGTATTCCGTCCGGATACAAATGCAAAAAGACAAAATCTACACTGTACTAAACTAGGACCGGCTTAAACCAAAGCCGGCTAGTTATATCCGTCCGATCCTGATCCGTGCAATACCACACGTATCTGATCGAACCCTGCCATATAACTATACGGCCACTAGTACAAAACGGTCCGATCCTGATTCGTGCAATACCGCACGTATCTGATCGGACCCTGCCATATCTCCATACGGCCTCTACAGCTTTTCGCCCGAAAGCTTGAGTAACTGAAAGTGTGGTGGACTCTAAAGACTCGTCAATACTATGGCTGTGGATTTAACCACTAGCACGTCAGAGGTATAAGCCAATACGTGACGGGCCACCAGCTATTGACTAAAAGGGACGTCGATGAGGAAGCTCACCCCGACACCCAACTGAGCCTGTCAGTGACAATATCCGTACAGTCCGGTCCGTTCGTCTATGAGCATCGCATGGCGGGCCTAGGGGGTTGGTAAAAGTCAGACCCCCAAAAGCGGTACAAGTCGTGTCGGAGTGTAGCCCAGAACACCCTGAGATACTACTGGAATACCTACCAGTAAATCTCCTTGCCTTAGCCAAGGTCTTTGTGTAATGGCTCTCCTAGACACAGCGCGACCTCACCCCCAATACCGGGAGAGACGAACCCCTGAAGATCCGCTCACTGCCTCCATGTGGCTCGGGACTGTACCCAACTAAAACCTGTTTGCACGACTCCTTTGAGCCGTGGTAGGGTAGTAATCAAAGCACAGTGGGAACTCACACGAGACAAATGACGATCCCCAGGTCGATGAACTAACCTGTACACATGTCACCAGGGAACTGCTATCTGACGTCAGGTATAAGACCAACTAGCATGTTCCCGGCGAGTCCTGTCCGGTGTACTCATAACCCAATGAGCACCTGTCTACATCTTAGGTGAACCAACTGACACCAGTGGCTTGTGAGACCGGCCACCGCCCCTCGTCGGGGTCTCGACTGTATACACTAGTCTACTCTGGAGTATCGATGCCCTGTCTCGAAACTCCTACGACTAGGGACCTTTTAAGGATGTGCTTATAGACTACCAGCTCTCACTTATATGATCGCCCTCATACTGCTGGCAGTCAAGAAAAAATCCTAGGGGCTCTATCAACGTGCAATAGCGACCTGTCAGGTCACCTAAAGCAGTACACGATGATAAAGGTAAACCAGATAGCAAACTATCATCTCGAGTAAGACTGTCGTCCCGGGATAGGTCCTCCCTCAATCATTGCAATCACGTGCCTGTGATCCAATAATTGACTCTGAGGGCACTATCTCCAACAAAATGGAATATGGACCCCCACGTCCCTAAACTGGCAATGGACCCCCACGTCCCTAAACTGGAATATGGACCACCACGTCCCTAAACTAGAATATGGACCGCAATGTCCTTAAACTATCTATGGACCACTATGTCCCTAAACTGGAACAATAGAGTCCCCAAACGCTCTTTTGTCGGATCCAAACGATCCCGTTAAGTTGATCTTAGTCTCAAATCAGACTAATGTATCCTTAACAAACATTTATGTCGATCTTAGCCTAAATATGGCTAACGTATTCTTAAACCAAAACACCAAACCCAAATCTAACTAAATACGGATTTGGACAAATCTACGTCCTACGGGCGATGGCATTACTTAGTCTCCGTATACAATCCATGGGCAACCACAAACAAAACAAACACCCACGACAAGAAGTGAAATTCTGGAGAAGGAGAAAGTAGTTACCGCGATGCGGTAGCGTAATTAACTGCAGGGGCTTGCGCCTGCTGGGAAGAGCGTCCCCACAATCAAAAACCCCTCAAGCGAGGGGGAATCTGACGAAGTCTGCTACATCGGCCGCATCCTTCTAAACCTCCGATACACGGTGCCATAAATCAACTTAGCATCTTCGAAGAGATAGACAGATAAAACCAAATAGCATCTGCCCCAAACCCCAGCGTCAGGACTTCATAGTCCTTTGCGCCGCCATTCAGAGAGAAACAGATTCTGGCATGCCCGGTGGGACCTTTTCCTCTTTCCACTCCACACTTTGTGTGTCGTCTTTGCGAACGAATCGCGGTTTGTTAATGGTTGCCTTTGGATTTCAAGTTTACTAAGATTTGGTCTTTTGCTTGGCGCAGAAAAGAAATCAAGTATCGATGACCTCTACTTGTTCGAAGTGATCCAACTGTAGCTGCAGCTCACGTTCTGCCTTAACTGGGGGCATAACCTACGGGGCCCAAGCGGCCTCTTTGTTCAACATGCCCGTAGAGCAGATTACTCAAGCCACCACGAGGTTGTTTTTTGGAACTATGCTTCCGCCAAAAATCTTCAGTACCCCTGTGCCCGTACCAGAAGCTCCTAAGAAGTCAGTCTTCATTCGACTTACAGTTACTGCGGCCCCTCCCAACGGGTCGCTCAACACCAGTGCCTCGGTCTTCTCCAGACTGGGCCAAAACTCCTGCGGGCCCACAATGAAGCTTGCAGTCCCGGAAAAGTTTACCCCAAAAGGAGTACCCAAACCTTCTCCTGAAGTCGTCAAGGCGGCTTCTCCTGCTAAGAGATCGGTCTTTACAAGACTGACCATCCCAACTCCCACTCCTGCTGCTCAAAAGGCATCAGTCTTCAATAGGTTGACGCCGGCAACAGCCCCACAACTGAACAGGGGGCAAGAAGAACCTGTTTCTATTTCTGAACCAATACCGATGACTCGTCGCGCCCGACGATGCCACTGGCGCCGGATAAGGAAAACCGGGGGCATCTCCCTTTCTGGGATGACTCCGCCAGCTCCAACGGTGGAAGTTAACGCTGCTGTTCCAAGCGGGAATAGCTTTGAACTGTTGAATAGAGTATGCAGAAACTCGCTAATTGCGGTGCTCAAAAGACCCCCTCCACCAGTAGAGACTACTGTGGAAGCAGAAAATCCGGAGCAGTCTCCTCAATCGCTGTCCTCCAAGATCTACAAGACATGGCGACGAGTCCGAGAATCTGTGATTGAGCCTAAGTTCTCTCGCCGACAGAAGAAGTCGAAAGGTCGGGAAGAAGAAAATCCTCCGGTCAAGCAACGAAAGATAATGACCGCTTGGGTGCCCAAAGCAACGCCCCCCTCAACTTCTATGGCCCATAAAAGAAGAAGGCCAGAAAAAGTCCCTACGCCGACGATGAATATCAAAGGTGGTGAACCCAAACGCCCTAAGTCAGGGGGCATTGTAGTTCATACCGTTAATGTGGCGTCTGGTAAAGATGACAGTCGCATATCTACGGGTCATCGACCGCTTACGCGATCAGTGACCAAAGCCCAAGAGCAGCAGCAGAAGCTCCAAGAGATGATGAACGCTATGGCCGCACTTACTGGGCCAAAAGAAAACCCTGAAACGTCCTCGGATGAATGCCAGGAGGAAGAAACCGACGCCGAATTCCTTCGTCGAATATTGGAGAAGAAGGATAAAGAGGCTGCTGAACAAGCAGCCAACATAAAGCGTATGGGCCTCCTATTCCAAGACATGGTGGGGATGATGATCCAACAAGATCATCCGGCCGAAGATCCCCCGATCACCCTTGAAGATGATAGGGGAGAGACATCTAATCCTCCGCCAGCTTTGTCAACAGCTAAGGAAGAAACAATCTCCAAGGCTGACCTGGATGAGTACATAGCCCAACAAATACGAGTTCATCATATAACTGAAGCATCCGGTCAGGTCATAAAAACAGGACGGCCGTATCCGAGTTGGTACGACCAGATCAAGAACCCGCCGGGCTACACAATTCCCAAGTTCCATGTCTACAAGAGGACGGGCAATCCTCATCAGCATGTAGCCCAGTTCAGGGCACTCTGTGGCAACACCGGCGGTGATGACAAGTTGTTGCTTTGCCAGTTCGTTGGAAGCTTATCAGATACAGCGTTCGAGTGGTACTCTGAGCTCCCGAACGACTCTATCAAAACCTTCGCGGAGATGGAGCAGTTGTTTACCCAGCGTTTTGCAAGCGCCAGTGAACGCACCCCGATGACGGCACTGATTAACGCTAGGGTAAAGCCAGGCGAGACATGGGTTCAATATGCTATACGGTGGCGGAACATATGGTCGAAGTGCGAGCAGCGCATTGAAGAAGCTCCCGCGGTGGGTATGTTTATGGGAACCCTTGATCCGCAAGCAACCATCTCGCAATTTATGATGTTTTTCAAGCCGACTACCTTTCAGGCCTTGATTGACAAGCTAGCGCAAATGGATCAGATGGGCCATAAACCCCCTCTTCTAAAGACGGACTCCCGAAATGACAAGGGGAAGGGAAAAGCGATCGTTGTCGCTAATGCTCAACAACAACCGAGCAACTCGAAGCCGGTTGTTCTTCAAAATAATATGCGCCCGTACGTAGCCCTTGAGGAGAGGCTAGGACATTCTTACTCATTTTCCCGAGATAAAACGAGAAGGTTATTCGAGCTGGCATTGCGTAACCGACTCATAAATCTGCCGGATCCAAAATGTCCGTCCCAACCAAATGATGTAAATGAGCCCAACTATTGTCCTTATCATCGAGTACTGGGTCATCCGATCGAAGATTGCTACGTCTTCAAAAATTGGCTTGAAGACCAGTACCGACAGGGCAAGTTCATGTTATCTGACAAATGGAAGGTGAATCCCCCGCAGCCCCATACCTCTAAGGGGATGAGTACGCCGGGGGCAACATGCTCTGTCGTTGAAGAAGCTCCTTGGGAGGTTGTATTATCAGCCAAGACAAAGTGGATGCTAAATGATCTTCAAGTGTGCCCAGCGATCAAGTGGAAGAACCCATTGGAACCGCAGGTCATTGAGGGGACGTTGAAGCCATGTACAACTCCAAAGACCGATGGTGGTGGACCAAGCACTCGCAACCAGCCGTCAAAATCTTCGAAAAAGAAGAAGAAGAAATCAAAGAAACCCGTGAAGCCTAGCGACAAGCGCACGGACTTGAAAAAATAAATTGACGCGCTAGACGAATACAACCAGAAGGCACGGACTCCCATTACATTCCAAGAGTTCCCCAATCATGTCTTTCAAGAGGAAGATGAGGGAAAAAGTTCATCTGATGAATCTGAAGAATATGTGGCGAGCCGTCATGTGATTTCTCATTCGTTCATGGACGATGAGGAGACTCCTTGTACTGAAACACTGGGGGCAGATCCTGAACCAAAAATTCTGGGGCCATCAGATGAAGTAATTGACGCATTCCTTAATGAAGCTCGGTTGAAAAGTAAAGCTAATCGAGAACGCGAGGCGGTCATATTTGAAAGGGCCAAGCGCCAGCGACTGGATGAAAGAGCTGAGACGCTCCTGCTGGAGCAAAATACCCCCACCATCGAAAAAAGCAAATTCAAGATGAAGAAAAGGTTTGCTAGGGCCATGTTAATAGGCATGAAGCTACCATCCTCCGAAGAAAAAAATACTAGTGAAAGAGAAATGCACCCCTCCTATTGCTTATATCATCAGAAGGTTTCGCACCCCACTCAAGAGTGCAAAGCTTTCGATAGATGGTAGCAAGGATACGTTGCTCATCGACAATGCTTTAAGCGGTAAAAGCGCAAAACTCGTCGGAAGCAAATAAATACGACCGAAAGGCTTAAAAGAACTACCGGCGATTGTCGCATTGTTAACACCGGCAGGTCACAAGTGCCTACATTCGAGAGAGATTCTGATGAGGAGCTGGAACTTGCCCCTCTCTTTAAAGAGTCCACTTCGGGAAAAGAAGAAGAGCCGAAGGTTTGCAAAAATATTCGGCTGCGGAATCGGACGCTGCCTGAAAAGAATCTCGGACCCTCAAACAGAAAAGATAAAGGGAAAGAAAAGGTCTCTGAAGATATCGTCTTAGATGACTAAGTTCTGGAGGAGCTAAACGCCAAGGACCCGCCGAAGAGAAATAAGGTAGATTACAACGTCTTAGCGTATCTGAGGAAGCTACCCTCACAGCTCAGCATCCTTGATGCCCTTTTGCTATAAAAGGAGGCGAGAGATTCGTTAATCAAGGCATTACAAGATCCGGAACAATTCCAAGCTTTCCTGGCTGAAGAAAAGATGAAGGATGAATTGGAGGAAGTGCACACGGCCGATGTCGCTTTTGGTGATGAAGACCTTCTCCTTGGGACGTGCGAACACAATCGGCCCCTCTATGTCTCAGGATACTGTCACGATGTAAAGATAGGCAAAATCCTGATCGACAATGGATCCTCCGTTAACCTCCTCAATGTGCGGGTGTTAAAATAAATCTGCATGAGCGTCCAACACCTTGCTCGAGACAAGATCACTATCTCCGGGTTTGACTCCGAGTCATCAAGAACTCTTGGGTCTGTGATACTGACGCTACGCTTCAGGTTACTTATCACGGATATTAAGTTCCACGTCATAGACGCCAAGACATGCTACAACGCTTTGCTCGGACGACCATGGTTACACGAGTACAACGTCATCCCTTCTACACAACATCAGTGTATGAAATAAGCTAAGGATGGTCTCGAGTATACCGTGGCGGGAGAACTGAATCCGTTTTCCGTGAACGAAGTCCGCAAATATGAAGATGCCAAGTACTTCTTACTGGATTTCGAAGACACGGAAAGGTGTCACAAGCCGGAAAACAAAGCTAACGCCACCATCCCTGTCTTTGGCAGTGATACCGAGGAGGAAGAGGAGATAGTTTATTCGAGGCCGCCCAACACAACAAGCCAGGGCCATCTACTCCTGCGTTAAACTTTGGTAGCGACTCGGAAGATGAAGTACATGCTATCTTCCCTGCTCGACCTTCAATACAAACGTCCGCTGACGAAGGGAAAAGTCTACAAGTCACCATGGTGCCGCTTAAACACCGTAAAGAACTGGATGCACTTGATATTTACAATGTAGAAGAGCTACAAACGTTCTATATCCCTCCCAAGCGAGAAAGCGAAAAAGCAATTCTATACTACCGCTCTGAAGAAACCAAAGTGGAGAAAGAAATCTGGCATGGCGCGGATCCTACGCTCGACAGGCTTCAGCCTATCCATCTTCCCAAATATTAGACGAAAGGTTTGAAAAAGGTGCTGAAAAGCCAGGGGATATCCTTCAAGCAGACCGTTCGAAAAACCAAGTTCTATGACAAAGTCTGGAACGTTCCCGGGACTCAACGCAAACTGCCTAATGGGAGAATGGAGACAAAAGGACTAGGATACATCCGGTCAAAGAAACGAGAGCTACTAAACAGCTGTTATGTCATGTATGACTTCGATGAAGAAGCGGATACTCAATAGGAGGACGCTAATCCTGAGCCAGTGAAAATTCCAGATGCAAAAGAGCCCAGTCCGTCGTTCGAAGAACAAATGGACAAGCTTATAAGAGAAGCGGGTCAAAAAGTCCAGGACGATCATAAACGCGAAATAGTCTTCTACGAGAAATCCAAAAAACAGCGCCTTCTCCAACAGGCCGTGAAAGATGAAAATGCCGCTCCTTGTCAACCTGTTATAAAGAACGCTCGACGCAGGGGCAAAAACAAGTCGAAACGCGAAAAAGGCGCTCAACAGCAACGAAGCGGGGCTAAAAGGCCATGCAAACGGGAACCAAGCGGTTCCGATCTATCCCTCATGAGAAAAATGGGTCGAGCATACTCTTTTCCTCGAGAGAAGACGAAGAAAATACATGACCTCGCTTTAAAACATCAGATTCTTACACTGCAGGAGTCTAAACACCCCGAACAAGCAGGCGAAGTCTCTCACCCGGACTATTGCCCTTAGCACCGAGTGATAGGGCACCCTCTCGAGGACTGCTTCACCTTCAAGAATTGGGTTGAAGATCAATATCAGCTTGGCAAGTTCGCTCTGTCCGACAACTGGAGGGTAGCACCACCACAGAAGCACGAACCCAAGGCCACGGAAGAAGAACCAGTTCCTCATTGGGATTGGAAGCGAATTCGTACGTGTCACGTGATAACGATATCAAAAGAAGTGCCTGAAAACATGGATGACCTTCCCTGGTGCTTCGAAAACAGCAACGATGAGGTAATCTCAGAATTCCCACCAGCGCCAAAAGAGCTGGAAGATGGAATCCATACCACTGCAGATAACCTCAAGAAAATTGAGTTGGGGACGACAGATGACCCGCGACCGACATTCATTAGTGAGCTGCTGTCTGAAGAGAGGGTGGCTTCGTTAAAAGACCTGCTTATGCAGCATAAGATTGCTTCGCATGGAACTATTCCGAAATGCCGGGACTAGATCCAGAAATTGCTGTGCACAGATTGGCGATATCTCCGGACGGCAAACCAGTCAAACAGGCACCGAGAAGAATGCGGCTCGAGCTTGAGATGAGTATCAATGCCGAGGTCAAGAAGCTGATCGACTCTGGCTTTATCCAGGAGGTTCAATATCCTGAATGGATCACCAACATCGTCCCGGTGATGAAGAAAAATGGGACAGTGTGCATATGCGTAGACTTCCGGGATCTCAATAAAGCCTGCCCGAAGGACGATTTCCCAGTGCCAGTCACCAAACTGATGATAGACAATACGTCCACTCATGAGGTTTTCTCCTTCATGGACGGCTCGTGAAGATATAATCAGATAAAAATTCATCCTGAAGACCAGAAGCACACCGCCTTCAGGACTCCTTTGGGTATATTCTGCTACAAGGTGATGCCCTTCGGTTTAAAGAATGTCGGTGCCACCTACCAAAGGGCCATGACGAAGATCTTCGATGACCTTATACACGAAATCGTCGAATGTTATATCGACGATCTCATGGTTAAAAGCAAATCATAGGAGGAACATCTCGAGCATCTGAAGGCCGTATTTCAACGCCTTCGACAATACAACTTGAAGATGAACCCTCTCAAGTGTGCATTCAGAGTTTCCTCGGGCAAATTCCTAGGATTCATCGTCTGACACCGAGGTATTGAAATAGATCCGTCAAAGATCAAGGCGATCATGGAAATGCCTCCGCCAAGGACTCTTAAACAGCTGCGGTCTCTCCAGGGGAAGCTCGCGTATATACGGAGGTTTATAGCCAACCTTTCAGGCAAGTGTCGTCCTTACAGCCACCTGATGAAGAAGGGAACCCCGTTCGTCTGGGATCGCAAATGCCAAGACGCACTGGACAAAATCAAGCAATACTTGCAGAACCCGCCAGTGCTGGCTGCTCCAGTCAAGGGAAAGCCCCTCATTCTTTATACAACCGCTCTCGAAGGTTCTTTAGGCGCATTATGGGCACAAGAGAACGATCAAGGGAAGGAAAGAGCACTGTACTACTTAAGTCGAGTTCTGCTGGGGGCAGAAAGCAACTACTCCCCTATTGAAAAACATTGCCTGGCGTTGATATTTGCGATAACAAAGCTTAGGCACTATGCGTTGGCGCATGAGGTCCGTCTCATTTCAAAGGTGGACCCCCTTAAATATTTGATGTCGAAAGCCATATTGACGGGACGACTCGCTAAATGGGCCCTGCTCTTGATGGAGTTCTCGATAACGTATCAACCTCTCAAGGCAGTGAAAGGCCAGGCCATCGCTGACTTCCTCGCTGAGCATCCGATACCCGCCGAATCTCCTTTAAATTGCGACCTTCCAGACGAACATGCGTTTGATGCGTTCGACGGTGGTGATACCCAATGGGAACTTTATTTGGATGGAGCATCTTCCGTGAAGAAGCGCAAACCAAGTACCCCTATAATCAAATCGGGGGTAGGACTCATCTTTGTAACTCCACAAGGAGGGATAATGCGCTTTGCTTTCTCCCTGACGGAGCCGAGGACAAACAATGAAGCCGAATACGAAGCTCTGATAGCAGGCCTCGAGATTGCCATCGACATGGGAATTGAAAACCTCCTCATATATGGAGATTCCCAACTGGTCGTTAGTCAAGTAAACGGCGACTACCAAACATGCAAACCAGAATTGGTGAAGTACGGTGAAAAAGTGCAACAATTGTTGACCCAAATTCCTTCCTACACTTTGGAGAACATACCGCGCGCGGAAAACAGCAAAGCGGACGCGTTGGCCAAGCTCGCCAAGGAACTGGCCGATGAGAACCTCGATGACGTAAGAATCGTTGTACAAAGCCATCGGATACATGCCCCAGCAGAAATATCTCCGGAATCATCCGAAGAAAAGGGAGCGACTGAGCGGACGACCCTGCAAATAAAAGATCGGGAAAATACCGAGGATTGGAGAGAAGTCTTTATAGACTACTTCAAATACCGCCGAATGCCCGAAGATGCGTCCTCAAGACATCAGCTTATGAAACGAGCTCTATCTTTCGCCTTCGTCAATGATACCCTATACAAGAGGTCGTTTGATTCTTTGTGGTTAAGATGCCTGGGACCTGACGAAGCGAAAAGAGTCGTCCAGGAAGTTCATGACGGACTCTGCGGTTCTCACCAAGCGGGTCCAAAGATGAAGTTGAAGATCAAACGGATAGGCTACTACTGGCCCACAATGATCCAGGATTGCCTCGAATATGCGAAGCAATGCCACTCATGCCAAATTCATGGGGACTTCATCCACCAGCATCCAAATCCACTACATCTAACGGTGGATAGCTGGCCATTCGAAATGTGGGGAACTGACATAGTCGGCCCCATCGAACCAGTATCGTCTAGAGGACATCGTTTCATTCTGGCGACAACTGACTACTTCTCCAAATGGGCAGAGGAAGTACCGCTGAGGGAGGTGAAGACGGAGAATATCCTCCACTTCTTCATGACGCACATCCTATATCGGTTTGGAACTCCACGATGGATCATCTCCGATAACAGGCCAGCCTACAGAAGCCACAAAATCAGTCGCTTAGCGCAACAACATAATATAGACTGGAGATATTCCTCGGTTTATAATCCGCGAGCTAATGGTCTAGCCGAGGCCTTCAACAAGACCTTAACAAAGATCATGAAGAAAACGGTGTCCCGAAATAAGAAGGAATGGCACGAGAGGATGCAAGAGGCTCTTTGGGCATATCGAACTATGTTCAAGACGACCACAAACACAACGCAATATGTGCTGGTATTCGGTACAGAAGCAGTACCCCCCCTCGAGATAGAGTTACCCTCTCTACGAGTGGCAGTCCACTATGAGCTAACAGATGAAGAAAATGCTCACTTTCGCCTTGAGGAGCTCGATGCCCTTGATGAGACCCGGCTCATAGCGCAACAAAATCTGGAGGCCAATAAAGAAAATATGACGCGCTCATATGAAAGATTGACCCGGCCGAGGACATTCCGCCAAGGCGAACTCGTGCTAGTGGTCAAAAGGCCTATGATCCCTAATCGCGCCAAGAGGGGAATGTTTGAGCCAAACTATGAAGGCCCGTACATCATAAACAAGGTCTACCAAGGTGGAGCCTATCTACTTATGGATATGCACGGTGAAAGGCCTTTCATGCCAATAAATGGTCGCTTCCTAAAGAAATACTACGCTTAGAAGGTTACCGCCTAGGTCAGTGATAAATGACGACGACTATGTCCGCTCGCTATCTTCCTAAGCTCAAACTTTATAAGCGGTAGCCAGCCTTCTCAGTGACGGACCGAAACGTCCATAAACTAATGACGGACCGAAACGTCCTTAAACTAATGCCGGACCGAGACGTTCTTAAACTAATAACGGAACGAAACGTCCTTAAACTAACGAAGGACCGAAACGTCCTTAAACTACTACCGCAGCATCTTTAGGCTGACGAGAAGAATAAAAAAATAAAATAAAATAAAAAATATATAAAAACGGTATGTCCATAAGCAAAAAAAGGGCACGGATGAAAACCTGAAAGGGCTCCGTGAGTAAAAACAGCAGGGCTACCGGCGAGTGTTCGTGAAAACCTGAAAGGGCGCGACCTCGTAAAAAAATATATAAAAATAAAAAGAATAAAAAAAAGGTATGTTCATAAGCAAAATGGACACGGATGAAAACCCGAAAGGGCTCCGTGAGTAAAAACAACAGGACTACCGGCGAGTGTTTGTGAAAACCCGAAAGGGCGCAACCTCGTTAAAAGACACTTACAGGGTCCCTTCGACCTTGTAAGGAGAAACCACCCGCGTGAGATCCTTACGACTCACAAGGGAGCAGCGCACTTAGGGATCCCCATGATTCCTAAGGAGAAAATACACTTGCGAGATCCTCACGACTCGTAAGGAGAACTCTCTTATGGGACCCTCACGGCTCATAAGATTTGAAAGTCTTAAGTTACAGAGACCTAAACCTGTGCTTAAGCAACCCCCACAACTTCCGAGATTGCCCTACAAGTGGCTCAATACTGACTCTTGTATACAATCCACGGGCGCGAATAAACATTTCCCTAACCAAGTTTCATCCGTGATTGGGGATATGTTTATATGGTGAATAACCCTTGTAGGTCCTCTCGATTTACAAGGAGAAAACCTTCTTGTAGGATCCTTACGACTTACAGAGGAACATACACTTAGGAATCCTCACGATTCCTAAGGAGAAAATACACCTACAAGATCCTTACGACTTGTAGGGAGAAATACCTTTGTGAGACCCTTACGGCTCATGAAGTTAAAAGACTTAGTTGACAGGCTTAACCCTGTTCGCTAAGACACATTTGTTCGACATCGACAGAGGCAAATGATGATTTGCTCCTGGTAATATCCCAGTTGCAGCGGTGCTGATGCCGAAATCGGTGTCTAATTTCAGGTTTACGGTAAAAAGCCGGTAGGCCGCACATGCATACGAAATAGCCGAAATGATAGGGCAACTTGCAATAAAAAGCAGCAAGTAAAAACGTATGCATACAAAATAGCCGAAATGATTGGGCAACTCGCAATAAAAAGCAGCGAGTGAAAATAAAATAAATAGCCGAAATGATTGGGCACCGCGAAAAATAGCCGAAATGATTGGGCAATCGCGACCTTCGCGATATAAAAGCTGAAATGATAGAGCATCGCGGAAATAAAACAAAAGAAAAATGATAAAACTTTGGCCCTACAGCTGAGATCACATCGATCCCTGTATACAATCTAAGGGCGCAAACAAAGAGGGAACCATACTTTGCCAACAGGCTCCGCCAGAAAACGAAGCCAAATCTCGACGGTTTATCCCAACCCCGAAGAAACCAATGTCTTCGGCAAATCCCTTAATTCAGGGAAACAAATATCCTTGATGAGAGCCTCCTGATTCGCGTCGACTCATAGAGGAACCAGTGTCTCCGTGGGAAATTCTCGATCTGTTTCAACACCAGGGAAACAAATATTCTTGGCAAAAATCTCAATTCAGGGAAACAAATATCCTTGATGAGAGCCTCCTGATTCGTGTCGACTCGCAGAGAAACCAGTGTCTCCATGGTAAATTCTCGATCCGTTTCAATACCAGGGAAACAAATATCCTTGGCAAATTCCTCAATTCAGGGAAACAAATATCCTTGATGAGAGCCTCCTGATTTGCGTCGACTCGCAGAGAAACCAGTATCTCCGTGGGAAATTCTCGATCCGTTTCAACACCAGGGAAACAAATATCCTTGGAAAATACCTCAATTCAGGGAAACAAATATCCTTGATGAGAGCCTCCTGATTCGCGTCGACTGGCAGAGAAACCAGTATCTCCGTGGGAAATTCTCGATCCGTCTCAACACCAGGGAAACAAATATCCTTGGAAAATACCTCAATTCAGGGAAGCAAATATCCTTGATGAGAGCCTCCTGATTCGCGTCGACTCGCAGAGAAACCAGTATCTCCGTGGGAAATTCTCGATCCGTTTCAACACCAGGGAAACAAATATCCTTAGAAAATTCCTCAATTCAGGGAAACAAACATCCTTGATGAGAGCCTCCTGATTCGCGTCGACTCGTAGAGAAACCAGTATCTCCGTGGGAAATTCTCGAACCGTTTCAACAACAGGGAAACAAATATCCTTGGAAATTACCTCAATTCAGGGAAACAAATATCCTTGATGAGAGCCTCCTGATTTGCGTCGACTCGCAGAGAAACCAGTATCTCCGTAGGAAATTCTCGATCCGTTTCAACACCAAGTATCCTTGGAAATTACCTCAATTCAGGGAAATAAATATCCTTGATGAGAGCCTCCTGATTCGCGTCGGCTCGCAGAGAAATCAGTGTCTCCGCGGGAAATTCCCGATTCGTCTCAACTTGCAAGATGAAGCCTCAGGCAGCAGAGATTAAAAACTTGTTTCCTGAACAATGGGACCCTGCAAGTCGGTCTAAAATGGTCTCTTGCATACTATTCACAGGTTTCACTCTCTGAAGTCGAATTTCGACAAGGAGGGAAACAACCGCTTACGGGTCCTCTCGACTCGTAAGAGGAAAAAATTCTCTTATGAGATCCTTACGACTTATAAGAGAAAACGCACTTAGGAATCCTCACGATTTCTAAGGAGAAAACACACCTACGAAATCCTCTCGATCCGTAGGGAGAAAAATCTCTATGAGACCCTCACGGCTCATAGAGTTGAAAAGTCTTAGGCAGCAGATCTGAACCTGCGGCCTAAGCCATCGCTATTTCTTGAAAAATCTAGATGCTTACTCTATTATCTGTTAATCAAGACAGCATGCTGAGAATAAAAGAAAGAATAAAGGGACAAAAAGGACATCCGATGTACATTTGATCAAACATTTGAGACACGTTCATTCATGCATGTGTGAAAGACTCAGAACGAGAAGATAGACAAGCTAGAATAGAAATTTTCCAGTCATATTGCAAAGGGTTCTTACAATCATAAAGAAACTAAGCAAAAAAATTGTCCAAATGATTACAATGGCAAGACCTCAAATCCTGGACAGGGATTGAGGAACTCAAAAGCAACCTTGTCCAAAACTTTCCAAGCCTGGCGAACCATCCTAGTATGCTTCCTTTCGCGAGCACGAGCGTCGGGATCCCCACTGATGTCCTCCACCCTCCGATAAGCAGCAAGTATTGCTGATTGTTGAAAAGCTTGGTGCAGAAGATCGATAAGATTATCTCGCATCCTCTTTGAGATTAGGCTCATCAGATACACCGAGTGCACCTTATCCTCGGCGGCGTCCAATGCCCCAAGTGGCACACCAACGCAGAATTTAGGAAGCGCTCCCCAAATTGCTCCCACAAAAAGCTTCACGAGAGAGGAGCGCCGAGGAAGCAGTTGGCCATTGTATGCATCGAAGCGGTTCATGATTTCGGCACACTCGGCGTTGGTAAATTTTCAGTTCTGAGAATGGCATAGTCAACGGATGTCCCCGTAAGAAATGATCTCTTTAAGATCATACATGTGGGCGTCCATCACTCCTATAAAAGAAGATTGACAAAAATCAACAACTCTTAAAAGTTTTGCTATATAATTTAAAAGGAGCATAGCTCCATTAATGAATCAAGAAATTATAGATGAAATCTTTCAGAGAGAAAAACTCTATTGATGGAATCCTAACAGGGTTCTCTTTAGTTCCCTTTAGATCCTTTTAGAGCAATGCTCTGATAAGTGAAACCCTAAAATTGGTTTTCTTTAGATCAGGGATCTATTGAGAGCAAGGCTCTGTCAATAAAAATTGATCTAATTAAAATTTTTACCTAAAAGGTGCTTTCTAAAGAAATTCTAACTCTTAGAGTTCTTGAAAGCAAGAGCAAGGATCTGAAGTTTTGAAAGTAAAAATCTTAAAAGATGATAATCATCTGTGAAGGACTAAAGGTCCTATTCATAGGCATCAAGTGCCCTTTCAACTTCCAATGGTTGCCACAACGGTTGGGATTCTGCCACCGTTGCGCTCGCGTTTGGAACCACGCAAGTGCAATGGCGGGGAGGCATTTGTTTCCCTCAATCAGAACGAAACTCTATTTCTGTCGGGACCCGGTTCTTGCTCACGGAGCAAAGTGCCACACGGAACAAAGTGCCACGCCAAGTGTCGTGTTAAGTGGGCGGGGGCCACCTCTTGAATCCGTGGGGGCCACCTCTTGAGTCCGTGGGACCCACTGTAGAACAATGGGGACTCTTCGGAATACATTCCGAAAGGGGGCAGATCTGTACTATAAATGGAATGATACCACTCTTCATTACAGAGGCGCCTTTTAAGTGAACCGGAACTACAGGAGCTTGAGAACTCCGTAGTTAAGCGTGCTCGGGCTAGGGAAGTCTTGGGATGGGTGACCTCCTGGGAAGTGGCCCCTGGTCGGGTCCGGTTCGCTCTAAAGGGAAAAACCGTGCGGTTTCGGCCAGAGCGGACAATACTCTCTGTATTGGGGGTGGGGCGTGACAATTTCTAAGACTGTAAAGTGAAGCACTGCTTCATAAAAGAGACTAAACACCAAAGGAAATTTATCCTTGCAAGAATCACATGCACCTAATAATAGCAAATTAAATCATACGATGCACAAGCATAACAGAGAGCTAAAATAAAAGAACCCTTAACAGATAATGAAATACTTGATTAAAAAGAGAAATACTTGTTCATTATTATTGTTATTACATTTAAAAAAGATCACCAAATATGGGATCGGAAAGACTAGGGTTCGCAAAGATAAGAAGAAGATTCTCCAGTTCCCTTTCTGTCTTCTCCACCATGTTGAAGCGGCGGTCCTCCGGAGAGGTAGACTCCCAACGATCGTCAATACATTCGTCAGAGAAGGTGGCGATGACAACCCGACGAGCCCGTATCTGGATCAGCAAGTGGAAAGAGCAGTCCCTCAGGGCTTTGGTGATCAAGTGCGCTTCAAAGAAGCACTCGATCTTATCCTCGGCAGCGTCAAGCATTGCCGAGGACATCTCTACTGGAGGTGGGGGAAGATCGGCGAGCACCGAGGCAAGGATCATCCGGAGCCAAATGGAGTGCGGAGGGAGAGGAGACCCCACACGAGTCAAAAGATCGTAAATTGCAGCATCGCAATGCTCGTCCGTAAGAGAAGGGTCCACCAAGCGCGCAGCAAAACGGGGAACGACGTCTCGAATTGGCACTTCCCATGGTTGTCGGCGGGCATGAGGACGGTTGCAAGCCATGATCGAAAAAGTTCTCTGAAGATGAGAGAAGAAAAGGCTCGACTTTGAGTTATATATAGGCCAAGCACGGGAAATTCTATGCACAATGGAATTATTTCCAAGACCCGGGAAATGAAAATTTTGGGAAGATGAAAAGACATCTCAAGTGAAGCAACGCTTCCGATTCCCCCAATCAGAGCAAAGCTCTACTTTGAAAATTTAAATTTTAATAAATGAAGCGACGCTTCATATCCTCTGCGCTGTGCGCAGGATGCCACATGCCAAAATCTGGCATGCCAGCGCGGAGAGCGCAGCGCCCGAGGCAACGCGCCCAATCAGAGCAAAGCTCTATTTTAAAACAAAGTTAAAGGAGGCAACGCTTCAGTTGCGCAAGCACTGCGCTGCGCGACACGTGTCAGCACAGATGCGCAAGCGCAGTTGCGCTGTACTGTGCGCTGCTTGACACGTGTCACGCGCTGGGGCGTTTGCGCCAAACAGAATTAAGATTTTAAAGAAATCTTTCTGTTCTTGTTAAAACAAGAAGATTTTCTTCTGTAAAACAGAAGCCCTTGGATCAAAGATCCAACGGTGGGGAAAATTCCCTAAATCACTCATAGAAAGATCTCTTTAACAAATTTACGGGCACTATCTAAAGGCCCCTAGACCTCAATTCAAAGGCATCAATATTTTGTGAGAAATCAAAAATTTTAAGCAGAGAGAACTCTGAAGAAAGTCTAAAAAGAAAAAAAGGTAAAAGACCTTTTAGATAGAAGAATTTCTTCTAATAGATCATTGATCTAAGAACAAGATCAATGATCTTTAATAAAAAAACAAATAAAAATAGTGCTTTGCACTTTTTATGAACCTCTGGTTCTCTGAAATAAGAAAAACAAGAGAAACTTGTTTTCTTTGATCTAAATTAGATCAAGAAATAAAATATTGCTTTGCACTTCTTTTATGAACTATTGGTTCTGGAATCTAAAAGATTCTCAAATTAATAGTGCCTAACACTTGCAAAACGGCGCTGTTGCGCTCTTGGGTTGGCGCAAACCACCTGAGAGCGCCACGTGTCAACATCTGAACCATTTACGCTATGCGCTTTTGAAATAGAGCCTTGCTCTCTGAAACTGGCGCAACTCACCACAGCGCGCCACGTGTCAGTAGCGCACTGGCGCAGCGCACTGCGCTTGCATGACACGTGTCATCACCACAAGCGCTTGCGCTCTTTGATTGGCGCAAAGCGCCTGACAAATGCAATGCATTTCTTTTGCTAAAGGGCCAGGCCCAAGTCAAAAAGACCTAGCAGGCCAAAATAAATTGCAAAGCAATAAAGGGCAGAGCCCAAATAAAATTGATGCTCTGCATCATTTATAAAGGGAAGAGCCCAAGTAAAATTGATGCTCTGCATCCTTTATTGGCAGAGCCCAAACAAAAATAAAAATTAATGCAATGCATTATTTAAATGTGGGCAAAGCCCTAGCACAGGTCTAATAGACCAAAAATAAATAAAAGCGTTCAATATTTTTCAACTGGACTTAGCCTAATCATGGCCATAAGTCCTCAAATTAAATCGACTGAGCACAGCTTCTCTCTCTTAAATCAATTTATGACCGGTTCGAGGGTACATCTCCGAACTCCTCTGACACCCATCGTTTTAATCCTTCAACGACGTCAGAGAGGTGACGGGTCTCGACAACCACACATCAACACGGACTGTGGGGTCCTTAAATTCATGGACTTAAGCGTCCTTAAACCAAAAGACGGATTGTGGGACCCTTAAACCCACGGACTTATGCGTCCTTAAACTAAAACACGGACTATGGGGTCCTTAAACTCACGGACTTAAGCGTCCTTAAACTACCTATGGACCACCATGTCCCTAAACTGGAATATGGACCCCCATGTCCCTAAACTGGCAATGGACCCCCATGTCCCTAAACTGGCAATGGACCCCATGTCCCAAAACTGGAATATGGACCACCACGTCCCTAAACTGGAATATGGACCGCAATGTCCTTAAACTACCTATGGACCACTATGTCCCTAAACTGGAACAATAGAGTCCCCAAACGCTCTTTTGTCGGATCCAAACGATCCCGTTAAGTTGATCTTAGTCTCAAATCAGACTAACGTATCCTTAACAAACGTTTAAGTCGATCTTAGCCTAAATATGGCTAACGTATACTTAAACCAAAACACCAAATCCAAATCTAAGTAAATACGGATTTGGACTAATCCACGTCCTACGGGCGACGGCATCACTTAGTCTCTGTATACAATCCATGGGCAACCAAAAACAAAACAAACACCCACGACACGAAGTGAAATTCTGGAGAAGGAGAAAGTTATTACCGCGATGCGGTAGCGTAATTAACTGCAGGGGCTTGTGCCTGCAGGGAAGAGCGTCCCCACAATCAAAAACCCCTCAAGCGAGGGGGAATCTGACGAAGTCTGCTACATCGGCCGCATCCGTCTAAAACTCCGATACATGGTGCCATAAATCAACTTGGCATCTTCGGAGAGGTGGACGGATAAAACCAAATAGCATCTGCCCCGAACCCCAGCGGCAGGACTTCGCAGTCCTGTGCGCCGTCTTTCGGAGGGGAACAGTGACCACCGTAGTACTTGTATTTATTTCAGTTGTAACTAGTAAACTCCATCAACCAGACTTGTATTATTTTGATAGACTTAGAAGATCGATATGTTTATTCTTTCGACCTTAGAGTTGTGCGCCTGTATTATTATGGTTTTTCCCTGGTTTTCTTGAAGATGTTGGTGTTTCCTTCTGACTTTTGATCCTCGCCCTTCGGCGTTGTATATTATATTGCATTGTATGGTTGTGTCCGCCAATTGGCAAAGAGCTAGCTCCCGCTTCGGTATGCCCTTATATTATACATGTTTGTACCCATTTGGGGCCAGTATTTACAAAGGAAACTCTGCAGAAATTTTTGGAAAAGACTTGATGTTCTTAAAAAAAATTCTTACTACGGCTTATTTTGATATAACACTTGCTTTAAAACCAAGTTTTTCCTTCACTCTCTTTTCAAATGGTTTAGATTTCTGGACTTTTGGCTAACTTGAATTAGGTGGGGTCCTATAGACTTTACATGATTCAAGTGCCAGTCACGTGCTATTTCGGGTCGTGACACTCCTTCTCTATTTATACCCTCAAACAGAATCCTTAAGGACCCAGATTCGCGCGCGCATGGGCGCGAATCCTGGGATCCACCAAGATTACTCCAATACTGCACCGCCACGTGGCAGAACTGACATGGCTTCCCGAAACATTACACCTCCCCCAAGCATTCCTGACACGTGCCACCTGCGACGGTCGCTCCTCCTAATGTCCACGAACCAAAAATGGTCAGACTGAACCTACGGATCCACCAAGCAGCTACCCTGCTAGGTCCATCCTTAGCAGACCACTACTTGGGTTCTTCAACAAAGCAATGTAAATTCTTCTAAGTTCTTTTTATTTAAACAAACAAGAAGGACAACGCAGTCGAGCATTGCAGAAAAGAAGAATTTTATTGATTCAAAAAGGTATTATAGGCTCCTCAGCCTTACATTACATAAAAATTTACAGCAGCGGGAAAATGGGGTGCAGGAAACATTGCTCGTGGTACTCCGAGGATATTTCCGTTAGCCGAACCCTCGCCGCCTCGAACCTCTGCTTCTGATGCCGTCCGCGAACATCGGCGATATTCCTCAATTGGTAACACTCGAGGATGAGTGCCACTGAGCGATCCCGCCGACTCATCGAGATCAGGCCGAAGCGGCACAAAGACCTTCGCTTAGTAACTGCCTCGTCCTTCAGCTGCTCGGACAAAGGGTTGTGCAGCCCCGGCGACATCCTCCAGATCGAGTACATCAATAGCTTAAGCAGGGGTGAGCGCCGGGGAAGCAGTCGGCCGAAATGGTCCTCCACACGCCTGATCACCGCCTGCCGCGTATCCTCGGAGCACAGCTGGTCGTATAGGTATACGTCCTCAAAAGAGACGATCTTGGGGATGGTGAAAGAGAAAGTGTCCATTCTTACATTTTGGGGATGAAGAAAAGAGTGATCGACACTCCCTCTGTTTTATAGCCCCACTGCACCCCCAAGAGTTCAACAGTCGCTCGTTTCTTCCACTACTGTACCGCCACACGGCGGATATCCCGCCTTTCTCGGTGAAATTGGAATGACACGTCTCTTACACTTCGCCTCCCCCAACGCGTTCATAACACGTGTCGCCCGCGACAGTCACTTTTCCGGATGTTCACACACCGGGGAAGGTCGGACAGAACTTCTCGAATCCACCGAGCAACTACCTTGCTCGGTCCATTCTTAGCAGGCCTCTCCATGCCCTCCGGCGCTAAGGATCAAAGCCCTCACCAAGAGGAAACCGAGCAGCAACCCTGCTCGGTCCATCCTTGGCTGGTAATTTCTTACCCACCGACGCCAAGGGTTAAAGCCCTCACCAAGAGGCAGCCGGGCAGCAACCCTGCTCGGTCCATCCATGGCTGGTAATTTCTTACCCACCGACGCCAAGGATCAAAGCCCTCACCAAGAGGCAACCAGGCAGCAATCCTGCTCGGTCCATCCTTGGCTGGTAATTTCTTACACACAGATGCCAAGGATCAAAGCCCTCACCAAGAGACAACTGGGCAGCAACCCTGCTCGGTCTATCCATGGCTGGTAGTTCACTACCCACCGACGCCAAAAATCAAAGCCCTCACCAAGAGGCAACCGACAGCTACCCTGCTCGGTCTATCCATGGCTGGTAGTTTACTACCCACCGACGCCAAGGATCAAAGCCCTCACCATGAGGCAACCGGGCAGAGACCCTGCTCGGTCCATCCTTGGATGGTAATTTCTTACCCACCGGCGCCAAAGATCAATACCCTCACCAAGAGGCAACCGACGGCTACCCTGATCGGTCTATCCATTGCTGGTAGTTCACTACCCACCGACGCTAAGGATCAAAGACCTCACCAAGAGGCAACCGGGCAGCAACCCTGCTCGGTCCATCCTTGGCCGGTAATTTCTTACCCAACGACGTCAAGGATCAAAGCCCTCACCAAGAGGTAACCAGCAGCTACCCTGCCCGGTCTATCCATGGGTGGTAGTTCACTACCCACCGACGCCAACGATCAAAAGCCCTCATCAAGAGGCCACCGAGCAGCTACCCTGCTCGGTCCATCCATGGCTTGTAATTTCTTACCCTACGACGCCAAGGATCAAAGCCCTCGTCAAAAGGCCACCTAGCAGCTTCACTGCTCAACTTCAACCATGTCTTACTAAGCGATCCCCACCCCGACTTCGGGGCCATGGACATACCGACCTTTCAACGGTCTTTGCACACTTGGCAAATGGTCGAATTCAACTCGACACGAGATCGCTAGATGAAAAAACCGACCTAACATGAAAGCAGTAATGCGCAAATAAAATGTTTACTACAAACAAAGGGAAAATGCGCACGCAAAGAACACTGCAAAAAGATTTTTATTCATAAAAGTCGGCCGTCTCTACAGGGGTATTGTGGTCTCCCCAGCCTTGCAAAAACGCCCGGAGGCTTACAAAATTTTATTGCAAAGAAAATAAGGAGGCGAGGAAGTTCAGGCCTCGGGGCCGGGGAGGACATTAATGAGCAGCGCTTCCACTGCGACAACCGGTATGACATCTTGGAGGTCGGCGCCCATGGCGGAAGCCTCGGCACCAGTGGCCGGGATGACCGGCTTATCCCCAACGGTCCTACCATGGGCCTCTTCCCTTGCAACACTCCCGGCGGCATCCCCTGCGCCTCATCCCCGAGGGGGTACTCACCCCGGAGCTCACCGTCAGGGAACTCCGGCATCACGGCCTTGACGGCGTCGAGGGCGTCCTGCCAGATGACGGTGGCGGCTCTAGTGAGGTCGGTATAGAACTGATCCAACTTCTTGTAGCTCTCCACCTCCTTCGAAGCTCGGAGCTCGGTACGCCTCGTTTCCTCCTTCGCCGCCTCGTTCTCCCGCCGGAGGGTGCTCACCGTATTCTTTAGGGTGGCGGCAAGCACCCTGGAGTCTTCCACCTTAGCCTCGACGGCTCGAGCGGCCTCTTGATACTTGGCGATCTCCCAATCCCTAGCCGCCACCCGGTCTTCGAAAGCAGCGACCCTCTCCATCACCGCCTCCAGCTCCAGCCTTAAGCCCTCCTCCCGTGAGGAGAACTCGCCCGCGGCCCGCATCGTCGGGGCAATTTCCTCGTCCTCCATGTTGACGACGAGGGCGATGTGCTGGAAGACCTGAAGAAAACAAAGGGGGGTTAGAAAGAAAAGAGGGGCACCGAATCTCGCGAACAAAAATACCGAGTGAAGAACCAAGTAGGATGCGAACGCTAACCTGCACAGCCTCCTGAGCTATGGCCACCATTTTGGCCTGGAGGGTCCCCTAAGAAATTCTGCCCCTGGTTGACCTTTCCATCTCTGAAAGTAGGCTGTTGGTGACGGAAAGACCCGAGGGAACCTCGAAGAGAAGCTCCCCATCGTCCACGAGGATCGGGGAAGACGGGGAGTGGGGCACCGTCCAATGGAACCTCTTGAGGAGCGACGCAGGAGAACCGGTCTCGCCTCCCACCTCTGGAGTTCGGGGCTCTTACTCCCGAGCATGCTTTCGACTCGGCGCACGACTGGACTCTGGGGCCCATGGCGTACTTGGGCTCCTGGATGAAGCGGCCGCCGGTTGAGCCGGAGCCAACGACGGGCGAGAAGGGCCGGCGCCTCCGACCTTCTTCCAATTCTTCTGTTCAACCAAGGCCAACCAAAATTTGCCTAGGTCCATGGGTTCTGCATCAGACAAAAATACACCGGAGTCAGCAAAGCCAGAAAAGATAAAGAATGCGCAAGTCTAAGACAGGTCGCCTGAAAACTCCTAACTTACCCGCGAACTGGGCGGGGCTGAGCCCGGCCCAACTGAGGGCCCGCTCAGACAGGAATGTATCAACACGGGGAAGGGGCTCCCACTCCGACACCGCCAGCACGTCTGGATTGTTCGACCGACTCACCCGTGGGCAACTAGCCCTATGCCACTGGATTGGCACAGGCCAATCCTCACCCTCGGGCGACTCAACAAAGAAAAACTTCTTGTTCCAGTCATGAATGGAAGAAGGTACTACGACGACCCCCGACCCGGCACCACCTCCCCTGTATTTTCTAAAAGAGATTTACACCCAGCTCGGCTCGCCCCTGTGAGCGCCGGGGTGGTTTTTGTAGCAAAGAGAAGAAAAGAGAAGGCCCGGCTGAAAGGGATCAGACGCAATTTCAACCAGACTAGGAACCCAAGGAGAATCCTCCAAGAGTTCGGCACTAACTGGCCCGGGGCTAACCCAAAACAATTCAACGCAGCACTCACCTCGGAGGAGAAGCGCAGGCGCATCCCGGCCTAAAAGGCTTCCAAGTACAAGGAAATCTCCTTGCCCCATACTTGGTCTGCCCTCTCCGCATTCTCTGCCAGACGAAGCGAGTAGCCGGGAGGAATGTGGAAACGAGTCCGGATGGTGGAGAGCTCATCCGCGTGCCTCAGCGTAGATTGCACGCCAAGAGCATCCGTGACCTACGCTTTGGGGACCGCCACCGTCGTGCGACCCCGAGGAGCATGAATAACCCTAACTCCCCGGGGGGAATCCAACTCAGAAGTGGAAGAAGAAGAAGTGGAAGATGCAGAAGACTCCCCAGACTCTACCTGGACTACTTCTATAGACTCCTCGGTAAAAGACATCTAACCTGATCAAGGGGACGAGTCATCGGAAGAGAAAACGCAAGGGATCCCACCTGAGGGGAAGAGCGCCGAGCTAACACGACTAGGGAAGAGGAAATTTTGGTGAGGTATGGGCCCTGAAGGGGATCCCACCTCTATTTATATCTGCCGGTGCGCATCCTACGGCTCCGATCGCTTTCTGCCAGAATGGCGCTTCGCAACCAACGGCCGACAACACTCCACCTGTCGCATTCATATTGGGCACGTCCCATCGGGCGCAGGAACACCTACGGCCAGTCACGTCAGCCAACCAATGCCGGACACATGGGCTGTCGTTTCGACGAACGTACGCACAAACCGGCGCTTCCTTTTTAATGCGAGATCTCTCCCTTGATCCGTTGACGTCATCGAGAAAATACGATTGATTGCCCGGGAATACGCATCGACGATATCTTCAAGTAAGAGCTTACCCCGGGTGACCGGTCAGACCACTCTCGACCCTACCCAGGAACGGGTCAAAACGAGAGTGGGGGACTGATGATGATGCTCGATATCAGTGACTCCCTAGATCATGACACATGGCAGATGACGTGTCCCAGAGGATCAAGAAAGTTACGTTGGAACACACCCCGAGCCTCCGACCCGAGGATGTTCCCGACCTTCGGTGGCCTTCCAGACCACCCCCAGCTCGCCTACGAGCTATCGCAGTACCAAGATGCCTCGGCCTCCCGCTCGTTCCCGAGCCTCCCGCCGAGCTCATCTTCCTCAGCCTCTGCGACCAACCCACAGCAACGATCACAGGCGCCTCCACGGATCTCGCCAGGCATGAGATATCCACCGTCCATGATCCTGCAATCCACACCATCATGATCCCCCATTAACGAGCCTGTCTCGTCATTAATGGGGGATCCCGCCTATCACGCGAACGATGCCAGGGGCATAACGGACGGCGTGAATCTCGCGCCCGCCTGCCCATTGCTGCCACTATATAAACCCCTCTCTCAGACGACTCAGGTAAGTCAATTTACCTCCAATAGGCCGTTACTCTACCAAAATACCCTGTCTAACTTGATCGTCGGAGGGTCCTCAGTGGCACAACCACCCTGGGACTTCTTTGCAGGTAGCTCGGCCTCAACCATACAAAACCCATTGAGATCCACACGCTTCAGGAGGCAACCCTCCAAATCTAATCCCAGCCGTCCATCAGCGCTCGCAGTAGATCAACAGAAGATAACATCTGAAGGAGATCCAGAGATCCATCAGATTCAGGTATTTCCCTAGTTGAATAAAATCTAGTTCTATCAGTTAAGTTTCCAACGCATCAAACGAATTATCAATAGCACCTCTGTATTAGAAGTTATGTTCAGTTTAATGTGACGGGGTAAGGAATATTACTGCAGAAACTGCAGAACACAACGACACTCTAAAATACAAATTAAATATCAAACGACGGTGAAAATGCACGGGACCAGATTCATGTGTTATCCAATTAGTTTATCTATTCGACCATATGGGGATCCGTGCATTTTCAGTTTTACGCAGGTAAGTACAGGTGCTTAAATTCAGGTTTCCCCCATAGAATGTTGCACCGGACTGCAATCCAGAGCCGTATTTCCCTTCATTTTTCAGTGTCATAAAATTGCAATATTCAATAACTAATTACATAGGGTTATAGGTTATCTAGTTAGGTTCGATACGAGCCCTGTAACACCATGATTAGATTTATATTTAATTAACTACTATTTTACAACGTGATATGTACGGTGATTTTCAGATTTGACGTAACCAATTGGGATGTCATTTTATATTCGATTCTATTTGATCCCAATTTCTTATACGTCACTCATTAACAGCAATCAAAACTTCTAAAAATAAAATTAGGGCATTTTTAATAGGGTCTTGTTAGTTATATGTATGCCCTAGAGGCCATTATTGTACATATGATGTATATTATAGTGGAAGCTCGGATATATATAAAGATGACTTTCTTGCTCGACATAATAGTATGCTATCTGGTTGTTCTTTATCTTAATATGTAGACTTGTATTGTGATACTGTCTTACTCTCACATGTTGATAAAGCCCTTAGAATATGTACTTGACTACCAGGACTATGATTCAGATCATACTAATGGGGCTAGAGTAGTTCACAAGTATATCCTTTAATTGTTCCTAGTCGAGGGAATATCGATACAGGGCATCGATATTCCAGAGTAGACTAGCGTATACGCTTCTTGACTCATATGATGGGCGATGGATGATCACACATCCATTGGTGTTTGACATCAAAGATAGTATACGGGTGCTCGGTAGAGACTGGGTACACTGAACAAGACTCGCCGAGGACTCCTATGTGGTAGTATACCTATCGTCAGATAGCAGTCCTCTGGTGACATTAGTACAGGTTAGTCTGTAGACCCGAGATCATCATAGAGTCTTGTGCGGATCCCACTGTGCTTTGATTTTCTCCCTACCATGCTCAAAGGAGACGTGCAAACAGGTGAATTTTGGATACAGTCCCGAGTCGCATAGAGGCAATGAGAGATAGGAGGGGTTTCGTCTCTCCTGGTATCAGGGGTTGAAGTTGCGCTATGCTCGATTGACTATAACTGGAAGTCCCTGGCCAGGGCTACTGCCGAGATTTACTAATAAGTGTTATCAGTAGTTTCTCGAACCGTTATAGGCCAGACATCGGCATGACTTATCACGTTACTGGGGTCTGACGATTTCCACCCCTAGACATGATATATGACATATCAGACGAAGAGACTGGACTGTACGGTAGTGTTACTGATAGGATTCATGGAGACCGTGGACAGGCTTTCTTGTTGATCTTCATATTGCTCAATACCCGGGTAGCCGTTACGTCCAGCTAGTACCGCTGACAGCTTGTAGGTGACTGATGTGATCATCACATACTGCTGGCGTATTGACAAGTCTTTAGAGTCCCATACAGAAGTTCCCTGGTTCAAGCGAAATAAGGCAGGACACATATGTGATGTGTATGTGGGCCTGATTAAATACGAGTATGTGTATTGTAATCTGGCAGTCATCTATTAACAATTAGGTTATATGCGATATAACCAGATTGTCGAATCAAGTGTTGATTCAATAATTTGATATACAGATAAATGATATTAGTCGATCATATGTGATATAACCGGATTATTAGATCAAGTGTTGATTTAATAATGTGATATATATTATATGTGATATAATTATATCTTAACTAATATCATTAGCTCACTAATTATTCTTCATTATATATATTAATATATATGATATATATATATAAAAATAAAAATAATAATAATAATAATGAAGCATGACATATATATTTCTATTTTGTGAAAATAGAAATGATGTGGAAAGTGCAAGCATGGTTGCAAGCATGTATTTTAGTTTATTCATCTTGACTTACTATTCAAGCATGGTTGCAATTTTATATTGCATAATTCCATGCTTGAATGAGTGAGGGGTCAAGACTTGGCATTCATTCTAGGTCATTCTCAACACTTAGCCAATTTTCTTGAGTTGCTCCCATGGTTGCTCTCTAGCTTCTTCTTCCTCCTCTTGTCATGGCTCAAGCTTCAACTCTCACATGTGATGTGAATCATGAAGCTTGAAAACAAACTTGTGAGCTCATAACATCCCCTACTTCACCATCCTACACTTGACTAGCGATCAAGTGTAGCGTGTTTTATACGCTAAGGAGTTTAGTGTAAAGGTAGCTTGAGTTGGAGGGACTTCGCGTGGATCATCTTCAGCACGAAGTTCATAGGAGGAAGCTCGTTCAAAGTCTCAAGAGAAGCCTAGTGGATTCGCGGAACTACTACACGGAGCAAGTGAAGAGAAGGACTGTCTACAAAGGTTGTATTCTTGTTCTCTAGATATAAAGTAGTTTACATTTGGTATTGTCTAAATCTCTAGTTAAAGATTCTAGGATTAGGGTTTTTTAGCATGACAATTTTTTGAAAATGGAATGGACGATACCTCCTGAAACCTTGCTGTCGTGCTAGGGAACCTTACGGTGGTATCAGAGCCAAGCTAAAGATTTAGACAATGTTTGTTAGATTACGAAACCGAAACTGCTTCGAAAGTTGAAACACTAAAACACAGTTTCTGTCAATTTTTAAAGTCGTCAAATTTTTTTTAAACAACTGCAGAATGTTACATGAGATGTAATATGAACACTGAACAAATACGAACTCATTTGGGCGGTTTTGACCTAAGCACATACACCTAAAACCGAGCAGGCCGGCCCAGATGAGGTTTCTGGAGTTCGTATTTTTTTAGTGTTCTGGTCTCTGGGTTTTGGTGTTTCAGGTGTTGTTTGTTTTGCTAAATTTGCATGTGATGTTATCTTTTTGCAATGACAATTCGAAGTGTTTCGTAGTCGTAATTCTAATTATATTTTGGGTTATTTAGACGGTGTTAAAAAGTTCGAACGGATATCAAATACCGACTTTAACCCTTGCCGTAAAATTTTCCAAGAGTTGGATTTTTTCCAAGTTAAAGAACATTCAAATATCATGCAAGTGATTCGATGGACCCTCTAGAAGAACGAAACCCTAACTCGATTCTATAACCACAAGAACCGCCGCCAAACCCTCGGGTTTGTGGTAGCTCCGCGGCGTCATAGGTGAGGCAAGGGTTTGCCCTTCTACGGTTGGTCCATAGGTACTATGGCATGTTCTGAGTATTTTTAAAATGCGCTCAAGTGTTGAGCTTTTTGGGAAATTTTGGGTGTTTGTTGATTCGATCGGAATGTTTAACATCCTCTGGCTATTTGATGACATGTGATGTTATGTGTTACTTGGATATGTTATATTGGATCGTCGTGTTTTGAATAGCCGGGTTTTTTTATGTGAGATGAGAGTTTTTATTTTCATTTATGTAAAATTCATTGTATGTAATATTCTTTTATTGGGACACTTCCGGATTGAGGATGATGTCACCATTGTTGTATATTATTTACTTTTCCGCATTAGAATAGACCCAAGGCAGAGAAAACAAGTAACCGGGTTCTAAAGTCCAGTAGGAGACCATCTCGAGGAGTCGAGTCCGGGTCTCCTGACTCTAGAATTGGTAGGGTTGCTTGCCGCTCTCGTAGGGGTCTAGGGATGTGGGTTTTGCTATTCATCGTGACCGTGGAATACGTGTTTTATACTGGTTTAATTTAAAACACGGAATTCCTAGTATATCCAATATTTCATATGTTATCTTCTGCTGCTGATATTCCGTGATGTGATCACTTTATATGCGTGAGACGAATACTTTATTATTGTATATATGATATATAATAAACTTTATTATTGTATATATGATATATAATAAACGCTGCTTATGTTTTGTACCCACCCTAGTCCATCCCCGCTATGTCGTTAGTTAAGTAACCTAACGGTGCATAATGGGTCACTGTGGCGAATGCGGATGGCATAAGCGTACGTTGTATTTTTGTTTCTTCTGTGATGCTTAGGAAGTATAAATGATGGGACTTCATTAATGAGATTAATGAAAGAAAAGAAACGATGTTGTAGAATCAAATTTTCAAAAAGGGTAGCTCTAGTTTTTGCTTTGCATAGCGGTATTCCTTGTAGAATATCCATCACCTTATTCGATAAGGAAAGAGCAGAGATCCCTTCACCGGGAGTGATCTCTTTAGCGAAACTAGCAGATGCTATAACCCATTCGGTTTTGTTTTTGATTGCCTTTTTAGTTCTCGCTTTGCATAGCGGTATCCTTATAGAATATTCAGCACCTTATTCGATAAGGAAATAGCCGAGATCCCTTCACCGGGAGTGACCTCTTTAGCAAAACTAGCAAAAGCCTCAAAAACACTCCTTTTCAAAATCACTTGATCCTACAACGATATCAAGTTCATTACGCAAAAGGTTTTTATAAGAACCTGTTGTAGCCCTACGTCGATTCAGATAAGTACTGCTTAGTATTCGTGCTACGTTTGTTGACCTTAGCCAAGGCGTAGTGTGCGGTAGCTAATTAGTGCTTATCTGCTGCATATGATGCGATTGAGTTAGGGTAGTCATACGACTTTATTGACCTTAGCCAAGGGTCGTACGGATGGGTTTAATTCAATCAGGAAATGATGGGTTGAACTTGGCTCGCTTATGATTTGTTGATCGTAGCCAATGTCATAAGTTGCTAAGGGCAAAATATTATCGGGAATTTCAAGTGTTGAAATTTGCAATGAGATTGCATACCTTCTATGAGATAGTTGGATCTCGATACCCACCGCGAGTAAGAGTTACTCCTGGGAGAATTTTACACATCACAATTAGCCGATCAAGTAGGTGTCTAGAAATGTGTTAATAGGGTTATTATGCCTCTGGGAAAACGAGATTTATTTTAATTAGGTCCATGCAAAAGTACGGGGAACCTTCCTCAAAGTACCGGCACTGGCCTATCTGAAAAATTGGCAAACTTATAAGGTATAATTAATCCCGGCTGGTCTTACCTTTTAGGGTTTGAAGGAAGATTTGATAAAAACAGTGGGAGCCATCCTGATTAGATAAGATAATAACCAATCTAATCTTGCAAAGAGCACATGCTAACGCGTTTCCTTCTCTCTCTTTCTAGGCAGCAACCAATGTCACGCCTTAATCAAGATAATAATATGGATATATTGACCGAACCCGCTTATTATACTGAGCAGGGGAACGTTGGTTCCGTTCTTTCTTATAATTGTTATAAGACTGAGCAGGAAATAGGAAAATATCCGGATTTTCATGCCACCCAAACGAAGAAAAAGCATGTAGATGCATCTTCTTCGGGTGTGTTAGTTACAGAGAACTATTTCTCAGTTCACTCTACGTCCTGGGCATTAGATACCGGATCAGGATCCCACATATGTAATATGTTACATGGGCTAAGAAAAGGTAGAGAACTGGGAATGGGTTATCATTCCATAAGAGTAGGGAATGGTGCAAATTTTGCAGCCAAAGCAGTTGGCGAATATCACCTTGTATTACCAAATGGTAATACATTGATTCTGAACGAATGTTATTACATACCGAACCTGATATGCAATCTTATATCAGTTTCTTTATTAAGTAAAGAAGGATATAATTTTGTAATACAAGATGATGTTATGAAAATCTTCCTGATTCAAAAGTTGATTGGATCAGTCTCGTTAAATAATGGCATATACATTCTAAATCAAACAACAGTTCTTAATGTACAAAACACACACAAGAGGAAGAGTTAAAAAATGAACGAATCCTTCTTGTGGTATTGTAGACTAGGTCATATCAATGCGACACGAATAGCTAAGTTACATAAGGATGGATATTTGAATCTGTTCGAATTTTCATCTTATGACACTTGCCAGTCATGTCTCAAAAGGAAGATGACCAAAACTCCATTTAGTGGACACGGAGAAAGAGTTACGGAACTCTTGGGACTGATACATAGTGATATATGTGGTCCTATGTCTACACATGCCTGGAATGGTTCCTCGTACTTCATTAAATTCACTGACGATCTCTCAAGATACGGACATGTGTTCCTGTTGAAACGCAAGTCTGAAGCTTTTGAGAAATTCAAAGAATATAAGAACGAAGTCGAAAACCAAACGGGTAAAAGTATTAAGATCCTTCGATCTGATCGAGGAGGAGAATACTTGAGCAATGAGTTCCTGGACTATCTAAAAGAGAATAGGATTTTCTCTCAGCTTACTCCTTCGTATACACCACAGCATAACGGTGTATCGGAGTAGAGTAATCGCACCCTATTAGATATGGTGTGCTCTATGATGAGCACCGCTGAGTTACCTATTTCCTTTTGTGGTTATGCGCTTGAGATAGCAACATACCTATAGAATAGAGTTCCAACCAAATCGGTGCCTACCACTCCATATGAGATATGGAATGGGAAGAGACCATCTCTTAAACGAGTAAAGTGTGGGGTTGTCCGGCCTATGTTAAAAAGCAAAATCCGGACAAGCTTGAGGCAAGATCAGTTCTTTGCAAGTTTGTGGGATATCCAAGCAATTCGTATGGATATCATTTCTACCTCAGTGAGGAACAAAAAGTGTTTGTTGCTCAACATGCCACCTTTTTAGAAAAGAAATTTCTTGCAAAAGAGATTAGTGGCATAGAGGTAGAGCTGGAAGAAGTTCCAACCGCACAAACTACAGAAGAAGATTTGGTAGAACCGGAGGATTCGATAGTTCTCAATAAACCTCAGCCTCTCCGCCGATCAAGTAGGGTTCCTCATCCACCTGAGAGATACTATGGTTTTCTCATTGATGGTGGAAGCGAGGATTGCATCATGGAATATGATGACCCGACTAGCTTCGAGCAGGCCATCACGAGTGGGGACTCTGTGAAATGGCTGGATGCAATGCGATCTGAGATGGAATCCATGTACACCAACAAAGTATGGACTTTGGAAGTTGCTCCCGAAAGGGTAAAACCTATTGGAATCAAATGGATCTTTAAGAAGAAACTTGGTGTAGATGGAAAAGTTGAGACTTTCAAAGCTAGACTTGTAGCAAAAGGTTTTCGTCAACGACCAGGTGTGGATTATGATGAAACCTTTTCTCCAGTGGCTATGCTTAAGTCCATCCGGATCCTACTTGCCATCGCTGCATACCATGACTATGAAATCTGGCAAATGGATGTTAAGACCGCCTTTCTAAATGGTGATTTAGATGAGAGCATGTACATAACTCATCCAGAGGGCTTCGTAGACAGTGGGAGCAGTGGAAAGGTATGTAAGCTGCTTAAATCAATCTACGGGTTGAAGCAGGCATCGTGAAATTGGAACATCTGTTTTGATGATGTAGTCAAAGAGTTTGACTTCATAAAAAACGTAGATGAACCTTGAATATACAAGAATGTTGCAGAAAGTAAGGTCGTCTTCCTCGTAACGTACATGGATGACATACTCTTGATAGGAAATGATTTTCGTATTTTGCACTCGGTCAAGCTCTTCTTATCACAAAGATTCTCAATGAAAGATCGAGGTGATGCCTGTTCAGTTGATAAAACTGCACATTTGTTATTACATTTTTCCTACCATTTCCATATTTAAAATGGTCTTTATTATAATATATCATACATATAAGGGTTTATGTGTAAAAATACTATTTTCCATGTGTTGATATATTATAATTAGAATTTGGTAGGAAAATATATGCAAATAATATCATTGACCTAATCCTAGTAGAACTAAGTCTACTAAATATTATTTAAGTTGTTGTGCAGAATTTTCAGGTCTTAAATAAAGGAAATCAAGTTGTTAAAGCTAACCAGCCTAATTAAGAAATCAAAATTAAGAAATCAATTCTGGCAGAAGAAAAGAAAAGATTTCCAAATTCTGAAGGTTCCAGAGAAAGACACATGTCACAAGAAGAGAAACCACAAAAAGAAAATCAACGGATACGATCTTCTGGACGCGGATCCGCGGCCAGCGCTCCTTGATGCCGCGGATCGCCGCGTGGAAATGGAAGTAAAGGCTGTAATTTCTCTGGTGGAATCCTAACTAAAGGTCCCCAATTTAAGCATCTAAATTTCTGGTTTTTGGACTATAAATAAAGACCGAGAGGCTCTTGGAAAAGTCATCAAGTCGACGCGATCATGAAGTCCAAGACGGCTCATGCATCCAGACTGATCATCAACTGTTCGTCTATCTCCTTGGAAGAGATCGAGAAGAAAACTAGTCTTTGTAATTATTTTCTAAGGAATCAAAGTGTAATGAATATTGTTGATTAATAAAGGTAGCTTTCTTTTTCTTATTCTATTTCTTCATAGTTTAATTATGCATTTTCTCTCCATCTCTTTTTCTCCCAACATGCGCGAGTAATTCTCCGCTTGTTAGGGTTCGTAGGATTAGGGTAGGCTAATGGATGATGAACATCTCTAAACTCTTTTTAAGTCCTATAAACTTTATCAAAAGAATCATTAACATCCTAATCGGGCGCGCTAACAATTTATTTTTAGTCCCGACCGTGATTAGAGATTAGATTAATAATTGTTTTGGTAAAGGCTAGATATGAACGGAGTACCGTGTCGAGATAAGGGTTAAGAGTGGGATTCCTTTTCCCTCCAGAAACCCTAATCTACACGCATCACCGTTGTTCTAGTTTTAAATCTATTAAGGGATAAAAAGAGTAATTTTTAATTAATCATCCATAACTACTAAATCCTAATGAACCCTACAAGCCCTCTTCTTATATTAACTACATCCATAAATAATCTTGATCTATATTTTGCATTAGTGCTTAACGTTCTTCACCACTGGACAGCTGTGAAGAACATTCTTAAGTACTTACGAAGGACTAAAGAATTGTTCTTGGTGTATGGTAATACAGATCTCCAAATGGAGGCCTTTACCGATTCGAGCTTCCAGAGCGATAAAGATGACAGCAAATCTATCTCAGGGTTTGTATTTACCCTCAATGGAGGGGCGGTAAGTTGGAAGAGTTCCAAACAAGACACCGTTGCAGACTCTACGATGGAAGCTGAGTACATTGCTGCAAATGATGCCGCCAAGGAAGCCGTCTGGATGAAGAAGTTCGTCTCGGAGCTAGGAGTAGTTCCAACCATTGTTGATCCAATACCTTTGTATTGTGACAATAATGGGGCGATGGCGTTAGCCAAGGAGCCCAGATCCCATCAGCGGTCCAGACATATCCTGAGGTGCTTTCATTTAATCTGGGAGATTGTATATCGCCGCGAGATCGAGATTAAGAGAGTAGACACAAAGAACAACGCCGCGGATCCACTCACCAAGGCCCTCCCTCAGCCACAGCATGAGCGACTTTTTGAGATGTTGGGTATGAGATACGCCAATAACTGGCCTTAGTGCAAGTGGGAGATTGTTGGATATATGTATGCCCTAGAGGCCATTATGTGATAGTGGATGTATCTATACATGTATATATATTCAGTTTGCATTCTTGCTCGACATGATAGTATGCTATCTGGTTATACTTTATCTGACATGTTGATTTGATCATGTTTTTATTCATTCATACATGCAGATAAAGCCCTGAGGATATCGGCTTGACTACTCTGATTATGATGGAGACCATACTAGTGGGACATCTGTAGTCTATAAGCATATCCTGAAATGTCCCTAGTCGGAGGTGTATCGAGATGGGGCATCGATATACCAGAGTAGACTAGCGTATATGATACTAGACCCATGTGATGGGCGATGGATGTTCCCACATTCATCGATGTTTGACATCAAGATCACATACGGGTGCTCAGTGGTGACTGAGTACACTGGACGGACTCACCGAGAACTCCTATATGGAATTATATCTATCGTCAGATAGCAGTTCTCAGGTGACACTGGTACAGGTTAGTCTGTATACCCGAGATCGTCATAGAGTCTTGTGTGTTCTCCCACTGTACTTTGATTGCCACCCTACCACGGCTCTACTGAGTCGTGCAAACAGGTGGACGTTGGGTACCGTCCCGAGACACACGAAGGCAATGAGCGATAGGAGGGGTTTCGTCTCTCCCGATATTGGGAGTTGATGCTGTACTGTGCCCGACTGGTTATATCAGTAAGTCCCTGGCCAGGGCTGCTGAGATTTGCTGATAAGTGTTATCAGTAGTTTCTCGATCTGTTATAGACCATTCACCGGCACGACTTATTGAGTTATTGGGCTCGACGTGACCATCCCTAGGATCGATTTGCAGCATATCTGACGAAGAGACCGGACTGTACGGTAGTGTTGCCGGATGGCTCGACGGGAGTTGTAGCAGGTTCGCTTGTTGTCTTCTGATCGCTCAATACCCGGGTGGCCGTTACGTTTAGCTGACCGCTTGCGGCTTGAGGGTACCTGATATGATCATCACCTTCTGCCGGCGTATTGACGAGTCTTAGAGTCCCACAAAGGAGTTACCCAGTCCAGGCGAAACGTTGTGGTGCGCGTATGCGATATGCGCATGCACCCGATTGAAATGTGCGTATATGATACCGAACATTGATCGGGTGAACTTCTTTTGGTGGGGTCATATGAGATATGACCGGATTGATAAATCAAGTGTTGATTTATCATTTAACCATTAGTTTTCTCACTTAAAACCTTTTCTTGGATGATGGATGTGTGCATGCATGTGTGCTTTTCTTTCTTTCTTTCATGCTAGTTTCATGCATATGTGGATGTGCATACATGCACACATACATACACCTATCCATCATGGTTGTTAGCATATGGAAATGGTGGCAATATAAGACTCACATCATGGATTATATAATGGATTATTATTTGATTTTGGATTTAAAAGAAAATGAAAAGGAAAGGATAATCATTCTTGCTTCTACATTCTTCCTTTGACCTAACCATGCTCAACTACCACTAACCTAGGGTTATCCTTCTCTTTATCATTTAAAACTCAAGTTAAATAATGTCTCCATCACTTTAACCATGGTTCATAGTGAGAAGAAATAAAATATATATTGATATATTTCTTTTTCTTCTCATGAGTTATCTTTTTACCTCTTGTTAAAAAATTGCCACCATCTTCTTCCTCTTTCTCTTTTGCTCTCTAGTTTTTTCTAGTGATCAAATACCACTTAAAGAAAGGTTTTTGAAGTGAGAAACTTAACCATAACTTCATTCTACACAAGCTTAGCCGTTTTGTTTAGAGTGTTCTCTTCGGTTTTACGAAGTTGCGAGCTTGGACGGAGATCTCCGTGGTGGATCGTCCTGGACACAAGGGGACTTCAAGAGGACCTCCGTTCAACACCCTAGAGACCAAGGAGTCCAGCGAAAGGGAGCTACAAAGGTTGTAGTCTCGAAACCCTAGATTAGTTCGCTTTATATTTCGAAACCCTAATTTTCTAGGATCGATCCCTTTGCATGTTCGTTTAGCACCATAAAAATTAAAACTTTTGGACATGTGATGCTTCAAAACTCTTCATAGGGTGCTAAACAAACCTTTCATTGGTATCAGAGCCGACCTAGAACATTAGGCGACCTTTTTACGAAGTTAAAACTCCGATCGAACCGAAATACGGTATTTTAGGGTGCTCTCTGGAAATTTTCTAAAATTTGACATTTTTCAGAATTAAAAATATGTAAAAAATACAGGAGGAAAAAATAAGGATTACAGTACAAAAATTTTCCAATGAACAGTGATTCTTGCCGCGGAAACGCGGCCTAAGCTTGCTTAGACCGCGGTTCCGCGGCCGTATATATGAATCATTGGATAATTTTTTTACTGTAATTTTTGAATCTGCTTGTATATTTTTTTTGGGTATTTTAAATCTGTATTTAGTTTGAAAAATTCTGGAGATGTTTTTGGACTCGTCGATTCGGATTTTCATTTCGTAGCTTTTCCGGGTAAATAAGAAAGTATTGAAGTGTTTGAACGAGTATCATTTGCTCACTATTCACGGGGTTTAAATGTTTTGGAGATACGTGCAAGACTTTTTGCGGTGGTCCCTCTAGAAGACAACAAACTTTAACTCGATTATGTGACCGTCTCGAACTGCCCTTTGAACCCTAGGGTTTGGGGCAGTACGGCGTGCCACACGTGAGGCGTTGGCTTGACCCTTCTACGGCTGGACCGCTACTACTGTGTCACACTCCTGATTTTTGAACCCTGCTCAAGTGTTGAGCTTTAGTGAATCTTGGGTGCTTGATCGTTCGTTCGAAAACTTTAATACTGTCTGTTTGTCTGGAATGTGATACAATATGTTGAATTCATATAGTTTAGGCATGAAATACGAAATATGTGATATTTCACATTTATGATGTCTAAAGAGAATCTGGATTCCAAATATTGTAGTTTTACACTTTCTTTTCTGTGACCGTAAGTGTAGTATGTACGATATCACCGGTTTCGTTGCTATACATCAACGACAATCGGGGTACGCATACTTACTTACGTTGATGATATGTGATATTATGTGTTGCTGAGATATGATGTGCAGGATTGTCGCGATCGAATAGCCGGGGGGTTTTTGTGAGATGAGAGTTTTATATTTTCATTCATGTAAATTCAAATGTAATGTAATATTCTTTTATTTGGGGAACTTCCTGGTTGAGGTTGTGTCACCAGTGTTGTATATTATTTACTTTTCCGCATTAGGATGGACCCAAGAAGGGGAGCACAGGTGACCGGGTTCTGGGGTTCAGTGGGAGGCCATCTCGAGGAGTCGAGACCGGGTCTCCTAAACTCCAGGATTGGTAGGGTAACTTGCTGCTCTCGTAGGGGTCCAGGGTGTGGGCTTGGCTATTCATCGCGACTGTGGAATCCGTATTTTCTATTCTGGCTAAATACTAAATACGGACGTCCTAGGATATCCCACGTTATATCTATGTTTCTGCTGCCTGTGTTCTGTGATATCTGAGACGAATGACATATTATATATATGATATATAGAAGACGTTGCTTATGTTTTACACCCGCGCTAGTCCCGTCCCGGTATGCCGTTAGTTAAGTAACCTAACGGTGCATAACGGAACATTGCGGCGAATGCGGATGGCATAAGCGTACGTGTTATTTTCGTTTCTTTTCTGTGATTGGCTTAAGGACTTAAATGCTGGGATTACATTAATGTGATTAATGTAAAGAAAATAAACCTAAAAAGATGTTGTTGAATCGGATTTATAAACTACTCGGCTATTTATGAAAAAGCTACATTTCAAAACTGCGGAGCATTAGCCACTCCTTTTGAAAACTGTTTGATTCTACAACGATATCAAGTTCAAAGCGTTAAAGATTTTCTTAAAATCATTCGCAACCCTCCGTCATTTTAGGAAGTAGAGTACTTAGTATTCGTGCTACGTTTGTTGACTTTAGTTAAGGCGTAGTGTACGGTAGCTAAGTGATGTCTTCCTACACTGCATATGATGCAGATTAATTAGGACATTCATGCGACTTTGTTGACCATAGTTAAGGGTCATATGGGTGGGTCTAATTGATTAAGAAATGACGGGTAGAACTTGACTGGTACTTATGATTTGTTGACCATAGTTAAGGTCATAAGTACTAGGGGTAAAAATTACATCGGGAATTTCAAGTGTTGAAATTTGCAATGAGATTGCATACCTTCCATGTGATGGTTGGATCCCGATCCCACTGTGGGCAATAGTTGCTCCTAGGAGAGTTTTACAGTTTACAATTAGCTAACTCATTAGGTGTCTAGAAAGGTGTTAACGGGGCTCCGCCTCTGGGAAAACGAGGTTTACTCAAATTAGGTCCGTGCGAAAGCACGGGGAACCTCCCTCAAAGTACCAACACTTGCTTGGCTGAACGGTTAGCGAAGTTGTAGACTGTAATTAATCCTGGCTAGTTTTTCTTTTTAAGGTTTGAAAGAAAAACTTGATAAAAAGCAGTGGGAAACATCGATTAGACAAGATAATAAACCAATCTAATCTGTGCAAGAGCTTTCGCTGAGTGTGTTCTTTTCTCTCTCTTAATGGCAGATACCAATGACTGGACTTAAGCTTCTACTAGATAAAAACAAACTGAATGGGACCAACTATAAAGACTGGCTGAGGAATCTAAAGATCGCCTTGACTTATGATAAAGTATCATATGTCCTCACGACTTCAGCCCCGCCCGTCCCAGGTCCAAAATCCTCAGTTGCGGACATTGAAGTCCGCAAGACATGGGACGCTGACTGTGCCACGGAAAAATGCCTCGCGCTTGCATCGATGGACAACACACATCAAAAGCAGCACGAGGACATGGACATTCACGGTATATTGCTCCATACAAAGAAGTTGTATGGGGAACAATCCCACGTATTACGATACGAAGCATCAAAGAAACTGTTTCAGATGCGAATGGCCCCTGGCACACCAGTAGGAGACCGTGTTTTGAAGATGATAGCTTTTATAGAAGAGCTTGAGGGCCTTGGATGGACAATGGACAATGAACAATATATAGATATTATTCTGCAGTCCCTCCCCTCCACCTTTGCTCAGTTCATAGTGAACTTTAACATGCATGGCATGGAGAAGGAACTCCCTGAACTCCTTAATATGTTAAGGAGTGCAGAGAGCACTATGAAGTCAGCAAAGACTCCCGTTATGACTATTGGACAGTCTTCTTCTTCTCGCCCGAAAGCTAAGGCCAAGGGAAAGAAAAAGAAGAAACCCACTAATCCTAAGGGCGGAGTTAAAAAGGTGAAGGGAAAGGGAAAGTCCAAAGCTGGAGACCCGGGGAAAGCCGAGTGTTTTCATTGCCACAAGACAGGACATTGGAAGCGCAATTGCACGGAGTACCTAAGTCTCAAGAAGAAGCATGGTGATGCTTCTGCTTCAGGTGCGTTTGTGACTGAAAACTGTTTTTCTATAAACTCTGCTTCCTGGGTATTGGATACCGGTTCAGGTTCTCACATTTGCAATTCTATGCAGGGGCTTAGTAATAGCAAGGTTTTGAGGACAGGTGACCATACTCTCCGCGTTGGAAATGGTTCCAATGTACATACAGTCGCAGTGGGAGAGTATCACTTGGGGTTGCCATCTGGATGTATTTTGATTTTGAATCCCTGTTATTTTGTACCAAGTATTCTATGTAATATAATATCCGTTTCTTTGTTGGACAATGAAGGGTATAATTTTGTGTTGCAGAACAATGTTATGAATATTCACCTAAATCAAATTTTGGTTGGGTATGGTATGCTTAATAACGGAATATATGTCCTAAATCAACACACAGTTTTCAGTATACAACACACTAATAAAAGAAAATTTTCAGAATTAAATGAAGCTTTTCTTTGGCACTGTTGACTTGGTCATATTAAAGAAACAAGACTAAATAAGTTACACAAAGATGGATATTTAAATTCTTTTGAATATAAATCTTATGCGACTTGCCAGTCTTGTATCAAGGGTAAAATGACCAAAACTCCGTTTACCGGACACGGATAAAGAGCTACTCAGCTCCTGGGCCTCATACATAGTGATGTATGTGGGCCTATGTCTACACAGGCTAGAGGCGGTTTTTCATACTTCATTACATTCACCGACGATTTCTCAAGATTCGGTCATGTATTTTTATTAAAGCACAAGTCCGACGCTTTCGAGAAATTCATTGAATATAAACATGAAATAGAAAAACAAACCGGCTTGAGTATTAAGATGCTTCGATCAGATCGAGGTGGAGAGTATCTCAGTATAGAATTTGCAAACTTCCTAAAAGAGAATGGGATTCTCTCTCAGCTCACTCCTCCTTACACACCACAGCACAACGGTGTGTCAGAATGACGGAATAGGACCCTATTAGATATGGTCCGTTCCATGATGAGTGACGCTGAGTTACCAGTCTCGTTTTGGGGGCATGCATTGGAGACTGCAGCGTTTCTGCTAAAAAGGGTTCCAACCAAAGCCGTGTCTACCACGCCATATGAGATATGGAATGGGAAGAGACCATCTCTTAAAAGAATTAAGATTTAGGGTTGCCCGGCCTATGTTAAAAAGCAGAATCCGGACAAACTCGAGACACGGCCAGTCATGTGTACTTTGTGGGATATCCAAAGAATTCTTATGGATATCTGTTCTACCACAAAGAGGAACAAAAAGTGTTTGTTTCTCAATATGCCACATTCTTGGAAAAAGAGTTTTTCACAGATAAAGATGATGGCAAGGTGGTAGATCTAGAAGAGGTTCTGGAGACACAAACTACAAATGACGACTTGGTTGAACCGGCTGTTGCAACAGAAACTGAAGAACCTCGGCCACTCCGTAGGTCTGGTAGCACTTCTCGCCCACCGGAGAGGTACTACGGTTTCCTCATTGATGGTAACGGAGAAGATTGCATCATGGATGATGATGATCCTACCAGTTTTCAGCAAGCTATCACGAGTGGTGACTCTGTGAAGTGGCTGGATGCCATGAGATCCGAAATGGAGTCTATGTACACCAACAAAGTATGGACTTTGGACGTTGGACCCCCTGGGGTAAAACCTGTAGGGTGCAAATGGATCTTTAAAAGAAAGATTGGTGTGGATGGGCAGGTAGAGACCTATAAGGCAAGACTTGTGGCGAAAGGTTTTCGTCAAAGACCAGGTTTGGACTATGACGGAACTTTTTCGCCCGTAGCCATGCTTAAATCCATTCGGATCCTACTTGCTATTGCTTCTCACTACGACTATGAAATCTGGCAGATGGACGTTAAAACAGCATTTCTAAATGGAGATTTAGAAGAATGCGTTTATATGGATCAGCCAGAGGGCTTCATTGACAGTGGGAGCAGCGAGAAAGCATGTAGATTGCTTAAATCCATATATGGGTTAAAGCAGGCATCTCGGAGTTGGAACATCTGTTTCGATGATGTTATCAAAGAGTTTGATTTCATCAAAAATCCAAATGAACCTTGTGTTTATAAGAAGGTTGTAGGAAGAGCTGTCACATTCCTCGTATTGTACGTGGATGATATTCTTCTGATAGGAAATGATATTCCTATGCTACAGTCGGTCAAATCATTCTTATCACTAAGGTACTCCATGAAGGACCTGGGTGATGCCACCTGCATCCTGGGCATAAGGATCTATAGGGATAGATCCAAAAAGTTATTGGGATTGTCCCAAACCAGGTACATCAACACCATCCTAAAGAGGTTTAGTATGGAAGACTCCAAGCGGGGTGCCTTACCCGCTTGCCATGGAGTCACTCTCTCCAAGGATTCTTGTCCAAAGACCGATGAAGAGAGAGCTCGCATGAGCATTATACCTTATGCTTCGGCAGTAGGATCTATAATGTATGCGATGTTATGTACACGCCCAGATGTAGCTTATGCACTTAGTGTTGTAAGCAGGTATCAATCCAACCCAGGGGAGAACCACTGGACAGCTGTGAAGAAATTCTTAAGTACTTACCAAGGACTAAAGAATTGTTCTTGGTGTATGGTAATACAGATCTCCAAATGGAGGCCTTTACCGATTCGAGCTTCCAGAGCGATAAAGATGCCAGCAAATCTATCTCAGGGTTTGTATTTACCCTCAATGGAGGGTAGGTAAGTTGGAAGAGTTCCAAACAAGATACCGTTGCAGACTCTACGACGGAAGCTGAGTACATTGCTGCAAATGATGCCGCCAAGGAAGCCGTCTGGATGAAGAAGTTCGTCTCGGAGCTAGGAGTAGTTCCAACCATTATTGATCCAATACCTTTGTATTGTGACAATAATGGGGCGATGGCGTTAGCCAAGGAGCCCAGATCCCATCAGCGGTCCAGACATATCCTGAGGCGCTTTCATTTAATCCGGGAGATTGTAGATCGCAGCGAGATCGAGATTAAGAGAGTAGACACAAAGAACAACGCTGCGGATCCACTCACCAAGGCCCTCCCTCAGCCACAACATGAGCGACTTTTTAAGATGTTGTGTATGAGATACGCCAATAACTGGCCTTAGTGCAAGTGGGAGATTGTTGGATATATGTATGCCCTAGAGGCCATTATGTGATAGTGGATGTATCTATACATGTATATATATTCAGTTTGCATTCTTGCTCGACATGATAGTATGCTATCTGGTTATACTTTATCTGACATGTTGATTTGATCATGTTTTTATTCATTCATACATGCTGATAAAGCCCTGAGGATATCGGCTTGACAACTCTGATTATGATGGAGATCATACTAGTGGGACATCTGTAGTCTATAAGCATATCCTGAAATGTCCCTAGTCGGAGGTGTATCGAGACGGGGCATCGATATACCAGAGTAGACTAGCGTATATGATACTAGACCTATGTGATGGGCGATGGATGTTCCCACATTCATCGATGTTTGACATCAAGATCACATACGGGTGCTCAGTGGTGACTGAGTACACTAAACGGACTCACCGAGAACTCCTATATGGAATTATATCTATCGTCGGATAGCAGTTCTCAGGTGACACTGGTACAGGTTAGTCTGTAGACCCGAGATCGTCATAGAGTCTTGTGTGTTCTCCCACTGTACTTTGATTGCCACTCTACCACGGCTCTACTGAGTCGTGCAAACAGGTGGCCGTTGGGTACCGTCCCGAGACACACGAAGGCAATGAGCGATAGGAGGGGTTTCGTCTCTCCTGATATTGGGAGTTGATGCTGTACTGTGCCCGACTGGTTATATCAGTAAGTCCCTGGCCAGGGCTGCTGAGATTTGCTGATAAGTGTTATCAGTAGTTTCTCGATCTGTTATAGACCATTCACCGGCACGACTTATTGAGTTATTGGGGTCGACGTGACCATCCCTAGGCTCGATATGCAGCATATCTGACGAAGAGACCGGACTGTACGGTAGTGTTGCCGGATGGCTCGACGGGAGTTGTAGCAGGTTCGCTTGTTGTCTTCTGATCGCTCAATACCCGGGTGGCCGTTACGTTTAGCTGACCGCTTGCGGCTTGAGGGTACCTGATATAATCATCACCCTCTGCCGGCGTATTGACGAGTCTTAGAGTCCCACAAAGGAGTTACCCAGTCCAGGCGAAACGTTGTGGTGCGCGTATGCGATATGCGCATGCACCCGATTGAAATGTGCGTATATGATACCGAACATTGATCGGGTGAACTGCTTTTGGTGGGGTCATATGAGATATGACCGGATTGATAAATCAAGTGTTGATTTATCATTTAACCATTAGTTTTCTCACTTAAAACCTTTTCTTGGATGATGGATGTGTGCATGCATGTGTGCTTTTCTTTCTTTCTTTCATGCTAGTTTCATGCACATGTGGATGTGCATACATGCACACATACATACACCCATCCATCATGGTTGTTAGCATATGGAAATGGTGGCAATATAAGACTCACACCATGGATTATATAATGGATTATTATTTGATTTTGGATTTAAAAGAAAATGAAAAGGAAAGGATAATCATTCTTGCTTCTACATTCTTCCTTTGACCTAACCATGCTCAACTACCACTAACCTAGGGTTATCCTTCTCTTTATCATTTAAAACTCAAGTTAAATAATATCTCCATCACTTTAACCATGGTTCATAGTGAGAAGAAATAAAATATATATTGATATATTTCTTTTTCTTCTCATGAGTTATCTTTTTACCTCTTGTTAAAAAAATGCCACCATCTTCTTCCTCTTTCTCTTTTGCTCTCTAGTTTTTTCTAGTGAACAAATACCACTTAAAGAAAGGTTTTTGAAGTGAGAAACTTAACCACAACTTCATTCTACACAAGCTTAGCCGTTTTGTTTTGAGTGTTCTCTTCGGTTTTACGAAGTTGCGAGCTTGGACGGAGATCTCCGTGGTGGATCGTCGTGGACACAAGGGGACTTCAAGAGGACCTCCGTTCAACACCCTAGAGACCAAGGAGTCCAGCGAAAGGGAGCTACAAAGGTTGTAGTCTCGAAACCCTAGATTAGTTCGCTTTATATTTCGAAACCCTAATTTTCTAGGATCGATCCCTTTGCATGTTCGTTTAGCACCATAAAAATTAAAACTTTTGGACATGTGATGCTTCAAAACTCTTCATAGGGTGCTAAACAAACCTTTCAATTTGCGGCCAGAGTAGAAGTGAATCGGTCAATTTTTGTTCCATGGCTCATTTTGCACTAAATTAGACCCCTCATATATGCAGTTTTGGCTAATTGTCATCTGGGGAAAATCTGGGAGCATTTTGGTGTGTTTTAGGCGATGTTTTCCGTATTTTTAAATGCACTTTCTTGATATTTGGATTTGTATTTGGTTGTCGGGTGTTCTTACATCGACAACAGGGGTTGTTTGTTGGATTTGCATGTTTGGGCCATAGGTTCCAACCTAAGAGCACACTGTGCGCTGTATCGGTTTTCTGCCTTGATTTTCATACGCATTGCTATGGTTGATCATTATAGGTACCTTCACGTGGATTCCGAGGTGAAGGAGCATGGCGTTTTTGACACCGACACGCAGGATACAGGTGAGTAGATTTATATCTACGGGGAGAAGTCGGGTGGATGGCGTATAGCACCCGCGCAGTTCGTGGTGATGTATACGAATACGTATACACACAAATATTGATTATATGTTGTTGAGATTATTGATGATAAAGATAGATATTTGGTATTTTTGGATTGGTTTAGTGTAATTGCGAAACCCTAGAGTAGTGGTCGCACTCACACACGCACGCACACACATACTTGCATACATTCGTTCTTTCATATGTGCGTATATGGGAATATATATATATATATATATTTACGTGTTCACATGGGTATGGGACCATGTATTCATATACTGGATTTAAGGATAGTATTTGGAATTTGAGATGAGTTGATGAGATTGGGCTTGAGGCCAGGAGATCGGTGATTTGATTTGGTTCGTATTGAGATACGACATGATGTTTTAACGGGTCTTTTGACGTAGTAATTCTTACACCTGCAAGCATACATAGATGGTATCATTATTGTACTAGACGTAGATCAGTACCCCGATCATGATATTTGATAAAGAGGATACCAGATGAATAGTATGATGAATGTGATATTGACCCGTACCCAGATTTGGGGATGCCGTACGACGGATTTACGTACGAGCAATATTTTGATGACTGATCCGCACTCTTGACTTGGGATGTCTGATTATAGATATGGTATCAGATATGATATTATTGATGCGGGATCATCGACTAATATATATACAGGTTTGTATATGTATCGACTCAGATGATAGGCGGATTCCTTACCTGTAGTTCAGCTTGTTAGTTCAGCCGTATAGTTTATTGTAGTTGTTAGATTAGATTAGACTCCTACCTATTTCAAAACTAGCTGGTCGTGGGTATTTTAAAAGACAGGTCAAGGGATCTACGGATATTTCAAAAGACGTATCCTTTATTAAAACCGCCGTAGCCCCTATTTTCAAAACCCCACGATTCGTGTTATTTCAAAAGGCACCATTGTTTAATATTTAGCTCCCGCTCATTTTGGTTGCTCGCTCCGCATCGCATACTTGCATTGTTATTTCATATTGCATTGTTGACATTATGCTGTTAGGACACCAGCACCATTACCGATGATGCGTATGTACCACGTACACTTACTTGCCGGCTCACACACATCTTCATCGGTAATTGCCATGTCACGTACACCTTAGAAAATATTATTGCTTAACTTAGCTTGATAGCTAGTAGTTTGACATAATATTAGCGTACTTGCCTTATATGCCAGCTTAGATATTGTAATTATTACTTGTCACTTCATGCATGTTATTATTCATTGTTATGCCGCATTCATGGATTTTTATGCCTATATGCATTGTTTACATGCTATTGAGGATTGGATTCGGATTTCCATGAGATTTTCTGGATTTGGGGGGGGGAACCGCAAAACTTATATAAACTGATTTCTCTCTTTTTAAATAAAAAGTGAGGTTTTTCCCATGATGTATGAGTCGTCCACCATGAATTTGCTGATGGATTTCGAGACCCGATTCGAGGAGACGGATGAACCGTTTCGGGTACATGGTGGACCCGGTAAGGTACCCCGGGGCAAGAAGCGCGTGATGATGACAATGTGAGCCTGGCAGGGGAGCACTACCTACCGGTGATTTTACCCGACGCGTCGGATATCCGGAGGATACCGTCGTGGTCTTGAGATTGATGGTAGGGGCCGGTCTGGACTGACGGCGCCCTGGATATTGAGACCGAGACATTGAGATTTCGAGGTATTGAGGTACTGATATTTGATGATACAGGCCAGTCCGGATAGCCGGAGCCTGAGATATTGAGATATTAGGATTTATGTTTTGTGTCGATGCTAGACACTGTTTATGCTGATTTCATTTATGTTACCTCATTTTAAAAATGCAGAAATCTCACTAGGTTATGAAAGCAGTTTCTTCAGTATATGTATTCTGTTTTCATGCGTTCATACATCATCCATATGATATATTGTTATTTGAGGCACTGACACGAGAACTTGGTATTATGTCGTTTAGAGGTATACCATAGCCATTGTTATAGGCTGCTGGTTATATATTTGAGGATATATTATGATCATTAACCTAGGTTGCGTTATTTATGCGATTTCTGTTCGTAGATGTTTTTCTATTCACGAGTTGGCAACTCAACCCCGTTGTGCCCCAGTTTCTTGCAGGTTTTGTTGTACAGGTTTCTTTACGGCTTTGCGGGCATAGTTTCGTTCGGGTGATTTGCTAGTAGGTGGGTTTACTTGTATCGTACCCCCATTATATATCTTGTATATCATTATTCTGTTGTATCTAGAAGTTCCATCAACCAAACATATATTTATTTCAGAGATAGAGACCAGTGTTGTTTATTCTATCGACCTTAGAGTCGCGTGTTGTATTTATACGAATTTCATGCTGTTTTGAGTTTCCTTTTCTGTTGTGATCCTCGCCTTTCGGCGTTGTATATTATATTGTTTGTGTGGTTGTGGCCGTCGTTTGACGAAGAGCTAGCTCCCGCTTGGGGATGCCTTTTTTTTATTTCATATACTGTTCATGCTGTATCCCGTTTGGGGGACCTGTATTTACAAAGGAGACTCTGCCGAAATTTTCAGGAAATATTGATGTTTTATAAAACGCATAATTCGGCTTATGCTATTAAAACTTCTTGATTTAAATTGGTTTTCCTACACTCTACTACTTTTCTTGGTTTGGATTTCTAGGTTTTCGGCTTAGTTAGAATACGTACGCCTTGAGACGTTCGTAATTTAAGTGCCGGTCATATTCCGTACTTTCGGGACGTGACAAAGTTGGTATCTGAGCGTTAGGTTTTACCTTCGGAGCGTAGGATGACCCTTGGTTGATGGAATAGGTGACTAAAGTAGAGTGACGTACCGTTGGTATGTTCCGCGGCATACTTACGACACGCCACTCCACTTAAGGAGGCTTAGGATGTACATTTGCTGTTCAGTATCATATCCATTCCTGATCTAGCCTCATCAGTACCAGTACGGTTTTGCTGTCACGATTACGGCAGGGAGAGCTTACGGCTAGAGTTGCGGTCAGCACGAGCTCGTCACGAACGAGGACTGACCAGGGCGTGATCCCGGCGACACACAATTGCGGAGATGTGTCTTTTTAGTGTGTTTTCGCGCCACGAGCGTTTGGCGGATCGCCTTTATGAGATTACTTAGATGTGCTGATCGACACTAGAGAATTGAGCCACTGACAGAGGCCGGCCATATTTTGATGACCGTTGGTGTATTGCTTACTCATGATGATTGAGACACTGTTCAGCGTGCAGACGAGTGAGCCAGTTGTTTCTGCGAGCGACGAGATATCGCCCCAGATGTTGGAGCTATTGCGGGACGAGTTGTACTAATAGATGATAGAAGGTCGCTAGTCACCCGATGATGAATGACTAGGACAGGTGGTTCGTTCTCCTACCCCGATGCGAGGTCATCAGATAGATTGATTCCAGCTAGAGACGACTTCACGCGGAGACGTTGAGAGTCGACAGAGACGATCGAATAACAGAAACCTATTATTCCAAGTTTAAAGTATTCGGAAAGACATGCAGGCAATTCTATGGTCCCTCTAGAAGAATGAAACCCTAACTCGACTTAATGACCGTGTGAAAGCCTTTGAACCTTCGGGTTTGCGGCAGTTCTACGGCGCCATTAGTGAGGCTTGGATTCGCCCTTCTACGGCTGGACCACTGATGCTGTGGTATGTACTCGATACTATTAAACTGTGCCCAAGATGTTGAGCTCTTGGGGATTATGAGGTTTTGACGACTCGATCGGATGGCTCGACTTAATTCAGATGCTAGGTGGTGAGATGCATTCTTGGGAGACTCTAGATACGAGGATAGCCGTTGGAGCTCAGTCCATGTAACCACGATGAGACGAGTCTGAAGCAGTCGACATTATGAAAAAAGTAGAGTAAGAGGTTCGTACAAACCTAGATATGATGACGTTCCCCTCCGCTGACATCAGAGATGCGATGCGCATGCCGAAGCATAGTACTGGATATACCTTCTAGAAGAAGTCGCGATGAGTATGCAGCCGTTCCGGAACAAGAAGCAGATATAGTAATGGACGATGACTCTGGACAGTTGGCATAGACGAGACATGGAAGAGACCGTGAGCAGGATTCCTTCCAGGAAACTTCTGCAATGATACTTGCACCCAGGATCAGATGTGTCACGTATATTCAGAGAGCCAGAGGCCGACGCCAGTGACATGTTGCTTTACGAGTGGTCGTGAGGATTGACCGAGAGATGACCAGAGAATTGCCAGAACGGGATCATCCCTGTTAGCACACCTGATAATGCCGATGAGCCGATGGACCGAGAAATTGGTAATTCACAGTGAAGACCTTGACCCAGGAGTGGTCATTGTTACGCACACCAGCAGGCCAGAGTTCATGATCATCGACGAGACGTCCCACTAGTGACCGCGTCAGTTGGCCCGAGATTCTTGGAGGATGCGCTTGAGCGGTACTATTCCGCCATTATTGATTTCGATGTTTTGGGTGATTTATTCGCATGATTTGATTTTGATGATTGATTTTTTACGATCTTTGCACAGTGTTGCACTTGATATCGTTTTCATGCTTTGGTTTCACATGCTTGTGATTTTAAGGTTTTAGACATTTGAGTTGATTTTGTGCGTATGCACGCACACGATTTGGTTCCTGCACTCTGTATAGTTTATATATGCTTGCAGTGCAGTGATACGCCTTTTGTGCACTAAGATGCACTGGACTTCGATTTCGATTATGATACTCGATATTTGTTTTGTGGACCTTGTGCACCTGATTGGATTTTGCGCGTGTTCGACACGCGATATTGGATTTCATGATTTCATGCATGATGGATGCACGGGTTTGGATTTTTAGCGCATGTTGGGCGCCTGTATGAGATGCGATTTGGTGCACACCAGATGCACTAAATCGGAATTTTCTGTTGCGCCACGGCAGCGCCCCCGGCCGTCTATCCGAGGCCAAAATGCGGAATCAAAATTTTTCTTAACTTTAAACTGGCGCTACCGCGGACAATATACCCGGATCATAACCATTAACCGATACTAGCTAACAAGAGAGGGGGTGAGAGATATATGGAGTGATCCGAGTCCTCCGGTCTTCTCATCATCGTCCCAATCTCCCGCGGAAAGTCCTGTCTCCATATCGTCGCCTCCTCGCCGGAAGGGCACCACATCGCCTGCGTCTTTTACGGTCTCCCACCTCAATGCCGAGGCAACTCGGGCACGAAGCTGGCAAGTCGACGTGCCCTAGATTTGCTGTAGAATGTGTAGTGCTTTGTCTCCTTGGGTTATGTTGCCTTGATGGAGGGATCGAAGGAATGAACTTTAGAGTGATGTGAGAAATTTAGTAGCAAGAAGAATGAGATGAAAATCAATTCCTCATACAAAATGAACCTCTCATTTTCTCTCCTCTCCCAAAAATGTGGCCGGCTATTCTACCAAGGAAATGGTGGAGGGAATCAAACATAATACATTAGGAGGTGAATGTAGTAAAAGGTAAGAGGTGACAACATCCAAAAAGGTAAACCTCTCATCAAAAACCAAATCAATCTAAATCCTTTCTAATCTCATTAATGCAAAAGAAAAGACTAAGAAAGAATCTCATGATTAAGAACCATCATGAAGCCCCACAATTGCAAGATACCCCCCCCACAAATGTTATTTGCAAACTTGGAAATAACCCCTCCATCGGAAAAGTCCGGCCGGGAAAGAACAAAGGAAAACCGGCTGGAACGGAATGCAAACTGGCAACTCCAGAAAACTGGTCCCGTAATAAATTACAGGAAAAACCCCGATACTGTGCATACACACCCGCATCTGTATTCCGACCGGATACAAATGCAGTGAGACAAAGTCTACACTGTACTAAACTAGGATCCGGCTTAAACAAAGCTGGCTAGTAATATCCGTCCGATCCTGATCCGTGCAATACCGCACATATCAGATCGAACGCTGCATATATCCATACGGCCACTAGTACAAACCGTCCGATCCTGATCCGTGCAATACCGCACGTATCTGATCGGACCCTGCCATATCTCCATACGGCCTCTACAGCGTTTCGCCTGAAACTTGAGTAACTGTCTGTGTGGTGGACTCTAAAGACTCGTCAATACTATGGCTGTGGATTTAACCACTAGCACGTCAGAGGTATAAGCCAATACGTGACGGGCCACCAGCTATTGACCAAAAGGGACGTCGATGAGCGAACTCATCCTGACGCCCTACTGAGCCTGTCAGTGACAATATCCGTAAAGTCCGGTCCGTTCGTCTATGAGTATCGCATGGCGGGCCTAGGGGGTTGGTAAAAGTCAGACCCCCAAAAGCGGTACAAGTCGTGTCGGAGTGTAGCCCAAAACACCCTAAGATACTACTGGAATACCTACCAGTAAATCTCCTGCCTCGGCGAGGGCTTTGTGTAATGGCTTTCCTAGACACAGCGCGACTCACCCCCAATACCGGGAGAGATGAACCCCTGAAGATCCGCTCACTGCCTCTATGTGGCTCGGGACTGTACCCAACTAAAACCTGTTTGCACGACTCCTTTGAGCCGTGGTAGGGTAGTAATCAAAGTACAGTGGGAACTCACACGAGACAAATGACGATCCCCAGGTCGATGAACTAACCTATACACATGTCACCAGGGAACTGCTATCTGACGTCAGGTATAAGACCAACTAGTATGTTCCCGGCGAGTCCTGTCCGGTGTACTCATAACCCAATAAGCACCTGTATACATCTTAGGTGAACCAACTGGCACCAGTGGCTTGTGTGACCGGCCACTGCCCCTCGTCGGGATCTCGACTGTATACACTAGTCTACTCTGGAGAATCGATGCCCTGTCTCGGAACTCCAACGACTAGGGACCTTTTAAGGATGTGCTTATAGACCACCAGCTCTCACGTATATGATCGCCATCATACTGCTGGCAGTCAAGCAGAATCCTAGGGGCTCTATCAGCGTGTAATAGCAACCTGTAAGGTCACCTGAAGCAGTACACGATGATAAAGGTAAACAGATAGCATACTATCATCTCGAGTAAGACTGTCCTACCGGGATAGGTCCTCCCTCAATCATTGCAATCACGTGCCTATGATCCAATAATTGACTCTGAGGGCACTATCTCCAACAATCTCCCACTTGCACTCAAGGCTAATTATTGCGATGTCGCATACTCACAGCCCGTGTGATACCGAACACCCAACTCCTCTACTAGTCAGTCTCACAAAGCTCGTCTGCGAAACTATTGCGTTCGAGGAATAGCCTCAGTGAGTGGATCCGCTGTGATGTTTCTTTCTATGTCTCTCTATATCTCAAGTTCGCAGAGAAAACCATCTCCCGAAATGAGCAATACCTTTCTGAGAGTATGTCTGGATATCTGATGGGACCTAGCTCATAAATGAACTCCAAATCCAAACTTCTTAGACTGTATCGATAACTGAACTTAATCAGTACCCAGCGCCATGCCTCCCTCAGTATTGCCTTGGACCACCTGTCCAAAATACTGCCCCTCGTCAGAAGGAGAAACTATAACTCTGACAGCCACTCTGCCATCCATGTCATCTTGGAAGCCTGGAATGATAACCGTCTCCTAAAAGAGGCTGTCGTTATCATATCCCTAGAACATCAACTTATGTTCTAAAACTGCTTCCGACTGTTTCTCCAGGATTGGATTAATATCAACTTATTGGGACCTACTGCAAGAACAACATCTGGTGTGGTACTTGACATCTCATGATTGACTCAATTGCCTAGGCAAGTGATCTGTCAATCATGCGTATCCCTCTCCCCTTTAGTCTGCAAGACACCTTTAGAGAGGGTGACTCCATCACCTGCAGGTACACTACCATGCCAGGAGTCGTCCATTCTAAATACTCATAGAATGCTGTCAAGGTACCCAGATTAGGAAACCACCCAAATCTAGATCTAAAACCATAGATCTAGTAACCAGAAAGTCTGATATAATATCCAAGTCCTGTGTGGAGAAACCACTGTGTGACAACCAAAGTATAACCGATCGTAGTAGTAGGAATATCACTTCCTACTCTATGTATGCCATCCAAATACCAGGACATTACACTCTACTACCTTCTTAACAGATCCATCCCCTATTCTGATGAAGTCAAACCTATGACTTCACATCAGAATAGAGATCTATCTCCGCTATATCTGCTTCAGTCTGTAAATATACATAAGCCAACTGTCCACCAATGCTTCCACTGCTCCCACTGACTACGACAACCCTCTGGCAGAGTCATATACACGTACACTTCTGAAGCAAGTTCAGAACGACGCTATACTCATCCTCCTGCCGGGTCTCATAGTCTGGAACAACAGCAATGGTAAGTCTGGGTAATCAAGAACCTCCCTGCCACCGTCCTTGAGCATACGGAGTACCTCTCGGGTGCCTGAGGTTACCCACCATATCTGCGCAGTGGCTAATGGAATGTCAAGCCAGATTGAATCTTTAGGTTCTTATGAAATCTTCAGTAATCGTTTGTGTTCTTGTCACGGCCCCAAAGTACGGAACGCGACTGGCACTTAGATTACGAGACGTCTAAAGGCGTACCATAACCTAAGTCAGCCAACCCCCAGAAAATCTAAACCAAAATCAAAAGAGAGTGAAGGAAAACCTTTAATGAAAATGGTTTTTAAATCAATTAAGTTGCATAAAATCCCTTTTTAAAAACATCAAAAATTCCCGAAAATTTTGGCAAAGTCTCCCTTGTATTTTCTATCCCCCAAAATGGTACAACAAGATAATAAACCTGTAATCATAAATAGCATCCCAAGCGGGAGCTATCTCTTCGCCCAAGGCGGATCACAACCACACACAATATATAAGTAATATCAAGAAGAAGAGCATAAAAGAAATGCAAAATACCAGAAAACACACGTCGACTCAAGTGAGCTCGACCCAAAAGAAGCCACAAATATACAAATCTCTCAGTCTCATCACTAGGTCGCATATACAATATAAAGTGGTAGATGGGAGAATACAAGATACAATGATAGAGCAAAAGAAATAAAATATGCTCGCAACCCACCTACGGGCGATGTCGCGAGTCTGAGCAAAAGGAGCTGATGATAAGATAGCCCGCCGCTACAAGGGTGACGGGTCCGACCTGTAAGACACTGTGGCACAACGGGGGTGAGTTGCCAGCTCGTGAGTAGAATATAACATATAGTAAGGCAATCGTAAGAATGCACGCAATGCGTCACAACATGTATGTCCATATGTGTTATAATATCTCTAGTATGCATGCACATGTATGCGATGTCATTACTAATTCTTTAAGTGTTTTAAATGCTAAGGGTACTGCATTCTTAACTTTAGAAAAAGGAATATCTGTATAATAACTAAATATCATCAAGAAATCACCTGAAAACTGTGTCAAGCACCGACACCAAATATGAAATCACCTCGGTCTCAATGTCTCAAAATATCGGGCTCCGTCAGTCCGGATCGGCCCATGTCATCAAATCTCACCACAACGGTCGGTATCCTCCGGATATTCGCCGCGCCAGAAATCACCAGTAGTAGTCTTCCCCTGCCAGGCTCATCGTCTACAACTCGATCTTCTTGCCCCGGGGTACCATACCAGGCCCACCATGTACCCGAGACGGTTCATCCACTCCTCGAATCGGGTCTCGAAATCCAACAGAAAACATGAAAACTCATGGTGGACGACACATACATCACGAGAAAACCGCAACTTTGATTTAAAAATGATAAATATAAGCTTTTGTTAAATTCTTGCTGTTTTCCCCAAAAATCCAGAAATCGCAGCAATACTGAAATTTTCAAGAAAATCATAGTGTTCATATGTTATATATGATAAATTTCTATGATATCAATGTATATGATGTGAATTTTGGATAGAATCTATGTAAATATGATGATAATGCGAGGTATAAGCAAGCTATGCAATTTCATATATCATGTATGAATGCAAGTGGCGATACTAAGTTAAACAGATTCTATAGTGCACGTGGCATGGCAATTACCAAAGGCGTGTGTGTCACATGAATAGTGCGCATGCAGCAGATGCCAATGGTAACAGTGTTCGTGTCCTAGGAAGTGTTATCGCATATATGTATATGAATGTCCATGCAATTTAGTATACGGTTGGCTGTGAGGGTATGCAATGCAATAAAGGGGGTAAGCTATCTTGCAACACACGTCTTGCAAGAAATAGGGTAATCCTAACTAGGGGCGCATCGCGCCATCCAGACGATTCCCCCCATAGATGAATACATCTACTCACCTGAAAGCCTCGCTAAACCGATCCGACCACCGTCTTGCCTTTACGCGCCGTGTCCGAAGTTTCCCCGACCGATCCTATATTTGCACTACACCAAGCATAAGATTACATATCCTAAAACGATATAAGTCACAATATACAAATATCGACGCTCTCGAATTAAACATAACGTGCACTCGGTGCACGGGAAAACACACGAAAATCGCTAAATCTTAACTAGAATCGTTATTTCGGGGCAATCGACAAAACTAAAACCCGGCTAGACAAAACCATGCATTCACGGACTCTAATAGTCTTATACGAAGCTAATTATATCGCCTAAATAACACAATTAGATCACCTCCTAAAATTTTAGAAAAACTAGTAAGCAATTAGCATGCCGATTTCAAAGCAAACATCGCGAATTAATGATATCGCGATCGCAAACATCGCACAAATATCCGACCTAATACACTAGATGGCCACAATACTAACCTAAACACACTTATTCAACTTCAAACCCTAACTATAACATCACCTCTTAAAAATATAGAAAAACTAGTAAGCATTGACGTAGAAATATCGATGCAATTGTCGCGGGTTTAACGGTGTAGCGATCGCTACATCGCACAAACAACCATTCTAACCAACTAGATAACCACTACCCTAACTTAAACCCACTTATCCTATAACAAACCCTAATTAGGGCATCAACACCTCTCTTGAATTTTCAAAAACCAACCATTACAATGAAATTAACACTTTAAAATACTAATTTAGCTTATTTAACTACAAATTTAACAACTAGTTTAGGATTTATACCTTACAAGTGAACCCTAACTTGCACTTGACCTTGAAATATGCCTCCTTTCACCTTGTTATAAAGCAAATTAGGGTTGGAAAGAGGTGGAATAGGATTATGGTTTGAATTTGTGAAGAAATGTGTTGATTTCGGTGGATTTTGATGATTTTTTCATGATTTTTGAAGCAAGAAAGAGAGAGGGAAATGGGGTTTGCTCAGGTTGAGCTCGACCTGGTGTTGGGAGGGTGTGTGTGTGTGAATGGTGTAGAAAATTCTACACAAAAAGCCTTTCCCAAGCTCAATTAATGACTATCACATCAACTTTTCACAAAAAAACCCTTTTTTAAGTCATTTTTGAATAAAATTTTAAACCATAGAACAAAAACTTTGAAAAGTCTTGACAAAATTTTATTAACACTAAATTTTAGTTTATAAAGTTTCCTAAGTGTGTAATTTACCTAATTAAATTTGTATTTATCACTAATTAAATGTATTTTTAAAAGCTTAAAATAATAAAAAAAATAATTAATTACGAAAAAAAATTATTTAACTAGAAAATTATAAGTGACATTTTAGTGACAAAATTATAGTAATATCTTATCTAAATTTTGTTTAATTAGGTCTACAAAGAAAAATACCTATTTTGACTTTTTACGAAAAAGCTGAAAATTTAGGCCGATTACCGAAAAACTGCCTAAACGGTTTCGAAGAGTTACAATCTTCCCCCCTTAAAGAAATTCGGTCCCCGAATTTAGAATTTAACTACGCGTACCTTCAAAAAGATGGGGATATCTCTTCCTCATCTCGACCTCGGTCTCCCAGGTGACCTCCTCGCTGTTCAAGCCACACCAAAGGACCTTGACGGACGGTATAACCTTCGACCTCAATTTCTTCACCTGTCGATCCAAATGACCACCGGCGGTGAATGAAAGAACACGCTCTAGTTGGATCATTTGGTGCTGAATCGCCTTGGAAGGATCATGAAGGCACTTGCGGAGCATCGAGACATGGAATACGGGGTGAACATCGGGGAAGCTGGGCGGAAGAGCTAACCGATAAGCGACTGGACCAACACGCTCTAGGATCTCGAAAGGACCAACATATCTAGGACTCAGCTTCCCTTTCCGCCCAAATCTCATCACACCATTCATCGGAGAGACCCTCAGGAAAACATGATCGCCAACAGCAAACTCGAGTCGGCGACGACGCTTGTCAGTATATGATTTCTGCCTGCTTTGTGCCGCTCTCATCCTGTCACGAATCAGCTGTATCTTCTCGGTCGTCTCCTGAACGATATGCGGCCCCAAAACACTGCTCTCCCTGAGCTCTGTCCAACATACAGGCGATTGACATCTCCTCCCATATAAAGCCTCGAAAGGTGCCATTTGAATCGTCTACTGGAAGCTATTATTATAGGAAAACTTGATCAAAGGAAAATGACGATCCCAGCTAACACCGAAATATAAAACACAAGCTCTGAGCATGTCCGCAAGAGTCTGAATAGTACGCTCCGACTGACCGTCAGTCTGTGGATGAAAGGCTGTGCTAAAACTCAATCGGGTGCCCAAAGCTTCCTGGAGTTTCTGCCATAATCGGTTAGTAAACTGGGTGCCACGGTCGGACACGATGCAAGTCGGAACACCATGCAGGCGCACTATCTCATCAATATAAACCTGGGCGTACTGAGAAAATCCAAAAGTGGTCTTCACTGGAAGAAAGTGAGCCGCTTTCGTCAGTCGATCCACAATCACCCAAATAGAGTCATACCCTCGACTGGTCCTGGGTAGACCCACAATGAAGTCCGTGGAGACCTGCTCCCACTTCCACTCAGGGATGGGCAAAGGCTGTAACTCGCCGGCTGGCCTCTGGTGCTCGGCCTTGACTTGCTGACAAGTCAGGCATCTCGACACAAAGTCTGTAATATCCTTCTTCATCCCGTCCCACCAGTAAACCTCTCTCAAATCATGGTACATCTTGGTAGAACCTGGGTGCACACTGTATACTGATCTATGTGCCTCCTCGAGAATATCACGCCTCAGTCCCTCTGAATCTGGCACGCATAGTCGAGTCCCAAATCAAAGTATCCCCTGATCATCAATCACGAACTCGGAAACTCTGCCCTGCCGAATCTGCTCAATAATCTCTAAAATACGGGCATCGACGGACTGTGCCTCGCGGATACGGTCAAGTAACTGTGGGCGTGCTCTGGAATAGGCCAGCTGTCCCCCTGTATGAGTAAACTCGAACTGCACCCTGCTGTCAAATAAAACCTGCCAATCCGCCGTCGACTGCATCTGTACCGCGCTCAAACAAAATAAGCTACCTCCGGGCCTCCTACTCAAAGCATCTGCAATGTGATACGCAAGTGCTTCTCATGCTCCTCCCGGCTCTGAGAATAAACCAAGATGTCGTCAATGAACACAATAATGAACTGATCGAGATACGTCCTGAATACACGGTTCATCAAATCCATAAATGCTGCCGGGGCATTGGTGAGCCCGAACGACATCACTAAGAACTCATAATGACCATATCGAGTACGAAAGGCGGTCTTCGGAATATCCTCCTTCCGAACTCGCAACTGGTGATAACCTGACCATAAATCCACCTTCGAGAAGAACCCTGCACCCTGGAGCTGATCGAATAAGTCATCAATGCGGGGTAGGGGATATCTGTTCCGCACAGTAACCCGGTTCAGCTGACGATAATCAATGCATAAACGCATACTTCCGTCCTTCTTCTTAACAAACAAGACGGGAGCACCCCAAGGTGACACACTCGGTCAGATAAGCCCTTTGTCCAGGAAGTCCTGTAACTGATCCTTTAGCTCTCTCAGCTCCGCCGGGGCCATCCGATAAGGCGGTATAGAGATAGGCCCCGTGCCGGGGATCAAGTCAATACAGAACTCAATCTCGTGCTCTGGTGTCAGACCAGGCAGCTTGTCGGTAATACATCAGGGAACTCTCTCACAACAGGAACCTAGTCCAACGGAACCTCTGTGGAACTAGTATCACAAACATAGGCTAAGAATCCCTGACACCCTTTCCTTAAGAGCTGACCAGCGCGAAGAGAAGAAATCAAGCTGGGAAGGGTAGCGCTACGATCTCCCTGAATAACAAGAACCGGCTCACCAGGAAAACTGAATCTGACTGCTTTCTCACGGCAGTCCACGGATGCATAACAGGTGGCTAGCCAGTCCATACCAAGAAGAACGTCAAAGTCTAGCATATCGAGGAGAATCAAATCTACTGAAGAATCTCTCTCCCCGATACGAACGGAACACGATCGGTACACAAAACGGGCAACAAAAGACTCGCCTACCGGTGTAATAACGACAAGTGGCTGATCTAACAGAGAAGACTCTCGGCCCAACCTCGGTGCAAAATACGTGGAAACATAGGAATGTGTGGAGCCTGGATCAAATAATACCCGTACATCAAAAGAACATACTGGCAGAGTACCTGTCACGACGGCATTGGATGCCTGTGCATCCTGAGGAGTCAACGCAAACACTCGGGCCTGTCCACTTCTAATAGCTGGCTGTCCTCTGCCTCTACCTCGGCCTCTGCCTCTGCCTCTGTCGCCTCGACCTCTCTGAACCGGACCGCCACGCCCACGGCCTCTAGAAGCATCTAGCTGGCGTGGAGCATCATCAGGAGTAGGAAGTAGAGCTCTCTGAGAAGGTGGTGAGGGTGGTAAAGTCACATGCGGGACTGTCGCCGCGCCCTGACGTCCCATGGTACAGTCTCTGATACGGTGCTACTGACTCCCACATCGAAAACATCCTGGCGACGACTGCTGGGTCTGTGGATATGAACCAAATAACTGACCTCGTCTCAATCCTCTGCCTCCACCATCTCCCGAAAATAATCTATCATGATGTCTGCACATCTGCCGCTGAGCTGGCGTATCAGTGCGGATCCTCTTCGGCCCAGAAACGATCGGAGTCTCAGAAATACGCTCCTCCAAAAGTAAGGCTGCATCCATCGCGGCTGCGTATGTATCAAAGTGCTGGGTGCCGATGGCAAGGAATAGCTGTGTATCAAGCCCTCGCACAAACCTCTTTATTCTCTTCTCTTCTGTGTCGACTAGGTACGAAGCATATCGAGACAACTGGGTAAACTGTATATCATACTCCAACACAGTCATCCCAGGAGTCTTGCGTAAAGACTCAAAACTACGGGCTCGAGCATCTCGGACGCTCTTCGGAAGGAAACGGGCAAGAAATGCAGATGTAAACTCATCCCAGGTCATAGAAGGCAGACCTGCAGCTCGGCCTCTCTCTACTGAATCGTACCATGTCTGGGCAAGACCCTCCAGACGAAAACTCGCAAACTCCACCAATCTATCATCAGAACACCTCAACGAACGGCAAATCCGAGCCATCCTATCGAGAAATGCCTGTGGGTCCTCTGTCGCATCTGTACCGGTAAAAGCTGGAGGTCTCAATCTCATGAACTCCTGTAGTGAAACAGGGATAGTCTCCGTAGTAGCAGCAGGAGTGACCATCTGTGCAGCAGGTACGATCGTGGTCTGTGCAGTGGAAGGAACGTCCTCGGATCTCTGTGCCCGGCTGGACTCAACTAAAGATCCCATCATCTGTCGCAACTCTTGCATGCCGGCCTCTAATCTGGCAATACGGTCTGGATAAGGAGGATCAGTATGACCCTGAGGGGTAGGCGTATCCTCCCGCTCGATCATCGCCTCAGACGAGCCCGCTCGAATCTCATCCCTAGCGGCAGCCCGCTGAGCTCTCGTAGTCTTTGGCGGCATCGAAGCTGGAATAAGAAACAGGATCGATAAGGACATTGCAATTGAATCAAGGAATGCAAGGAATCAAGAAAGGAAATACAAGCAATTATGTCCTAAGGTCACTTAGGCGGAGTACCGTATCGTAATTAGGCGGAGTACCGTATCGTAAGTATGCCGCGGATCATACCCACGCTACGCCACTCTACTTAAGTCACCTACTCCATCTACCAAGGTCGTCCTACACTCAGAAGGGTAAAACCTACGCTCTGATACTATCTTTGTCACGACCCGAAAGTACGGAACGCGACTGGCACTTAGATTACGAGACGTCTAAAGGCGTACCGTAACCTAAGTCAGCCAACCCCCAGAAAATCTAATCCAAAATCAAAAGAGAGTGAAGGAAAACCTTTAATGAAAATGGTTTTTAAATCAATTAAGTTGCATAGAATCCCTTTTTAAAAACATCAAAAATTCCCGAAAATTTCGGCAGAGTCTCCCTTGTATTTTCTATCCCCCAAAATGGGTACAACAAGATAATAAACCTGTAATCATAAATGGCATCCCCAAGCGGGAGCTAGCTCTTCGCCCAAGGCGGATCACAACCACACACAATATATAAGTAATATCAAGAAGAAGAGTATAAAAGAAATGCAAAATACCAGAAAACACACGTCGGCTCAAGTGAGCTCGACCCAAAAGAAGCCACAAATATACAAATCTCTCAGTCTCATCACTAGGTCGCATATACAATATAAAGTGGTAGATGGAGAATACTGGATACAATGATAGAGCAAAAGAAATAAAATATGCTCGCAACCCACCTACGGGCGATGTCGCGAGTCTGAGCAAAAGGAGCTGATGATAAGATAGCCCGCCGCTACAAGGGTGACGGGTTCGACCTGCAAGACACTGTGGCACAACGGGGGTGAGTTGCCAGCTCGTGAGTAGAATATAACATCTAGTAAGGCAATCGTAAGAATGCACGCAATGCGTCACAACATGTATGTCCATATGTGTTATAATATCTCTAGTATGCATGCACATGTATGCGATGTCATTACTAATTCTTTAAGTGTTTTAAATGCTAAGGGTGCTGCATTCTTAACTTTAGAAAAAGGAATATCTGTATAATAACTAAATATCATTAAGAAATCACCTGAAAACTGTGTCAAGCACCGACACCAAATATAAAATCACCACTGTCTCAATGTCTCAAAATATCGGGCTCCGTCAGTCCGGATCGGCCCATGTCATCAAATCTCACGACAACGGTCGGTATCCTCCGGATATCCGCCGCGCCAGACATCACCGGTAGGTAGCCTTCCCCTGCCAGTCTCATCGTCTACAACTCGATCTTCTTGTCCCGGGGTACCATACCGGGCCCACCATGTACCCGAGATGGTTCATCCACTCCTCGAATCGGGTCTCAAATCCAACAGAAAACATGAAAACTCATGGTGGACGACACATACATCACGAGAAAACCGCAACTTTGATTTAAAAACGATAAATATAAGCTTTTGTTAAATTCTTGCGGTTTTCCCCAAAAATCCAGAAATCGCAGCAATACTGAAATCCTCAAGAAAATCATAATGTTCACATGTTATATATGATAAATGTCTATGATATCAATATGATGTGAATTTTGGATAGAATCTATGTAAATATGATGATAATGCGAGGTATAAGCAAGCTATGCAATTTCATATATCATGTATGAATGCAAGTGGCGATACTAAGTTAAACAGATTCTAAAGTGCACGTGGAATGGCAATTACCAAAGGCGTGTGTGTCACATGAATAGTGCGCATGCAGCAGATGCCAATGGTAACGGTGTTCGTGTCCTACGAAGTGTTATCGCATATATGTATATGAATGTCCATGCAATTTAGTATACGGTTGGCTGTGAGGGTATGCAATGCAATAAAGGGGGTAAGCTATCTTGCAACACACGTCTTGCAAGAAATAGGGTAATCCTAACTAGGGGTGCATCGCGCCATCCAGACGATTCCCCCATAGATGAATACATCTACTCACCTGAAAGCCTCGCTAAACCGATCCGACCACCGTCTTGCCTTTACGCGCCGTGTCCGAAGTTTCCCCGACCGATCCTATATTTGCACAACACCAAGCATAAGATTGCATATCCTAAAACGATACAAGTCACAATATACAAATATCGACGCTCTCGAATTAAACATAACGTGCACTCGGTGCACGGGAAAACACACGAAAATCGCTAAATCTTAACTAGAATCGTTATTTCGGGGCAATCGACAAAACTAAAACCCGGCTAGACAAAACCTTGCATTCACGGACTCTAATAGTCTTATACGAAGCTAATTATATCGCCTAAATAACACAATTAGATCACCTCCTAAAATTTTAGAAAAACTAGTAAGCAATTAGCATGCCGATTTCAAAGCAAACATCGCGAATTAACGATATCGCGATCGCAACATCGTACAAATATCCGACCTAATACACTAGATGGCCACAATACTAACCTAAACACACTTAATCAACTTCAAACCCTAACTATAACATCACCTCTTAAAAATATATAAAAACTAGTAAGCATTGACGTAGAAATATCGATGCAATTGTCGCGGTTTAACGGTGTAGCGATCGCTACATCGCACAAACAACCATTCTAACCAACTAGATAACCACTACCCTAACTTAAACCCACTTATCCTATAACAAACCCTAATTAGGGCATCAACACCTCTCTTGAATTTTCAAAAAACAACCATTACAATGAAATTAACACTTTAAAATACTAATTTAGCTTATTTAAACTACAAATTTAACAACTAGTTTAGGATTTATACCTTACAAGTGAACCCTAACTTGCACTTGACCTTGAAAGATGCCTCCTTTAACCTCGTTTTAAAGCAAATTAGGGTTGGAAAGAGGTGGAATAGGATTATGGTTTGAATTTGTGAAGAAATGTGTTGATTTCGGTGGATTTTGATGATTTTTTCATGATTTTTGAAGCAAGAAAGAGAGAGGGAAATGGGGTTTACTCAGGTTGAGCTCGACCTGGTGTTGGGGAGGGTGTGTGTGTGTGAATGGTGTAGAAAATTCTACACAAAAAGCCTTTCCCAAGCTCAATTAATCACTATCACATCAACTTTTCACAAAAAAAACCCCTTTTTAAGTTATTTTTGAATAAAATTTTAAACCATAGAACAAAAACTTTGAAAAGTCTTGACAAAATTTTATTAAAACTAAATTTTAGTTTATAAAGTTTCCTAAGTGTGTAATTTACCTAATTAAATTTGTATTTATCACTAATTAAATGTATTTTTAAAAGCCTAAAATAATAAAAAAATAATTAATTACGAAAAAAAATTTATTTAACTAGAAAATTATAAGTGACATTTTAGTGACAAAATTATAGTAATATCTTATCTAAATTTTGTATAATTAGGTCTACAAAGAAAAATACCTATTCTGACTTTTTACGGAAAAAGCTGAAAATTTAGCCGATTACCGAAAAACTGCCTAAACGGTTTTCGAAGAGTTACAGTTCTGGAATCGCTTCCAGTTCTACCATACTCCCACTACTGTTTTCTGAAAAATCCATTTCTTTTAAAAATGTGGCGAGTCAAAAACAATATCACTATTGATCTTCTAGATGGTAGAAAGTCAACCCTCGTCATAGCCCGGGTCAACCCACAAACAGCCATTACAGAAACGTGCCTTGAGTTATCCAGAGTCCGGTTTTAATCATAAGCCGGACAACTCCCCGTACCTTAACAATGTCAAGATATGAACTGTTCTACATCCAATACAGAAACAGAGGCACTGATTTAACTGGAACCAGATTCAAATCATGCAGCTGTCTCCAGTGCATGCCACCTAAATGGAAGGAGGCCGATCAGCGTTACTCAACTTAGGAGTACTTCCAATTATGAGTAACCTGAAAGAGAAGCAAGTTCTCTTAACCATTATTATCAATTGAATACCATACACAAGTATCTACATCTTCGATTACCTTGAAAAATCCCGATACTTGCAATATCTGGTTCTCTACTTTACTCTTATACCTATAACTTCTCAAAACTTGGACCCTGTGTTTCTATGAAACACCTGTCTAAGAACTAGAGAAGTTATAAGTAAGCAGAATATAGTACGAGGACCAAACCCTCTGTCCTAATGGACACTGGACAACATACAATACTCTGTACAAGTCCCTTGAGTCTGATAACTCATTCACTGTGTGTCGTAGGTTGAAAACTGTACTTATGGTTAAGAAGAATTACACCGCTGTTCAATACTCCTTACCTAATCATCCACTGATATAGGTAAATGTCATAGACATAATTTCAAAAAGGTATCTCTCACTCTATAAAAATAGACGTACAGATATATCAATTTGAAATTGGTGCATAACAACGGATATTCAAAACCAAATATTTGCCGACCGGCAAACAACCTAGGTGACTTCCTCAAATATCACCAATTACAACGAATCCCGATATAATGAGGATGATCACCTAATTCCTAATAATTTACTCCCTCTCATCATCTGTAAAACCATACAGATGTGAGAATCCAACCTGGTAAATACATACCCTGGAGAAAGTGTCTAATCGGGAAATCAGTTTTCTTTCAACAGTACACAGTTGAACTGAAACATTGAAATGTTTCGATGGGGTATCCTGGTATTCCTAGTAATGCCTCTTCCATTATCCAGATTCACAACTGTAATCGTATAATTCTTTGCCATCTCTCCAAATCCCTTTATATGTCTTTAGTCATTACCTTCTGTACACCCATTTAGGCCAAATGGTTTTCTACCTTCCCTACCGTTCGGCAGCAGCCTCTGGTTTGAAAGAAGACTATCCAATAAGCATAATGGGTGTACTGTCCTAATCCTAGGAGCACTCGCAATGCGAGAGAAGGTGAAGATAAAAGACAACTGAATAAACCTTATTCCTATTTCTCCTGAACCAGAATCCATCCCCGAACTGGAACAAGTTCCTTTCGAGTTCGTATATAACCATACGATGGAGTATCCAAGTAAACTGTGGATCTTCGTAGTGATACGGAGTGTCCTGGAGAAATACAAAGGTGATTTAGGTTTGGCGAAGATATACTTGGTTTGGTCGTGAATAGCAGTCGCAATTTACTTTGCCCTCTTACTAATCTCTTGCTTTGTCTTAACTTAATATCTTTTGTACACTATCGTTATGCTAATTGGTTTTCTTCATTCCCAGCCGTTCGGCACCAGCCTAAGGTTTGGAAGAAGACTATCCAATTTGCATAATAGGTGTACTATCTCCTAAACTAAGGAGTACTCGCAACCTGAGAGAAGGTAAAAGGAAAAGACAACTGAATAGTCCTATTCGTTTTCTCCAGAACCGGAAACCATCCTCGAATAAATTCCTTCAAGTTTGTATCTGTCCATACGATGGTTTTGTCCAATGGAAGTGGACGTTCGTAGTAATACGGGATGTCCTGGAGAAAAGAGTAAAAGTAGGAGTGGCAATGAGGTTTGCAACTCTGACAATCCAAAAGCCAGTGTTAAGAAGGTTCGGTCAACTTGGTCACTGAGTCATAGTCAAGGGTCGGGTCAATGGTCGCTGCCAAAGAGAGAGAGAAAAGAAACACTCAGCGTGCACTCTAACCTAGATCAGAATGGTTATCACTTTATCTAATCAGGAAACCTCCCACTGTAACCTCAAATTCTTCCCCAAACCTGAAAGAAGAATTAGTCGGGATCACCCGAGGAGTAAACCAACTCATCAATGGGAATCGGGATCCAACTATCAACGCATGATAACTTGACGGAATCCACTCAAGTAACCACACTCTAGAAGGTATGCGCATGCCTGGCAAGTTTCAGTTTCTTTAGAAACTCCCGATGTGTGTTTTTACCCCTAGGACCCAAGTGACCTTGACGAATAATCAACAAATTAAAAGGTCCTAGTCAAGTTCAGCCCGTCATTATCTTGATTGCGTTAAACCCACCCGCACGACCATTGACGAATAATCAACAAAGTCGTACGACTTTCCTAACCAATCCACATATCCATGCGACAGAATAGCACAACAAAGTTACCGCACACTACGCCTCGGCGAATAGCAACGACAAACGCAGCACGAATACTAAGCAATACTAATCTGAAATGACGGAGGGCTACGACTGGTTTTTGGCGAAAAACCTTTAACGTAATGAACTTGATATCGTTGATGGAACTGGATAACTTTTTATAAAAATATAGTAACGAAAAACCTTTGCTAAAGAGGTCACTCCCGGTGAAGGGATCTCGGCTCTTTCCCCATAGAATGAGGTGCAGGATATTCCAACTGAATACCACGATGCAAAGCAAAAGTAACCGGCTATAGTGAAGTTAATGCCCTGACGCAAACTTCTGTCCAAGGGGTCACCCCGGTGAAGGGATCTCGGCCCTTGCTTCGTCGACTGAGGAGCAGGATATTCCAAATGAATACCACGATGCAAAACAAAAGTGAACGTCCTTGCAATAACAGCATTTTGAAAAGTGTTCCAACAACATCAGAATAGGCTTGTTTTTAACTTGCATTGATCCGAATCAACGCAGTCCCATCAATTGATCACACCACAAAGAACGAAAATATACTGATGTACGTATATGCCATCCGCATTCGCCACTGGGTCCCGTCATTACCCGTTAGGTTAGCTAACTAACGACAGAGCGGGGACTGGACTAGCGCGGATGTAAAACATATACAACATCTACTAATATATATACCAATATATTATATTTCGCTCAAGGCGTGATAAAATGCAACATCACAGAAATGTACAGCATCACAGAACAATACAGATATCTGGAAGCCCCGGGTTTCACAGAGCCGCTGCTGAAACCCGACGTTCCCCTGGTCGTGTGGATAGCCTGTGCAATGAAATCTTAGACCCCTACGGGCGCGGCAAGTCACCCGCCAAAACCTGAAGCGAGGCAGCCCCCTTCATCACCGTGAATGGACCACCCAGCACTTCATGGAATCCGGTAACTTGGGCACCCCTCCTGGGTCAACCTGTACCTCCTACGAGTGCGGCGAATAGCATGCCAATCCTAGAGTTAAGCCCCCTCCGTCTCAATGCCATGAGATGCGGGCCCGTTGCCTTCTAGAACCCGGCTATCCGTGCACCCCTCCGCGGGGTAATCCTAGTACAGAAAGTAAAATATACATACAACGGGTACATCGACCGCAACCAGGTCGTGCCCCAAAAGAATAATACAAACAGGCAGTGACGGCAGTCCACATGTCGGACGCTCGCCCCGCAATATCAAATTTACATATAAAACAAAACTGTACTAACATTGCATCCAGGCTATCCCCCACGACCGATCCGCAACATCATAGCAATACATAGAACATCAACGTGAATGTCACGTTCGCAAATCCGTCTAACCGGACTATAGCAGTTAGACAGGATTTACCGATCAAGTGACATTCACGGTCGCAGATATAATGTAAATACAGTGAACCAATGTGTTTAAAATATTCGATCGATCAAATTTTACCAAGTGGGCCCCAAAGCATTACTGTAGCACTTGCAGAAAATCTGGGCCCAAACAGAATATTCCAAAACCCCCATTTTCAGCCCAAAAGCCCACACAAAAGATTGGTAAAATGAAGCTAACATACTGCGGCGGAACCGCGGCGAAAAAGGGGACATTGCCGCGGTTCCGCGGTCCTATGGAAGGATCAGGTTACCAAATTTTTGCAGTTTTCTTATAATTTCATGTACATCAGTTTTCTACAACCTGAAAAATTTTTAGAGCCCGGAAAAAATCGACAGAAAACTGATGTGAAGAAAACGCGGTTTTGGAATTTTTGTTCGATCGGAAAAGTAAAACACACTAGAACAAGCTAGGCAAGGTTAATGGCGCGGCTCTCATACCATGTTGCGCAACGGCAGCGCCCCGGCCGTCTATCCGAGGCCAAAATGCGGAATCAAAATTTTTCTTAACTTTAAACTGGCGCTACCGCGGACAATATACCCGGATCGTAACTATTAACCGATACTAGCTAACAAGAGAGGGGGTGAGAGATATACCGAGTGATCCGAGTCCTCCAGTCTTCTCGTCATCGTCCCAATCTCCCGCGGAAAGTCCTGTCTCCATATCGTCGCCTCCTCGCCGGAAGGGCACCACATCGCCTGCGTCTTTTACGGGCTCCCACCTCAATGCCGAGGCAACTCGGGCACGAAGCTGGCAAGTCGACGTGCCCAAGATTTGCTGTAGAATGTGTAGTGCTTTGTCTCTTTGGGGTTATGTTGCCTTGATGGAGGGATCGAAGGAATGAACTTTGGAGTGATGTGAGAAATTTAGTAGCAAGAAGAATGAGATGAAAATCAATTCCTCATACAAAATGAACCCTCTCATTTTCTTTCCTCTCCCAAAAATGTGGCCGGCCATTCTCCCAAGGAAATGGTGGAGGGAATCAAACATAATACATTGGGAGGTGAGTGTAGTAAAAGGTAAGAGGTGACCACATCCAAAAAGGTAAACCTCTCATCAAAAACCAAATCAATCTAAATCCTTTCTAATCTCATTAATGCAAAAGAAAAGACTAAGAAAGAATCTCATGATTAAGAACCATCATGAAGCCCCACAATTGCAAGATACCCCCTCCACAAATGTTATTTGCAAACTTGCAAATAACCCCTCCATCGGAAAAGTCCGGCCGGGAAAGAACAAAGGAAAACCCGCTGGAACGGAATGCAAACTGGCAACTCCAGAAAACTGGTCCCGTAATAAATTAAAGGAAAAACCCCGATACTGTGCTTACACACCCGCATCTGTATTCCGACCGGATACAAATGCAATGAGACAAAATCTACACTGTACTAAACTAGGATCCGGCTTAAACCAAAGCCGGCTAGTAATATCCGTCCGATCCTGATCCATGCAATACCGCACATATCAGATCGAACCCTGCCATATATCCATACGGCCACTAGTACAAACCGTCCGATCCTGATCCGTGCAATACCGCACGTATCTGATCGGACCCTGCCATATCTCCATACGGCCTCTACAGCGTTTCGCCCGAAACTTGAGTAACTGTCTGTGTGGTGGACTCTAAAGACTCGTCAATACTATGGCTGTGGATTTAACCACTAGCACGTCAGAGGTATAAGCCAATACGTGACGGGCCACCAGCTATTGACCAAAAGGGACGTCGATGAGCGAACTCATCCTGACGCCCTACTGAGCCTGTCAGTGACAATATCCGTACAGTCTGGTCCGTTCGTCTATGAGTATCGCATGGCGGGCCTAGGGGGTTGGTAAAAGTCAGACCCCCAAAAGCGGTACAAGTCGTGTCGGAGTGTAGCCCAGAACAACCTGAGATACTACTGGAATACCTACCAGTAAATCTCCTGCCTCGGCCGAGGGCTTTGTGTAATGGCTCTCCTAGACACAGCGTGACCTCACCCCCAATACCGGGAGAGACGAACCCCTGAAGATCCGCTCACTGCCTCCATGTGGCTCGGGACTGTACCCAACTAAAACCTGTTTGCACGACTCCTTTGAGCCGTGGTAGGGTAGTAATCAAAGTACAGTGGGAACTCACACAAGGCAAATGACGATCCCCAGGTCGATGAACTAACCTGTACCCATGTCACTAGGGAACTGCTATCTGACGTCAGGTATAAGACCAACTAGCATGTTCCCGGCGAGTCCTGTCCGGTGTACTCATAACCCAATGAGCACCTGTATACATCTTAGGTGAACCAACTGACACCAGTGGCTTGTGAGACCGGCCACCGCCCCTCGTCGGGGTCTCGACCGTATACACTAGTCTACTCTGGAGAATCGATGCCCTGTCTCGAAACTCCAACGACTAGGGACCTTTTAAGGATGTGCTTATAGACCACCAGCTCTCACGTATATGATCGCCATCATACTGCTGGCAGTCAAGCAAGAATCATAGGGGCTCTATCAGCGTGTAATAGCGACCTGTAAGGTCACCTGAAGCAGTACACGATGATAAAGGTAAACCAGATAGCATACTATCATCTCGAGTAAGACTGTCCTACCGGGATAGGTCCTCCCTCAATCATTGCAATCACGTGCCTGTGATCCAATTATTGACTCTGAGGGCACTATCTCCAACATTTTCGTGCATGTCAGATGCACCTGATTTTGCGGTCAGGCACACACGATGCCTATGACCAAAGTTGTGTGCACAACCGTTGCGCCTTGATGTTGTTTTTTTGCACATTCATGGATTTTGATCTCCGTGCGCACCGGACGCACAGGGTTTTCATATGCACTTTTTGGGACCGATTTCTTATGAAGCAGTACATTTTCATGATATTGCGATTGGTTTTCGTACTGAGCAGGACTGATCGGATGACAGTGCCTGTATATATTTTGCATGCATTGATAGATTTCAAAAGGATTTCCAAAAGCGAGCTATAGTCTCATTATTTACATACGTGTCTGATATGCCACGAAAACGTTTAAAACAGGGAACCCTTCCAAATTGTTTTCAAAAACGGCGGATCGTGCATACTAAACAAAAGATATATAAGTATATGGCTATTTTCTGATAAAGACGTCCGCCACTGTGCAGTGTTATGCGCATCACACAGCAACTTAAAAGATTTGGCATGCATTTACTTCAGATATTTACGTGTATAGTTTCGAGTTGTATCATATTGGTTTTGTATTGGATTTGACATGTGTGTCTTTACCATGACTCCGATTATTGCGGGATACTTGACGGAGTTTTGTTTTTGAGTTATCTTCTCATTACTCATGCGCATGCATCGTGCTATGATGCGTTTTATGTATTGATGATTTCGGTGCCCCGACGACTTGGACTTCTTATTGAAATGTTTTAGAAATTGGGGGTTTAAATATAAATTCGGGGACCGAATTTCTTTAAGGGGGGAAGATTGTAACATTCCAAAATAATAAAATATTATTTTTAGGAATTTTTATAATTTAATATTATTTTATTTATTATTTTAATATTAAATTTATAATTAAATATGGATAAATGGGAAAATTTTTGAAAAAAATAAGGAAAATTCAAAAATTATGTATTCTATGGAAATTAGTCATTTAAAAGTTTTTATGAGCATTTATATACTAATTTAGTGCTAATCGCGATTAAAAATTGCTAATCGGATTTTTTGGCTTTTTGTGCAAAACTTGCACATATCATTTTTGGACTTGTGTCACATTTTTCCTACCATGGGTGTTATGGGTCTACTATTTGAGTGAGAAAGAAATGAAAATAAAAGGAAAAAGGAAATGGAATGATGATGAGAGAGAGGGTGGGTAGGTATAGGTCAACCTTTACTTTTTGAAGCACACCCTTATCATTCCTCACACCCATTTCTCTCTCCCCTCTCCTAGATCTGTTGCTGCTGCTCCCTTCCTTCTTCTTCCTCCTCCTTCAAATTCCCCAAAACACCATTAAAACAAACTCAAAACCCCATATCGCTTTCACAAAAAGTGTGCACAAGCTCACAAGCTTTAGAATGGACCAAGAAAGTTGGTGTTTTGGTGCTGTGGGAAGATTCTTGAGTCTCTATTGAGGTAATTCCTTCACAAATATTGTAGTATTTCAAGTGATTTAGCCTCTTTTAAAGTTTAGTGTCGTTTTGTCGAGGTTTTATAGATTTTGGAAAACCCTAGAGAGGGTTAGGGTAAACTTGAGTTGTGGCTATGCAATTGGACTCTAATGGTGACCTTAGACCTCATATTGACCAAAACACTAGCCTAGCACAACCTGAAACCCAAAAATACGAAATTACAGAACTTTTCATGTCGGTTTGTGTGATCTGTGAAGGTGTTCTGGAATCTGGAGCAACCCGAGGTCACCAAAAATAAAATTGAGCTGACAGTGAGTCGTGCAAGCACCTAGGAAGCTACCACCAAGACCCGAGCCCCTAACTCAAACCTACGGCCGCAAATTTAATCATTCTGGCCGCAATTTGCGGCCAGAGTAGAAGTGAATTGGTCAATTTTTGTTCCAAGGCTCCTTTTGCACTAAATTAGACCCCTCCTATATGAAGTTTTGGCTAATTGTCATCTGGGGAAAATCTGGGAGCATTTTGGTGTGTTTTAGGCGATGTTTTCCGTATTTTTAAATGCACTTTCTTGATATTTGGATTTGTATTTGGTTGTCGGGTGTTCGTACATCGACAACAGGGGTTGTTTGTTGGATTTGCATGTTTGGGCCATAGGTTCCAACCTATGAGCACACTGTGCGCTGTATCGTTTTTCTGCCTTGATTTTCATACGCATTGCTATGGTTGATCATTGTAGGTACCTTCACATAGATTCGGAGCCGACGGAGCATGGCGTTATCGACACCGACACGCAGGATACAGGTGAGTAGATTTATATCTACGGGGAGAAGTCGGGTGGATGGCGTATAGCACCCCCGTAGTTCGTGGTGATGTATACGAATACGTATACACACAAATATTGATTATATGTTGTTGAGATTATTGTTGATAAAGATGGATATTTGGTATTTTTGGATTGGTTTAGTGTAGTTGCGAAACCCTAGAGTAGTGGTCGCACTCACAAACGCACGCACACACATACTTGCATACATTCGTTCTTTCATATGTGCGTATATGGGAATATATATATTTACGTGTTCACATGGGTATGGGACCATGTGTTCATATACTGGATTTAAGGATAGTATTTGGAATTTGAGATGAGTTGATGAGATTGGGCTTGAGGCCAGGAGATCGGTGATTTGATTTGGTTCGTATTGAGATACGACATGATGTTTTAGCGGGTCTTTTGACGTAGTAATTCTTACACCTGCATGCATACATACATGGTATCAGTATTGTACTAGACGTAGATCAGTACCCCGATCATGATATTTGATAAAGAGGATACCAGATGAATAGTATGATGAATGTGATATTGACCCGTACCCAGATTTGGGGATGCCGTACGACGGATTTACGTACGAGCTATATTTTGATGATTGATCCGCACTCTTGACTTGGGATGTCTGATTATAGATATGGTATCAGATATGATATTATTGAGGCGGGATAACCGACTAATATATATACAGGTTTGTATATGTATCGACTCAGATGATAGGCGGATTCCTTACCTGTAATTCAGCTTGTTAGTTCAGCCGTATAGTTTAGTGTAGTTGTTAGATTAGATTAGACTCCTACCTATTTCAAAACTAGCGGGTCGTGGGTATTTTAAAAGACAGGTCAAGGGATCTACGGATATTTCAAAAGACGTATCCTTTCTTAAAACCGCCATAGCCCCTATTTTCAAAACCCCACGATTCGTGTTATTTCAAAAAGCACCATTGTTTAATATTTAGCTCCTGCTCATTTTGGTTGCTCGCTCCGCATCGCATACTTGCATTGTTATTTCATATTGCATTGTTGACATTATGCTGTTAGGACACCAGCACCATTACCGATGATGCGTAGTACCACGTACACTTACTTGCCGGCTCACACACATCTTCATCGGTAATTGCCATGTCACGTACACCTTAGAAAATATTATTGCTTAACTTAGCTTGATAGCTAGTAGTTTGACATAATATCAGCGTACTTGCCTTATATGCCAGCTTAGATATTGTAATTATTACTTGTTACTTCATGCATGTTATTATTCATTATTATGCCGCATTCATGGATTTTTATGCCTATATGCACTGTTTACATGCTATTGAGGATTGGATTCGGATTTCCATGAGATTTTCTGGATTTGGGGGGGGGGGGAAACCGCAAAACTTATATAAACTGATTTCTCTCGTTTTAAATAAAAAGTGTGGTTTTTCCCATGATGTATGAGTCGTCCACCATGAGTTTGCTGATGGATTTCGAGACCCGATTCGAGGAGACGGATGAACCGTTTCGGGTACATGGTGGACCCGGTATGGTACCCCGGGGCAAGAAGCGCGTGATGATGACGATGTGAGCCTGGCTGGGGAGCACTACCTACCGGTGATTTTACCCGACGCGTCGGATATCCGGAGGATATCGTCATGGTCTTGAGATTGATGGTAGGGGCCGGTCTGGACTGACGGCGCCCTGGATATTGAGACCGAGACATTGAGATTTCGAGGTATTGAGGTACTGATATTTGATGATACAGGCCAGTCCGGATAGCCGGAGCCTGAGATATTGAGATATTGGGATTTATGTTTTGTGTCGATGCTAGACACTGTTTATGCTGATTTCATTTATGTTACCTCATTTTAAAAATGCAGAAATCTCACTAAGTTATGAAAGCAGTTTCTTCAGTATATGTATTCTGTTTTCATCCGTTCATACATCATCCATATGATATATTGTTATCTAAGGCACTGACATGAGAACTTGGTATTACTGTCGTTTAGAGGTATACCCTAGCCATTGTTATAGGCTGCTGGTTATATATTTGAGGATATATTATGATCATTGACCTAGGTTGCGTTATTTATACGATTTCTGTTCGTAGATGTTTTTCTATTCACGAGTTGGCAACTCACCCCCGTTGTGCCCCAGTTTCTTGCAGGTTTTGTCGTACAGGTTTCTTTACGGCTTTGCAGGCATAGTTTCGTTCGGGTGATTTGCTAGTAGGTGGGTTTACTTGTATCGTAACCCCATTATATATCTTGTATATCATTATTCTGTTGTATCTAGAAGTTCCATCAACCAAACATGTATTTATTTCAGAGATAGAGACCAGTGTTGTTTATTCTATCGACCTTAGAGTCGCGTGTTGTATTTATATGAATTTCATGCTGTTTTGAGTTTCCTTTTCTGTTGTGATCCTCGCCTTTCGGCGTTGTATATTATATTGTTTGTGTGGTTGTGGCCGTCGTTTGACGAAGAGCTAGCTCCCGCTTGGGGATGCCTTTTTTTATTTCGTATACTATTCATGCTGTATCCCGTTTGGGGGCCTGTATTTACAAAGGAGACTCTGCCGAAATTTTCAGGAAATATTTGATGTTTTTATAAAACGCATAATTCGGCTTATGCTATTAAAACTTCTTGATTTAAATTGGTTTTCCTACACTCTACTACTTTTCTTGGTTAGGATTTCTGGGTTTTCGGCTTACTTAGAATACGTACGCCTTGAGACGTTCGTAGTTTAAGTGCCGGTCATATTCCGTACTTTCGGGACGTGACACTTCACCATCCTACACTTGACTAGAGATCAAGTGTAGCGTGTTTCATACGCTAAAGAGTTTAGTGTAAAGGTAGATTGAGTTGGAGGGACTTCGCATGGATCATCTTCGGCACGAAGGTCATCGGAAGAAGCTCGTTCAAAGTCTCAAGAGAAGCCTAGTGGAGTCGCGGGACTACTACACGGAGCAAGTGAAGTGAAAGACCGTCTACAAAGGTTGTATTCTTGTTCTCTAGATGTTAAGTAGTTTACATTTGGTATTGTCTAAATCTTTAGTTAAAGATTCTAGGATTAGGGTTGTTTATCATGACAATTTTTTGAAAATGGCATGGACGATACCTCCCGAAACCTTGCTGTCATGCTAGGGAAACTTACAGGTATTGGATAGGGTAATCACATCAAGCACACGATGCGTGTATATGAACTCTACCTAATTTTACATACACTTATCATACAGTTTACCAATTAAATTATTAGACTATATTTATTAAACTATATATGTACATAGCATGATTTGAACAAGTGAAGGAGGTTCACTTGCCTTCGGTCGCTTGATATGGAAGCGACGTCGCTTGCGGACTTCGTCTCGACACACGAGACGATGCAATGCTATACACAGACGTGGCGTGGGCGCGATGCACGGTGACTCGGTACTGGACGCGGTGGCGACGCGGGCGTGATACGGTAGTGGACGTGGCGATGACGCGGGCGCGACACGGTACTGGGCATAGTCTTGACTCGGTGCGTGGTCCGGGAGTGGCACGACGCGTGCACTGGATCGGGTACGGTGTGACACGGGGGCTGGCATGACGTGGCATGGGGACTGGGCACGGGGCGTGACACATCTGGGTACGCGATAGCATTGATGTAGGCAGGAGACGCGACGTGAAGCTCGAGCGCGAAACGGCTACGACGGAGGTGTACGGTGTTGCGATGGTGACTGTGTTGGCGACCGTGACAGCTACAGAGACCGAGGCCACAGCTTGGATGGCGACAAAGGTGAATGGATCAGGGGCGATTTCGACGATTGCAACTGTTCGACGAAATGTCAGAGGCTTGGCTTGGGTCTTGGTCGGGTCTGGAGTTGTGCCGAGGCCGTGCACAGACCGGAGGGTTAATGACAAGCTGCGGCATAGGCTAGGGTCGTGGTGGTCACGATGAGAAGTTCAGACGGGAGTGGCTCCGCGAGGTTGGCAATGCTGAGGTGGTGGTTGACGGCGGAGGTGGCAGCAGGAGGAGCTCGGGTTGGAGGAGGCAAGGTCGAGGTGGGGCAGACGTTGGTGGTGGCGAACTCATCGAGGAGTTAGTGGGTCGCGGTTGCTTGGGGAATCTCCGACGACGGCTCGTAGGCGAGGATGGTCGGCGGTTGGTTCGGTGTAGGGGGTTTCATCGTCGGGGATGAAAGTGAGAGGAGGAGATGGAATTGCGACCAAGCTTGGAGAGGTCTCCTCATGGCGGAGGTGAAGGTGGTCGGGCTCGAAGACGGAGATGGGAAGCGGGTGTGTAGCATTTCAGAAAAAATAAAATATTTTTTTGGGAATTTTTATAATTAAATAATAAAATATTGAATATTTTAATAAGGCGGTATAATTAAATACCGATAAATTGGGAAAAATTTGGAAAATTATAGAAACTACTGAAATGAGGGTGTTTTATGTTATTTATGGAAATTATGAATTTTTATGATTATTTATATGCACTTTTAACACTAATCGCGATTAGATATCGCTAATCGCGTAGTAAGCGCGTTTTGTGCACATGGCATGCACCAAGTAATTTTAACACTTGCTACATTTTATCATGGTCTTTTATTCATTTACCATGCATGGTTGTTGACTTTAGAAAAGAAAAGAAAAAGAAAAAAGAAGGAAATGATGGCCTGAGGAGACATAATCATTGAAGTGAAGCATGGGCATGAGAGAGAAAGGGTGAGGGGTCAACCATACTTATGGCTCATCTTTTCTCTTCATTATCTTCATCTTTCTCCTCTCGCATTCTCTTATGGCAACACCTCCTTCCTCCCCTCCACTACAAACCCTCAAAACACTCCCAAAACAAACCCAAAAGCCCATTTCCTTTTCACAAAAAGCATGCACAAGCTCAAGGGAAGCACATTGGACCAAGAAAAATTGAATTTTGAGGACTTTGGGCAATTCAAGAAAATTATTGAGTTGCCAAATAGGGTAATTTCTGCACCTTTAGATTAGCATTTCAATTTCTTATGTATCCATATACGTTTAGTATTGATATCGAGTGGTTTTGTGAACTTAGAAAATCCCTAGATGAGGTTAGGGTTTTGAATTTAATCCAAAGGTGAAATTGAGTGCAGTAGTGACCTTAAAACCCCTGTGGTGATTGATTGGAGACCTAAACCAGAGACTAGAACCCCGGAGTATGAATTTAGAAAACCCGACATCGGAAAAACGGTGAAATTTTGATGGTATTTGGAAATTTGCTAACACTCGGGGACCTGAAAAATTATTTAGCAAGGACAGTGATGCATGCAGGCAACCTAGGACCCCCACTAAAACCCTAGCCCCTACCACCCCAAATTGGCCACAGATTTAACCCAGGAGGCCGCAATTTCAGCCTGGATCCCTCCATTTTTGTTCGTGCTTTGTCTGTGGCTCTAGTATCTGTAATCTAAACCCTCCACATATGAAAAATTGGATAATTTGGCATAGGGTAAAATCTGGGAATAGTTTCATGAGGAGTTATTCTGATTCGGGTTTCTGTTTTGCGTATTTTGAATTCTGTATTTTAGGAATTTGGTTTTAACTCGATGGTTTGACGTTTGTACAACGATATCGAGAGTTGTTTGGTGGTTTTGAAAGCGTAGTCCGTAGGTTCGAACCTATAGGCTTTTAGCGTGTCGTTTTGGCTTTGATTTGGATTTTAATGCGATACGATACGTTATGATGTGTAGGTACCTTACGTGGACTTCGAGACGACGAGGATGAGCGTGGCGTCATCGACTCCAGAGAACGAAGATCAAGGTGAGTAGATTTATATCTACGGGGAGAAGTCGGGTGGATGGCGTATAGCACCCCCGCAAAGTTGTGAGAAATGAGAGGATATGATATATATACTTTTATATGTTAGGATGTGATATGAACCTTAGCAAGAAAAGCTTTAGGAGATTAGGGGTTAGTGTTAGCGAGAATGGATGAAAGGACTCTAGTCGATTTCTTAGTCCCGAAACCCTAGAGTAAAGTTTTGCATACATGCACATACACATACTCGCATACTTTGACTTCCTTGTGCGTATTGGGGACATATTTATATTTGTATATTCATATGCTTGGATGACGAGACTGTTATATGATACTTGGGAATGGGTCGATCTGATCGGGCATGATGCCGTGAGATATTTAATATGTGACCGAGATATGTCATGGTGTTATAGCGGGTCGTTGGATGACGATACTATGTTATGTTATATATATGATAGTTGACATGTGATCGAGATATGAGATAAGATATGTTAAGATACTTATAATGGATCGCTTGGGCGATGTATACTCCTATATGATGATAAGTGTTGATGACATCGGATTCTATGAGGCTGTAGATCAGTAGCCAGATCATGATTTTGTTGATGACATTAGTATTGTACTAGACTTAGATCAGTACCCCCTGTTCACGATATGTGATGTTAAGGATATCAGATAAGTAATGAGATAAATGTTATATTTGACCCGTACCCATATTTGGGATGCCGTACGATAGATTTACCGTACGAGAGATAGTTATGAGGTTAGATCCGCACTCTTGACTCGAGGACGTCATGTTATTTATTGTATCGTATGTGATGCTGTTGAGGCGAGATCACCGACTACTAGGTTTATATATATAGATCGACTCAGACTTAGGCGGATTCCCTTACCCTTTTGACTGGGCTCGAGTCATACTCATTTTCAAAAGTGGGGAATAGTGAGTATGTTTATATACCAAACTGTATGACTCAGATATTGGGTAGGTATATTTTCAGTGTTGCTGACTCGGATATTGGGTAGGTATATTTTCATTGTTGCTGTTACCACATCACTTTCTGTATATTTGATCAGTCGAAAATATTGCATTTTTAACACATCAATTTCCCTACTCTTTGCTTTCATCTAAAGGTGTTTGGTATAAAAATAGCACATATTAGCAATTTGTCTGCAAAATACCAAATAACCTGTGTTATACATTATAACCAGCATTTTGAGGAAAATTGTGTGTTTATTATTGCACGCATGATCTTTGTATATCGCAACACTCGTCTCGAGATTGTGTGTAGGAAATTCTCCAGGTAAAAGAGCCAGAATTGATAAAAGTGCTGATAAAACGTGTCAAGTCCAAGACTTGAAATCTGGCAGTAAACAAGAAAGTATAAAAAGATTCCAGACATAAAATAAGGCCCTATGGATCGGCACCAAAACAACCTAAGAATTCCATGCAGAGATAATCCTAAACGTTTTAGTGTATATGCCCCAGAGGCCATTTTGTATCATACTAGTTTGTATATTACTTAATGGAAGCTTGGGATATTCACAGTTGTATAGACAATCTTGCTCAAAATGGTAGTATGCTACTTGGTTTGTTTCTACTTTAATGTGTGCATGTGTTTCTTTTAGCACATCGCCTATATGCATTAGTGGAGCCCTTAGGATCTTTGCTTGATTACCAGCGTTGTTATGGCAGTCATACTAGTGGGGGCTGGGTAATCTACAAGCACATCCTTATACAGGTCCCTAGTCGTAGGATTATCGAGACAGGGCATCGATACTCCAGAGTAGACTAGTGTATACGTTTCTCATCCCAGGAGGGGAGATAGTCTGTCCCACAGCCATCGGTACGTCGTACTGGAGATAGTATGCAGGTGCTCGTTAGGTTACGAGTACACTGGACAAGACTCGCTGGGAACTGTTGGTAGGTATTATGCCTATCGTCAGTTATCAGTTCCCAGGTGACATGAGTACAGCTTAGTCCGTTGACTTGACACTGTCACTTCGCCTCGAGTGTGTTCCCACTGTTCTTAGATTGCTACCCTACCACGGCTCAAATGAATCGTGCAAACAGGTAGCGGTCGGGTGCGGTCCCAAACCACTTGGAGGCAGTGACGGTTAGACAGGATTCGACTCTCCCGGTATTGGGGGTTGATATCACGCTGTGTCTAGGAGAGCCATTACACAAAGTCCCTGGCCAGGGCAAGCGAGTTATACTGGTAGCGTTTCCAGTCTTATCTCAGGGTGTTCTGGGCTACAATCCGACACGACTTGTACTTCTATTAGGGGACTGACGTTTACCGCCTCCTAGGCCCGCCATGCGATACTCTCAGACGAATAGACTAGACTGTACGGAGATTGTCACATTCAGGCTCAGTAGGAGTTCGGATGGGTTCACCTCATTAGTCTTCTTATTGGCATCTACCTCGGGACCATTACGCACAGCTAGTACCGCTTGTGTCCTGTGGTTAAACCCACTGCCAACGTAGTGTCGAGTCTTTAGAGTCCCACACAGAGGGTTATTCGCCTTTGGGCAAAACTGAGTATAGGTCGCAAGGTTTTGCGACGAGGTTCGTTCACATCCGTGCACTTGTGCACGTTTGGTATCCGGGCAGTTATTACTAGTGGGCTTTGGTTTAAGCCAGATCCTAGTATTTATTTTGGGATTTGTTTTGTCTCATTGTATTCGTGTTCATCGGAACACGGATGCGGGTGTGTATGCACAGTTGACAGAGGCAGAGGATTCTCATTAGGGTTGTTGACCATTGACTTTTTCCAAACCCTAATGAGAATGAGAGATATGATTGATGATATTAATTAAGGATAATTGTGCCATGGTTAGGTTGACCATTTGACTTTTGTTGACCTTTTGACTTTGGTTGACCGGTTGACTTTTGTTGACATTTTGACCATCATCATTTCATTTGAAAGATTCTTCTTGATTCTTGCAAATTTCATTTAATGTGAAATGATAATGGTCATTCCAAACTAACCATCACAATTCTTTTAATTATTATTATTTCATAATTCTCTCATATGAGAGTATGGTTGTAAATTGATCCTCATTCTTTCTTGCTCTTTCTCTCTCATGTTTTAGCTCATCCTCTTCCTCTCTCAAAGATCTCATCTCTCATGTGTTGAGAACCATGAGCTTGTGACATAAAACCATCATGACTTCACTCTTCTCATTTTAGGCTTCTAGGTTTAGCAAGCCAAGCAATCTAGTTTCTTCTTGGTTGAGGTAGGAGCTCAAGGTAGAGGCCTTCAGGTGGATCTTTCTTCGTCAAAGAGAAGACGACGACGAGGAGCCGTCTACACCACTCCAAGGAGCAAGCAAGAAGGAGGACCACAAGTAGAAGAGAAGGAGTTTAAGACCTAGGTATAACCTTCTAATCGAGTAGCTAAACCTGTAGTTAGTCTGTTAGTTTTTGTTTAGTAAAGATCCTCTAGTTCTAGTCCATGTTACCTTGTGTTAAAAAATGTTTTTTTACCTATTCCGCCTCCCCGTAAGCACCGGGGTGGGTAACGTGGACATACAGTGGTATCAAAGCCTAGCTAAACAACAACTATCATGTTAGTAAAGTGTTTAGAACTTCGATCCGAAAAAAAATCGCAAAAAACATCAAAATCCTATACTTTCTGCCGATTTTAAAAACAGCCCAAAAAATATTTCCACACACCTTAAAAATCTGTGCAGGGTATTTTAGGAACGACCAAGAACAACGAGCCCACAACTCGGTCAAAGTGCCGCGGAAGCGCGGCGAAACCAAGCGTTTCGCCGCGGATCCGCGGCCGAGTTGACTCGGCCGCGACTCGGATTTCCTGCAGTTTGTTCAGTATGATGTTTTGGGATTTTTAAGATACTTTGTTTCTGCCCAAATTATCCAGAGAACAATGCTGTGTTTGGGGTAGTTACAAATTGGTATTTTGATCGAAGTTCTACAAACTTTGTCTAATTGGTTATATCTGTAATGTGATATATGCACTGAACGTCGACTAATCGCTATACGTCGATTAGTGGGGTTTTGCATATCTGTGATCTGTAATGTTGGATTGTGTATATGAACTTGTTGGATTGTCGCGGATGAATAGCCGGGGGTTGTGAGATGAGAGTTTCTTTATCTTTCATTTGATGTAATATGTAAATTGATGTAATATTATTTTTATGGCCGCACATCCGGGATGAGGTTGTAGCCGCCATTATATATTATTTCTTTTACTTTTTTTGCTCCTAGAATAGACCCAAGGTGGGGTGCACAAACTACCGGGTACTTTGAAGTGCCGAGTGGCCTACTCACGTTGTTGAGGGAGGTTACTTCACTTCGGGTACTTGGCGGGTAGTTTGCCGCACCCGTACGGGTCTAGGGTGGGGTTTGGCTATTCATCGCGACCGTGTAATTCGTCTTTCGTTGCAGGCTCGAACGAAATGCGGATTCCTAGCATATCCAATGTGTTCTTCTGTGATCTGGAATGGCTATCATTGCATCTGAAGAATGTATATATCTATATATGATATCTAGTAGGCGTTGCTTATGTTTTGCATCCACGCTAGTCCAGCCCCCGCTCTGTCGTTAGTTAAGTAACCTAACGGGTGATGACGGGCCCCGTGGAGAATGCGGATCGCATAAGCGTACGTCATATTTTCGTTGTTTTCTGCAATGGTAGGATTAACTGACGGGACGCATTAAATTAATGCAAGAAAATAAACCAAAGTTAAATCGTTGGAACAATTTCAAAACCACTCGGTTAATTTTCAAAACAGAAAACTTTTAAAACGCGGAGCTTAAACCACTCTTTTTAAAAGCTATCAGGTTCCTTCGATTATATCAAGTTCACTACGTTCACGGTTTCGCTAAAACCATTCGTAACCCTCCGTCATTTCATATGGATAGTCAATAGTATTCAAGCTGTGTTTGTTGGCCAAAGTCAAGGCATAGTGATTGGTAGCTATTGGATATTCATTTGTAGTATAGATAGATGCGTTGGTTTGGGAAAGTTGATTTGTTCAAAAATATAATTTAACCGTAATCAGAAACGGCGTCGCTTTGCAGCTAGCCGGTGAATACGGGTCGATCCACAGAGATGTGTAATTTTCTTAATATGTTTTTACGAGTTGATTCCAATTGTGGTTTGGATTGATTTATTAAATCTAAAGAACCTAGATCTATCGATAAACTAAATTAATCTAAATTAAAGTCTTGCTAGGGTTAGGCTTAGGGGAAGTTTGGAGATTAAAGGTTTCCTCACCGCTTTCAATGCCTCATTTTAGATCTATTAGATGTTATAGTAATTATCAATAAAGTGGATTAGAATCTTTTGGGAAGATGTTTCTTCCTCTAGATTCTTGTCCTTCCTTTATCGATCCTTACCCTAACCTCCATGGAAAACACGCGCAACCGGTCCTTTATACTACGGTTCACCGTTACCTCGAGGGATAAGGTGCCGTAGGGCGCGGTTGTGCGTGCATGCATGGAGTTCTAATTCTTAGTTGTGAAAGGGCATGAAAGGGGTGAGAGATCTCATCTCTCAAACCTTTCCCTAAAGCTAACCCTAACAAGCGAGGAGATTACTCGCTCATTAGGGGATTAAAAGACATTCTAATTAAAAGAAAATTAAACAAAGAATTTAAAATAACTTACTAATTTTATTGATAGCTCCATCCAAGCAAGAATACAGAACAGATCTGAATTTGTGTATTGAAAAGAGGCATGAGTTTTACAGATCTGTGATTACAATTTATAGGAAAACAGGAAAACTAGGGTTACAGAGTCTCGCGCATGTGCAATTACAGATATGCCCTAGAAAAATCCCAACACCCGCACCGACGCACCGACACGAGAAAAATCCACCGACACGGGCTTTAAATGGCCGCGGAACCGCGGCATTAGTGGGCTTGGGCCGCGGTTCCGCGGCCCTTTGGGGAGATTGTTAGTTGTATGTTTGCCCTAGAGGCCAGTATTGTACAGATGATGTATATTATATTGGATGCTTGGACATATATAGAGATGACTTTCTTGCTCGATATGATAGTATGCTATCTGGTTGCCCTTTATCTTAACATGTACACTTGTCTCTTTAAACTGTCTTATAGTTACATGTTGGTAAAGCCCTTAGGATGTGTACTTGACTACCTGGACTATGATGCAGATCATACTAGTGGGGACATGGTAGTCCATAAGTACATCCTTCAAGGTCCCTAGTCGTGGGTGTATCGAGACGGGGCATCGATATACCAGAGTAGACTAGCGTATACTCTTCTCGACCCATGAGATGGGCGATGGATGATCCCATATCCATTGGTGTTTGACATCAGAGATGGCATGCAGGTGCTCAGTGGAGACTGGGTACACTGGACGGACTCGCCGAGAAATCCCAGATGGTATTATACCTCACGTCAGATGGCAGTTCTCAGGTGACACTTGTACAGGTTAGTCTGTAGACCCGAGATCTTCATAGAGTCCTGTATGATTCCCACTGTGCTTTGATCTCCACCTTACTACGTCCATGAGGGCGTGCAAAACGGTGGTCTTTGGGTACAGTCCCGAGTCACATGGAGGCAATGAGAGATAGGAGGGGTTTCGTCTCTCCCGGTATTGGGGGTTGATGTTGCGTTGTGCTCGATTGGCCGTAACAGGGAAGTCCCTGGCCAGGGCTGATCAGAGATTTGCTGGTAAGTGTTACCAGTAGTTTCTCGACCCGTTATGAGCCTCACATCGGCACGACTTATCGGTTATTGGGGTCTGACGTTTACCACCCCTAGACTTGATATGCGACATATCAGACGAACAGACCGGACTGTACGGTAAGTGTTACTGGTTGGATTCACAGGAGTGTGAGCGGGCTAGCTCGTCGAATCTTCTGATCACTCAATACCGGATGGCCGTTACGTTTAGCAGACCGCTTACGGATTGTGGATATTTGATATGATCATCATCTGCTACCGGCGTATTGACGAGTCTTTAGAGTCCTACACAGAGGTTTCCTGGCTCAAGCGAAACGAAATAGGAGCGCATATGAGATATGTGCAGGACCGAGAATAATGCGTGTATGTGATACCGTATTCAATTCTCGCGATGAATGTATCGATTGATTATATACGATATAACCTAGATATCGAATCAAGGATTGATTCCATAAGACGATACATAGGATGCTAGTCGGTTATATGCGATATGACCGGATCGTTAAATCAAGTGTTGATTTAATGATTTAATGTATAATTATATATTTGATATATTACTTTGCATTAGCTAGTATTGGTTCACTTTAAATGGATTTTCTCACTTGATGTGCAAGTTGTATATGTGATATACTTTTGTGCACATGTTTGTATCATGTTTGATGATACTTGCTCATTTGGTTAAGTGTATAGAATGATACCATGGCTAAGTTGATGTTTAGGGTTTTGCTTTTTAATTTATTTATTTATTTGTTTATTTATTTATTTGGAAAAGATAAAGATGAGAATGGTGGCTTTCTTTGTTTCTTATTGAAGCTTCATGAAGCTTTGACTTAGTCACCCTTCTTGTCTCATGCTTTACCCTAACCATTTGAACTAACCCTAGTTCATTCTCTACACTTAACTATGGTTAAGATTATGATAAGTTTTCATTTTTCTTTTTCTTTAAAAAAGACTTATCATATTCTTTCTTCTTCTTCATCATCTTCTTCTTCAAGAAAAGCTTAAGTCCATCAATGGCAACTTGAGCAAAAGTGAGAGAAATCCAATTCTAAAGTGAACCCACCTCCTATTTCTTCACCCTCTACCTCTTGCCAAGTAGTATAGGGTGTTTTCTTTACAAGTTTCACAACTTGGTGAAGTTGGAGCTTGAACTTGTGATGCCTCGACGTAGATCATCTTCGACACGAAGCCGACGACCTAGTCCGCCCATTTTCCCGATGAAGCTGACGATTGAGTTTGGGATTCAAGATGGACAGCGAGAGGATGCCTGCGTGGAGTTAAGGAAGTGGAGAAACGGATCTACAAAGGTTGTAGCCTCTCTCCTTTAGTTAAGATGTTAACTAGTTTCTTTTTTCGCCCAATCTCTAGTCAACGATCCGTATTAGGTTTTCTCGGCACCCTAAAAATTTGAAATTGGCATGGTTGATGCCTTATGAGACCTCTTGAGAGTGCCTAGGAACCCTACAGTAGTATCAGAGCCTAGCTAGAGCCTTAGGCGAAGTCTAGACGGAGTTAGAAGTTCGATCGACCTGAAACCCTAACTTTAAACGGCTCTCTGGACATTTTTGAAAATCGTGGATTTTTCAAGATTAAAAATATGCAGAAAAATCAGCAGGAATATCTAAGAGTTACTGTGAAATTCGAGCTCCTGTATCCATCAAACCGCCGCGGATCCGCCGCATAAGCTGCCTTAGGCGGCGGTTCCGCGGTCTAAATGTCTCTTTGATTAATGAATTTTGCACAGTAATTATTAGTTTCCAGTGCTGGTTTTCCTGGGAATTTTTAATATTTTTTTCAAGAGTTGAATTTTTTGGGTTGTATTGGGGACTCGGTGTATCGATCGGATTGTCTAATTTTGTCGGTGTGTTTTTCCGGATAATTTTTGAATATGTTAAAAAGTTCGACCGGATATAAATACCCAAATTTTCCCCTGCCGGGAAATTTCCAAGTGTTGGATTTTTCCGTGGTTTAAAGAAGTTCTAAGCAGTGCAAGTAACGCGATGGACCCTCTAGAAGACAACAAACCTTAACTCGATTATGTGACCGTCTTGAACTGCCCTTTGAACCTTCGGGTTTGGGGCAGTACGGTGTGCCACATGTGAGGCGTTGGCTTGACCCTTCTACGGCTGGACCGTTGGTACTGAGGCATGAACTGAATGTTTTTAGACTTATTTTATGTGTTGATCTGTATCGGGAAAACTTGGGTGTTCGACTGTTCGATCGAAAAGTTTAGCATTTTCTGTTTATCTGGAATGTGATACAACAATTGGAATTCACAAGCAGTTATGAGATAACTGAATAAATGTTATAAACATAGCAGTTTAGTCTCACTTGATCGGTTGCCACGGAATTTTGATGTGATCAAAAGTCCGTCGCAATCACGTAGCGTACGCGGATACTCGCCGGGTAAACTTAATAGACAGCCTCACTCCATAGCCCCGACCAAGTGACTGTAGGAGAACCCCGTCGCCGAAAGCATCCGTTCGATTGCTTGCAGCAGCGTTGTTCTGCCTTGGTGCAGTTTATCGACGGCATCGGGGGTGCGGCCGCCTATTGAAGTTTGCGACGAGCATTCGATCAGGATGTCGGGAATCTTGTTGAATTGCCCGACTTGATGTTGAAAAGAGTTTTCGATAATGAGACTAAAATGCGGGGTTTATAATTGTTAGGCATGTGATGTCTAAGTAATTCATTTGATTAGGCATGCGATGTCTATGCAGGTTGCGGATTCCAACTGTTGTAGTTTTACACTTTCTTTTCTGTGACCGTAAGTGTAATATGTGATATCGCCGGTTTCGTTGCTATATGTCAACGACAATTGGGATGGACATATTTACTTACGTTGATGACATGTGATGTTATGTGTTGCTGGATATGTTATATTGGATCGTCGTGTTTGAATAGCCGGGGTTTTTTTATGTGAGATGAGTGTTTTTCATTTTCATTCATGTAAAAACTTGTATGTAATATTCTTTTATTGGGACACTTCCAGGTAGCGGAAGTTGTCACCTTTTGTATATTATTTACTTTTCCGCATTAGGATAGACCCAGGAGGGGAGCACAAGTAACCGGGTTCTAGGGTCCAGTGGGAGACCAACTCAAGGAGTCGAGTCCGGGTCACCTAACCCTAGAATTTGTAAGGTTGCTTGCCGCTCTCGTAGGGGTCTAGGGGTGTGGGATTGGCTATTCATCACGACCGTGGAATCCGTGTTTTATACTGGCTCGTATTGAAAACACGGACGTCCTAGTATATCCAATGTTTCATATGTTTCTTCTGCTGCGATATCTGTGATGTGATCATGTGATGTTCTGTGATAGATACTGTATATAGTATATATGATATATTATATAGAAGTTACTTATGTTTTGCATCCGCACTAGCCCTGCCCTGCTCTGTCGTTAGTTACCTAACCTAACGGTGCACGAGGGGACATCGAGGCGAATGCGAATGGCATAAGTGACGTCGTATTTATCTGTGATGTTTAGGTACTTAAATGATGGGACTTCATTAATGTGATTAATGAAAGATAAGAAACCTAAGATGTTGTGGAATCGAATTTCAAAGTAAAACAGGTAGCTACAGTTCTTGCTTTACACAGCGGTATATATGATATACCCCGCACCTTATTCGATGAGGAAAGGACCGAGATCCCTTCACCGGGAGTGACTCTTTTAGCAATAACTGGCAGATGCTACAAACTCGGTCTGTTTTTGATTGCTTCTATAGTTTTTGCTTTGCACAGTGATATATATGATATATCCCGCACCTCATTCGACGAGGAAAGGGCCGACGATCCCTTCACCGGGAGTGACCCCTTTAGCAAAAACTAGAAAAGCCTCAAAATCACTCCATTTCAAAACTTCATTTGATTCTACAACGATATCAAGTTCATTACGCAATAGGTTTTCAGAAAAACCTGTCGTAGCCCTCCGTCATTTCAGATGAGTAGTAGTTAGTATTCGTGCTACGTTTGTTGGCCTGCGTCAAGGCGTAGTGTACGGTAGCTAACTAGTATTTATCTGCTTATTTAGGATATTGATATTAGGCCGTATAGGGCGATGTATACCCCTTGATGATGATATGTGCTGACGATATCGGTTTGTAAGAGATTGTCGATCAGTAGTCAGATCATGAGTATATTGAGGATATTAGTATTGTACTAGACATAGGTCAGTACCCTAGACTATGATATTGAATAAAGAGGATACCAGAGGAATGGTGTGAGGAATATGATATTGACCCGTACCCAGATTTGGGGATGCCGTACGACGGATTTACGTACGAGCTATATCTTGATGATTGATCCGCACTCTTGACCTGGGATGTCTGATTGTAGATATGGTATCAGATATGATATTATTGAGGCGGGATCACCGACTAATATATATACAGGTATGTATATGGATCGACTCAGATGTTAGGCGGTTTCCTTACCTGTAGTCCAGCTTGTTAGCTTAGCCCTTTAGTTTAGTTTAGTTATTAGATTAGATCCGATTCTTACCTATTTCAAAAACTAACGAATCGTGGATATTTTAAAAGACAGCCCAAGGGATCCTACGGATATTTCAAAAGACATATCTTTTCATAAAAACACCGTAGCCCCTATTTTCAAAACCCCATGATTCGTGTTATTTAAAAAGGCACCATTTGTAGGACTTATATTAGATTAATGCAGGTTAGTTACAGTTGCGTCTAGTATTCAGCTCCCGCGTATAATTGTGGTTCGCTTCGCATCGCATACTTATGTTATAATTTCTTATTACAATGTTGATATCATATTGTTAGGACACCAGCACCATTACCGATGATGCGTATGTACCACGTACACTTACTTACCGGCTCACACACATCTTCATCGGTAATTGCCATGTCACGTACACCTTAGAAAATATTATTGCTTGACATAGCGTACTTGCCTTATATGTTAGTTTAGACATTGTAGTTATTACCTGCTACTTCATGCATACTGTATTCATTGTTATGCCGCATTCATGAATTCTCATGCATATATTCACTATTTTACGTGTTATTGAGGTTTTGGATTCGGATTTCCATGAGATTTTCTTGATTTGGAGGAAAACCGCAAAAACATAAATAAACCTTTTCTCTCTCTTTTAAAATAAAAAGTGCGGTTTTTCCCATGATGTATGAGTCGTCCACCATGAGTTTGCTGATGGATTTCGAGTCCCGATTCGAGGAGACGGATGAACCGTTTCGGGTACATGGTGGACCCGGTAAGGTACCCCGGGGCAAGAAGCGCGTGATGATGACGATGTGAGCTTGGCAGGGGAGCACTGCCTACCGGTGATTTTACCCGACGTGTCGGATATCCGGAGGATACCGTCCTGGTCTTGAGATGGATGGTAGGGGCCGGTCTGGACTGACGGCGCCCTAGATATTGTGATTGAGACATTGAGATTTCGAGATATTGAGGTACAGACACTGTGATACAGAGATATCGAGATATTGGGATTACGTTTTGTGCCGATGCTAGGCACTCTTTTATGCTGATTTCATTATGATACCTCATTTTAAAAATACAAAGGAAATCTCACTAAATTATGAAAACAGTTCTTCATTTACATGTATTCTGTTTTCATGCATTCATACCTCATTCATTTGATATATTGCTACCTGAGGCACTGACACGGGCACATGAGATTACACTCGGGTTAGATATTTACCCTAGCCTTGTTATAGGTTGCATGTTATATATATTGAGGATATATTATGATCATTGACCTAGGTTGCGTTATTTATGCGATTTCTATTCATAGATGTTTTTTCTATTCACGAGTTGGCAACTCACCCCCGTTGTGCCCCAGTTTCTTGCAGGTTTGCCGTACAGGTTTCATTACGGCTTGTGGGCATAGTTTCCTTTGGATGATTTGCTAGTAGGTGGGTTTACTTGTATCGTACCCCCATTATATATCTTGTATATTATTATTCTGTTGTATCTAGAAGTTCCATCAACCAAACATGTATTTATTTTGAGATAGAGACCAGTGATGTTATTCCTTCGACCTTAGAGTCGCGCGTTATTTTTCTGCGGTTTTCTTGTGGATTTGAGTTTCCTTTTGAATTTTGATCCTTGCCGTTGGCGTTGTATATTATATTGCTTGTGTGGTTGTGACCGTCGATTGACGAAGAGCTAGCTCCCGCTTGGGGATGCCTTTTTATTGATTTCGTATACTATTCATGTTGTATCCCGTTTGGGGGCCAGTATTTACAAAGGAGACTCTGCCGAAATTTTCAGTAAATTTTGATGTTCTTAAAAACCGCATAATTCGGCTTATGCTATTAAAACTATTTGTTTTAAATTGGTTTTCTTCACTCTACTTCTTTTCTTGGTTTGGATTTCTAGGTTTTCGGTTTACTTAGATTACGTACGCCTCGAGGCGTTTCGTAGTTTAAGTGCCGGTCATGTTCCGTACTTTCGGGACGTGACAGAGGTTGACTTTCGGGTCATCTGTAGGGGACAACGTCCTTACAATGACTAGCTGTATTGATAAACTCCAGGACCTAGAGACCTCGTTGGGAAACGAGTCAGATACTGACTTGATTCTACAGTCTCTGCCTTCTACCCTGAAGGAAACCAGGGAAGAAGAAAGAAAGAGAAGGGCAACAGTTTCGGGATTTAATGTAGTAAAAGAGGAACGATCCTATTGTTATGGGACTGGGCATTGGCAGAAAGATTGCAGGGCTTTAGAAGCCAGTAGCCAGGATACGAAGCATATTGTTGCTTCGACTTCAAGTGTTTTTGTTATTGAGAACTGTTTGTCAATTAACTCTACTTCCTGGGCACTAGATACCGGAGCAGGATCTCATATCTGTAATTCAATACATGCTTTGAGAAACCGTAGAGTTATAAAGGTAGGTGATTGGTCTTTCAGAGTTGCAAACGGAATGAGCGTGGACGCTGAATCCGTCGGAGAATATCACCTAGGTTTGAAAAGTGGGCATATATTGATTCTACGTAACTGTTTGTATCTACCTAGTATGACTTGTAATATCATATCAGTGTCCTCACTTTCGAGAGAGGGATATGATTTTACATTCATAAGCGATGTAGTTAACATCCACCTAAATCAAGTTTTGATTGGGTCCGGTACATTAAATAACGGTATATACATATTATGTCAAGCTCAGGTTTTCAATGTCCAGAACACACTTAAAAGAAAGTCTCCAGAAATAAATCAGGCTTTCTTATGGCATTGTAGACTAGGTCACATCAATGAGAGAAGGCTGACTAAGTTACATAGAGAAGGATATTTGAATCCATTCGAATATCAATCTTATGCTACTTGTGAATCTTGTCTCATAGGAAAGATGACAAAGACTCTGTTCACTGGACACGGAGTAAGAGCAAGCGAGCTTTTGGGACTCATACACAGTGATGTGTGCGGTCCAATGTCTACACATACGCGAGGTGGTTATTCATACTTCATTACTTTTACGGATGATTTCTCTAGGTATGGATATGTCTTCTTAATGAAGCATAAATCCGATGCCTTTGAAAAATTCTAAGAATACAAGAATGAAGAGGAAAAACAAACAGGCAAGAGTATAAAAACACTGAGATCTGATCGAGGTGGTGAATACTTAAGTGTCGAGTTCCTGGGTTATTTAAAAGAGAATGAAATTCTCTCTCAGCTTACTCCTCCATGCACGCCACAACATAACGGTGTATCTGTCACGACCCGAATATTTCGACTCGGGACCGACACTTAACCACGCAATGTCTACAGGCGTAACGCGACTAAGAAAGCCGAACCCAAAAATCAAAACCATTTAAAAGTAGTGAGTGTTGAAAACATTCAATTAAAACATTTAGAAAACCTTAATAGCTCAATAAAGTTCTTTTTAAAATTTAATGATCCTTATAATAATTTTGGCAGCATTTTCTTTGTAAAAGTAACCCCGAAAATCGGGTATAAAACAGGATATAAGTGAAAATGATATATAAAGAAATAAAGCATCCTCAACGCGAAAAATCACGCCCAAAGGCGGAAACCATCACCACAAGAGTAATATACGATGCCATCGCGAAGAATGAGCAATAAGTAAACAACACAGAATAGTAAACTGCAATATATAACAGTCGGCTCCCACGAGCTCGACACCAGAATACAAAAATATACATCATCGTCCTCACACTGTCACTAAGTCCAGTACATATATGGTAGATGGAGAATACTAGATACAAAAGTGTGTACAAATAAGTAACTAGATACCACAACCCAACTAATAGCAAAATAGCTCTCGCACCAGCTGTAGTGATATCTGTAGCCAAAAGATGCAAAAGGGCAGCCTGCCGCGACTACTCTGAGGGGAAACCTGCAAATACTGTGGCACAACGGGGGTGAGTTGCCAACTTGTGAATAGAGATAACATATGAAGGTAATCACGAGCATGCACGTACTGCGCTACGCTATCATATGCCAGCAGGTAAATTTATATGCGACAAGCAGTAGGTGCAATAATTATGCAAATACTTTGTCAAGTAAAATAACTACAGGATGAGATACATGATAATCACTGCTGAGCATGGGATAAACAACATCTACACGGAATATCAATCGTGGAAAATATTCGGTGCCCAAAACTACACCCAAATCCCAAATAAACTCCGACGCCGGCACTCCCCTCGGCCCTCAAATCCTGTAAATCTCTGAGAATCACGAGTGCCCAACATCGGCACCCAAAATATCATAAAATACTCGTTCCCAGCATCGACACGCAAATCCTCATACATCGGGCTCTGTAAGTCCGGATCAGCCCATGGGCTCCGTCTTCGGTATCGGCCCTCGGCCCCGGCAGTACGGATCATCCCGCATCCATCCCGGATAACCGCCAGGTCCAACCAATCACCGGTAGGTACTCGCCCACCTCCAGGCTCAATCGGCAAAGTACATTGATCATCTTGCCAAGGGGAACCATACCGGGTCCACCACGAACCCATAAACGGATCATCCACTCCACGAATCGGGTTTCAAGCACACGTCTCAGCACCGAGAAAACGCGTTGTGGACGCACAAAAATATCATATCACAAGGAAATGGGTTTTCAAATAGTGCATCTTTTCTTAAATAATTCCACGGTCCTCAAAACCAGAAATCACATAAAAATCCAACACCAATGAGTAAATCAAATACGATGTGCTATGTACATCAAGTCAGAATATAGGTACAAGAGAGAAACCGCTTTTCTTAAGATAGTTTCAGTTTTCAAAGACAGCATACGGCTTCCAATTTCTATGAAAATCATATCGAATCATATGTGAAATGAACTACAGTATAATGATCATGGAAATTCTACAGTGAGTGTGTCATGGAATTACTAACGGTGTGTGTGTAACATGCCAATTAGTGCTCGTGCAACATGAACCGTTAGTAATAGTGCGGTGTTCTATCAATTCTAAGTTTACATACATATAGAAGGGAATGCAGTATGCAACAACAGTATCCATGAACAGTCAATGTAGGTAAATGCAATATGTATCTATAAGGTCCTATCAGCCATGACGCATAACGCCATGCGGGCGATATCCCCGTAGATGTTAAATCTACTCACCGTAGTCTCGCGCTAAGTGTAGCCGATGACTTGTTTCCCCTTCTTCGCCGCGTACGTCTCACTCTCCTGCGAACCTAGAATTATAAAATATATCACACATAAGCTCAAATCTACAAAAACGCGATATTATGGTCAAACTAGAAACCCACGTCGCAAACCAAGCGCGCGTGTGCGCGATACGCTAAAATGTGTGATTACGCTCCTGAAGCTAATCCGACACGTCGCGATACGCACCATACCCCAAACCCACACACGTATCACGTGTGTCGCGAAGATTTAAAATACGAGAAATAGGTTTTCACCTCCAGATTTTCATATAGAATTTGTTAGTGTTTATGCCCTAGAAGGCCATTACTGTATCATACTAGCTTGTATATTACTTAATGGAAGCTTGGGATATTCACATGTATATAACAGTCTTGCTAAACATGGTAGTATGCTACTTGGTTTTTCTATCTTAATATGTGAGTGTACGTATTGATAGAGCTCTTAGGATCTTGCTTGACTACCAGCGTTGTGATGGCAGTCACACTAGTGGGGGCTGGGTTGTCTACAAGCACATCCTTATTCAGGTCCCTGGTCGTTGGATTATCGAGACAGAGCATCGATATTCCGGAGTAGACTAGTGTGTACGCTTCTCATCCCAGTTGGGGAGATGGTCTGTCCCACAGCCGTCAGTACGTCGTACTGGAGATAGTATACAGGTGCTCGTTAGGTTACGGGTACACCGGACAGGACTCACAGGGAACTGTTGGTTGGTTTTATACCAGTCATCAGTGAACAGTTCCCAGGTGACATGAGTACAGAGTAGTCCGCAGACTTGACACTGCTACTTCGCCTCGAGTGTGTCCCACTGTTCTTAGATTGCTACCCTACCACGGCTCAAAGGAGTCGTGCAAACAGGTAGCAGTTGGGTGCAGTCCCGAGCACTTGGAGGCAGTGGCGGTTAGACAGGATTCGCCCCTCCCGGTATTGGGAGTTGATATCGCACTGTGTCAGAGAGCCATTACGCAAAGTACCTGGCCAGGGCAAGCGAGATTTGCTGGTAGGTTCCAGTAGTTTCTTAGGGTGTAATGGGCTTCCCTCCGACACGACTTATACCGCTATTAGGGGACTGACGCTTGCCGCCCCCTAGGCAGGATATGCGATAGTCTTGGAAGAACGGACCGGACTGTATGGAGATTGTCACATCAGACTCAGTAGGAGTTCGGATGGGTTTCCTCATCGGCCTTCTTATCGACAACTACCTGGGGACCGTTACGTACAGCTAGTGCCGCTTGCGGTCTGTGGTTAAACCCACTGCCAGCGTAGTAGTCGAGTCTCTAGAGTCCCACACAGAGAGTTTCCTACTCCAGGCGAAACAATATAGAGGTCGTATGGTTTTACGACAAGGGTTCGGACGCATACGTGCGTTTACGCGCGTACGACTTTCGGACAGTTTTTACCAGTCGGCTTTGGTTTAAGCCAGTTACTGTTATCCGGTTATTGGATTTTTACAGTCTAAAGTTTTTTCGTGTTTTCACGGATCGGAGGGGCATTCTCGTAATTGCGCGAGAAGCTTCTAGAAGATGGTGACTAAGGAGGTTTAGGTGGCATATACTTTGGATAAGATTAGTGAGTCATGAGAGTGATTCATCATTGTCATTATTGCACCATAAATGATTAATGACTCATGCTAATGAATCACCACTTAACATTTATGAAGCATGCTTATTCATCACATTTATTCATTTATTCTTTAATGATAATGCTTCATTATATGTTGTGATACTCACAATCTTATCTCATAATTTATCTACACATTCTCTCTCCTCAAGCTCTCATCTTCAAACCCTAATCCTTACACCTCATGTGTTGAGATCAAAGGATTAGAAAGACTAATCAATCCATAACCATCACTCTATTTCATTCTATCTTCTTTGATTAGCAATCCAAGAAGATTAGTTACCTCAAGTTAGAGGTTTAGTTTGGAGTTTTGCTCTCGGGTGGATCGTCTACTACCTAGAGAAGGCCGAGGAGAACAAGGAGATCGTAAAGACGAAGGACTGGTTTCATTAGGTATAATCCCTAAACACAATAGTTAGGAACACTTTGTGTTTGGTTATTTATAGTTTAGCTTCGATTCAAAAGGTTAGTCGATGTTCGTTCACTAAACAAGTTCGTTTTTGAAAATTCCGCCTCCCCACAAGTATTGGGGTGTACTACATCGACTTACAGTGGTATCAGAGCCTCGCTAAACAATAAATAACTTAATTGCAAATTTGTACGAATTTCGAACGGAAAAACGAAGCCGGAAAACCCTAAAAAACATCAGTTTCTGTCGATTTTAAAATGATGTCCTAAAATTTTTCAGGTAAGTGCAGAAAGCTTGAAATGAACACAGAAGAACACCCAAGAAATTTGGGTTCCTGATTCGTCTACAGTGCCGCGGAACCGCGGCGGATCCCACCGATCCGCCGCGCTTGCGCCGCCGAGTTGACGAGTCAGGAACTCGTTTTTCTTGTGTGGGTCCCCTGTGGTTTTTTGGATTTTCTGGAATATTTTAATTTTGCTCAGGTTTCCAGTTTACAGAGAAGTTTTTGGAGCAATATTAAAGATGTTTAATCGATCGAAATTGTACAGTATTTGCATATTGGATTATATCTGTGATTGTATAATGTGTTCGTAAACCTCCCCTAACTGCTAGTATGTCGGTTGGCAGGGGGTTGCACATTTCTGTAATGATTTTATCTGTTTGTGCATATGAACTGTAATTGGACTGTTGTGGTATAGCCGGGGTTATGTGATGGGTTATCATTTAATTCATTTGATGTAAATGTAATTTGTTGTAATATTATTTTGCGGGGCACATCCAGGTTGCGGTTGTAGCCACCGTTGTATTATTTCATTTTACTGTTTTTGCTCCTAGGACTGACCCAAGGTGGGGTACACAAACTGCCGGGTGGGTAGTTTGCCGTACCCGTAGGGGTCGAGGGTGGGGTAATGGCTATTCATCACAACTGTGTTATCCGTCTTTTCTTGCAGGCTCAAAAGAAATACGGATTGCTAGCAATTCCAATTAAGTTCATCTGTGTTCTGGAATGTATATCATTGCGTCAGACGAATGTAAAATATCTATATATATGATAGCTATTTAGACGTCACTTATGTTTTACACCCGCGCTAGCCCAGCCCCCGCTCTGTCGTTAGTTAAGTAACCTAACGGGTGATGACGGGACCCCGTAGCGAATGCGGATGGCATAAGAGGACGTTGTATTTTCGTTGTTTTCTGCAATGATAGGTTAATGATGGGACGTATTATCTATAATGCAAAGAAAATAAACCAAGTTTAAATCGTTGGAACAATTTAAAAGAAACCACTCGGTTATTTTAAAAAACAGATATTTTTAAATGCGGAGCTTTAACCACTCCTTTTAAAAAGCTATCAGGTTCCTTCGGTTATATCAAGTTCACTACGTTCACGGTTTCGCCAAAACCAGTCGTAGCCCTCCGTCATTTCTTATGGATGGTCAGTAGTATTCAAGCTATGCTTGTTGGCATACGTCAAGGCATAGTGTTTGGTTGCTGCTGGGGTATTCATTTGTTGCATAGATAGATGTGTTGGTTTGGGACAGTCGCATTACCTTGTTGGCATACGTCAAGGGTATATACGGGTGGGTTCAAATTAACAAGATAATGATGGGCAGAACTTGACATGTGACTTATGATTTGTTGGTATACGTCAAGGTCATAAGAGCATGGGGCAAAAACTTATATCGGGAATTTCTAAAGAAACTGAAATTTGCAAAGAGATGCATACCATTTGGAGTTTGATGAATGTTGGTAGGATTCCTTCAACATTATCATACGATGATATTTGGATCCCGATCCTACTGTGAGTATATCCTACTGTGAGTATATGCTACTTATCAGGATATTCGTCACTTAACGATCAATGCTATAAACCTAGTAGGTGTCCAGAAAAGTGTCAGCGGGGTTATGCCCCCAGAGAAAACAGGTTATTTAATTAAGGAACTTCGCGAAAGCGTTGGAAAACCTCCCTCGAAGTATCGACACCAGCCTGGCTGAACGGTTAAGCAAGTATTGTACGGTGAGAATAGTCCTGGCTAATTCTTCTTTTATGGTTTGAGGAAAAATTCGAGAAACAGTGGGAGCCATCCAGTTTAGATAAACTAAAAACCACTCTAAACTTGCAAGAGCATCATGCTAAAGAGTTTTCTTCTCTCTCTCCTAATTGCAGCGACCCTGAAAATGACTGGACTTAAGTTACTTTTAGAGAAAAATATACTGACAGGACCAAACTATAAAGATTGGCTGCGGAATGTCAAAATGGCTTTGACCTATGACAAACTGGGGTACGTCCTCACCGCTACGGCACCTGCTGTCCCTGGTCCCAAATCCAGCAATGCGGATAAGGAAATCTGCAAAACCTGGGATTTAGATTGCGCGAAAGCCAAGTGCATCGTGCTTGCCTCGATGAACAATGAACATCAGAGGAGGCACGAGGATATGGACCTTGATGGCATATTTCTCCATACAAAGGAACTTTATGGAGAGCAATCTCGTATAGCAAGATACGAGACCTCAAAGAACTTGTTTCGAGCGAGGTTGGCTGTCGGGTCATCGGTAGGAGAACATGTCCTAAAGATGATCGGCTATATAGAAGAGCTCGCAGACCTTGGGACGACTTTGGATAATGAGCTCTATACAGACCTTATTCTCTAGTCCCTTCCTCACACCTACGCCCAGTTTATCCTGAACTTCAACCTTCAAAGAAAAGAAGTTGAACTTCCGGAACTCCTGAACATGTTAAGGAGTGGAGAGGGCACCTTGAATAATTCAAGGGAAACACCCGCTATGTTTGTTGGCGGTACATCTTCTTCCGGGTCCAAGGCTAGGGCCAAAGGAAGGAAGAAGAAGGCCGCACCCAGACCTAGAGGAGGTGTTAGTAAGGTGGGAGGGAAGGGAAAGAAAAAGTTTGCGGTACCGATAGTTGGCCAGGATGAGTGCTTCCATTGTCACAGGAAAGGGCACTGGAAGAAGGATTGCAAGGCGTGGAACGCCAAGAACCAGGAACCGAAGCAAGCTGTGGCTTCGACTTCAGGTGTGTTTGTAATTGAGAATTGTCTGTCGATCAACTCTACTTCCTGGGTATTGGATACCGGATCAGGATCTCATATTTGCAATTCATTGCAGGCACTGAGAAACCGTAGAGTGCTGAAGGAAGGTGATATGGCCCTAAAGGTTGCTAACGGAGCTAGCGTGGGAGCTGCGTCCGTCGGGGATTATCACCTAGGATTGACGAGTGGACACATTTTGGTTTTACATAACTGTTATTTTGTACCAAGCTTAACGTGTAATATCATATCAGTTTCCTTGTTATCAAATAAAGGTTATGATTTCACGTTTGTAAGAGATGTTGTCAACATCCACCTTAATCATGGTTTGATTGGGTCAGGTACATTAAATAACGGCATATATGTTTTAAACCAACTCCAAATTTTCAATGTCCAGAACACACTAAAAAGAAAGTCTCCAGATTTAAATAAAGCTTTCTTATGGTATTGTAGACTGGGTCACATCAATGAGAGAAGGTTGACTAAGTTGCATAGAGAAGGATATTTGGACTCGTTCGAATATCAATCTTATGACACTTGTCAATCTTGTCTCAAAGGAAAGATGACAAAGACTCCATTCACTGGACAAGGAGTAAGAGCGAGCGAGCTCTTAGGACTCATACACAGCGATGTATGTGGTCCAATGTCTACACATGCGAGAGGTGGTTATTCCTACTTCATTACTTTTACAGATGATTTCTCTAGGTTTGGACATGTCTTCTTGATGAAGCATAAATCCGAGGCCTTTGAGAAATTCCTGGAATACAAGAGTGAAGCGGAAAACCAAACAGGCAAAAGTATTAAGACACTGAGATCTGATCGAGGTGGAGAATACTTAAGTGCCGAGTTCCTAGGTTACCTAAAAGAGAAAGGAATTCTCTCTCAGCTTACTCCTCCATACACTCCACAGCACAACGATGTATCGGAGAGACGGAATCGAACCCTATTGGATATGGTACGATCCATGATGAGTAATGCTGAGTTACCGCGATCTTTCTGGCGGTATGCGCTAGAATCAGCGATACATCTTTTGAACAGAGTTCCAACCAAAACTGTGCCTACCACACCATATCAGATGTGGAGTGGGAAGAGACCCTATCTTCAGTACCTGAAGATAGGGGATTTCCAGCTTTTGTAAAAAAGTAGCATCCGGACAAGCTCGAGGCACGCTCAGTAGAGTGTAAGTTTGTGGGATATCCAAAGAACTCTACAGGATATTGTTTCTATTACGCAGAGGAACAAAAGGTCTTTGTTTCTTGTCATGCCCGCTTCTTAGAAACTGAATTTTTAGAAAATCAGAAGAGTGGGAGCGTAGTAGAACTGGAAGAAATTCCAGAACCACAAGCTGCTACTGAAAGTTTGGTAGAACCAGAGGTTCAAGAAGAACAGAACATTCCCGCACCCCTCCGCAGGAGTAGTAGGCCGTCTCATCCGCCTCAGAGATACTACGGTTTTTTCATAGACGGGGATAGAGAGGATTGCATCATAGATGATGATGAACCTACTGACTTCCAGCAGGCCATCCAGAGCGGCGACTCGGTACGATGGCTAGATGCAATGCGAACCGAAATGGAGTCCATGTACACCAACAAAGTATAGACTTTGGACTTTGCTCCAGATGGGGTAAAACCCATAGGATGCAAATGGATCTTCAAGAAAAAGATTGGTGTAGATGGACAGGTGGAAACCTATAAGGCTAGACTTATTGCAAAGGGTTTTCGTCAAAGACCTGGTTTGGACTATGACGAAACTTTTTCTCCAGTGGCTATGCTCAAATCCATTCGGGTCCTTCTTGCTATTGCTGCCTTCCATGATTATGAAATCTGGCAGATGGACGTAAAGACGGCTTTTCTGAATGGAAATTTAGAAGAGAGCGTCTATATGGATCAGCCAGAGGGTTTCAATAAGAGTGGGAGCAGCGGGAAAGTATGCAAGCTGCTTAAGTCCATTTATGGACTAAAGCAGGCATCGCGGAGTTGGAACATCTGTTTTGATGAGACAGTCAAAGAATATGACTATATCAAAAATCCAGATGAACCGTGCATATATAGTAAAGTTGTAGCCAGAAGTGTTGTATTCCTCGTCTTGTACGTGGATGACATTCTATTGATAGGAAATGACATTCCTATGCTACAATCTGTCAAAGGATTCTTGTCACACAGGTTCTCCATGAAAGACCTGGGTGATGCCTCTTACATTCTGGGGATCCGGATCTATCGTGATAGATCCAAGAGGATGTTGGGACTTTCGCAGTCCAGGTATATCGACACTATACTGAAAAGATTCAGTATGGAAGATTCTAAGCGCGGTAATCTACCGGCTTGTCACGGAATCACCCTCTCCAAAGAGATGTCTCCCAAGACTGATTTGGAAAGGGAACGCATGTCTATTATACCCTACGCTTCTGCGGTAGGTTCTATAATGTATGCGATGTTGTGCACCAGACCAGATGTAGCTTACGCACTAAGCGTGGTAAGCCGGTATCAGTCAGACCCAGGGGAGAAGCACTGGATAGCAGTAAAGAACATTCTCAAGTACCTGAGGAGGACTAAGGAGATGTTCTTGGTTTACGGCGGAAAAGACCTCAGGTTGGAGGCCTTTACTGATTCCGGCTTCCAGAGTGATAAGGACGATTCTAAGTCCATGTCGGGTTATGTCTTTACCCTCAATGGAGGGGCGGTGTGCTGGAAGAGCTCCAAGCAGGACACCGTTGCTGACTCGACGATGGAAGCAGAGTATATAGCTGCTTGCGATGCCGCAAAAGAAGCAGTCTGGATGAAGAAGTTCCTAACAGAACTTCAGGGGGTTCCTACCATAGTTGATCCAGTACCTCTGTATTGTGACAACAACGGAGCTATAGCTTTAGCGAAGGAACCAAGGTCCCATCAGAAGTCCAGACACATCTTGAGGCGGTATCACCTGATCAGGGAGATCATTGATCGTCAGGAGATCGAGGTTCGGAGAGTTGCTTCAGAAGAGAACATTACTGATCCATTCACGAAGGCCCTACCTCAGACGCAGTTCGAGAGGCTACTCAAGATCATTGGTCTTCGATATGCCAGTACATGGCCCTAGTGCAAGTAGGAGATTGTTAGTGTTTATGCCCTAGAAGGCCATTACTGTATCATACTAGCTTGTATATTACTTAATGGAAGCTTGGGATATTCACATGTATATAACAGTCTTGCAAAACATGGTAGTATGCTACTTGGTTTTTCTATCTTAATATGTGAGTGTACGTATTGATAGAGCTCTTAGGATCTTGCTTGACTACCAGCGTTGTGATGGCAGTCACACTAGTGGGGGCTGGGTAGTCTACAAGCACATACTTATTCAGGTCCCTGGTCGTTGGATTATCGAGACAGAGCATCGATATTCCGGAGTAGACTAGTGTGTACGCTTCTCATCCCAGTTGGGGAGATGGTCTGTCCCACAGCCGTCAGTACGTCGTACTGGAGATAGTATACAGGTGCTCGTTAGGTTACGGGTACACCGGACAGGACTCACAGGGAACTGTTGGTTGGTTTTATACCAGTCGTCAGTGAACAGTTCCCAGGTGACATGGGTACAGCGTAGTCCGCAGACTTGACACTGCTACTTCGCCTCGAGTGTGTCCCACTGTTCTTAGATTGCTACCCTACCACGGCTCAAAGGAGTCGTGCAAACAGGTAGCAGTTGGGTGCAGTCCCGAGCACTTGGAGGCAGTGGCGGTTAGACAGGATTCGCCCCTCCCGGTATTGGGAGTTGATATCGCACTGTGTCAGAGAGCCATTACGCAAAGTCCCTGGCCAGGGCAAGCGAGATTTGCTGGTAGGTTCCAGTAGTTTCTCAGGGTGTAATGGGCTTCCCTCCGACACGACTTATACCGCTATTAGGGGACTGACGCTTGCCTCCCCCTAGGCAGGATATGCGATAGTCTTGGACGAACGGACCGGACTGTATCGAGATTGTCACATCAGACTCAGTAGGAGTTCGGATGGGTTTCCTCATCGGCCTTCTTATCGACAACTACCTGGGGACCGATACGTACAGCTAGTGCCGCTTGCGGTCTGTGGTTAAACCCACTGCCAGCGTAGTAGTCGAGTCTCTAGAGTCCCACACAGAGAGTTTCCTACTCCAGGCGAAATGATATAGAGGTCGTATGGTTTTACGACAAGGGTTCGGACGCATACGTGCGTTTACGCGCGTATGACTTTTGGACAGTTTTTACCAGTCGGCTTTGGTTTAAGCCAGTTACTGGTATCCGGTTATTGGATTTTTACAGTGTAAAGTTTTTCCGTGTTTTCACGGATCGGAGGGGCATTCTCGTAATTGCGCGAGAAGCTTCTAGAAGATGGTGACTAAGGAGGTTTAGGTGGCATATACTTTGGATAAGATTAGTGAGTCATGAGAGTGATTCATCATTGTCATTATTGCACCATAAATGATTAATGACTCATGCTAATGAATCACCACTTAACATTTATGAAGCATGCTTATTCATCACATTTATTCATTTATTCTTTAATGAGAATGCTTCATAATATGTTATGATACTCACAATCTTATCTCATAATTTATCTACACATTCTCTCTCCTCAAGCTCTCATCTTCAAACCCTAATCCTTACACCTCATGTGTTGAGATCAAAGGATTAGAAAGACTAATCAATCCATAACCATCACTCTATTTCATTCTATCTTCTTTGATTAGCAATCCAAGAAGATTAGTTACCTCAAGTTAGAGGTTTAGTTTGGAGTTTTTCTCTCGGGTGGATCGTCTACTACCTAGAGAAGGCCGAGGAGAACAAGGAGATCGTAAAGACGAAGGACTGGTTTCATTAGGTATAATCCCTAAACACAATAGTTAGAAACACTTTGTGTTTGGTTATTTATAGTTTAGCTTCGATTCAAGCGGTTAGTCGATGTTCGTTCACTAAACAAGTTCGTTTTTGAAAATTCCGCCTCCCCACAAGTATTGGGGTGTACTACATCGACTTACAGAATTGATATTACAAAAATATATATACCATAACACCCCATATATCAGCAGACACCAACCACCAAAACCCTAACCCACATTTCTTCTATCTGGCCGCAAATTGCGGCCAGAATGAGTTTTTCGGCGGCCTGGGTAGGGGGGTGGGCTCCCGGGTTTGGTGTGTGCACTCTATACCCCCTACACAAACTACAGTAAATACAATTTTATTCTGAAACACCCCGGGTAGAAGCAGATTCAACAGAACCCAATTTCAAGTTAAAAATCACACTTTTGCACTAAAATGATACTTTAGGGTATATTTGTGAAATCTGAAACAAACCCAAGTCTAAAACTACATTAATATCACATTACCAAACTAATCAAGCCAAAAAAAGTTAATTTTTATCATAACCTCACTAAATCCACTTATATAGTACAAAACATGCATAAAATGTGATATTTTGCTAAAAATACTACAAGTTATGGAAAAGGGGTGCTAAGGGTGAGTTAATACCTTCAAAAGATCTTAAGAAACACCAAAAGCCCCAGATCTAGCCTCAAGTATGCTGTCTTGCCACCAAACACCTCAATGAGCCATTAAACCAAGGTTTTGTGAAGGAAAAAGGTTAGATTTGTGTAGGGTTTGAATGAGGATCTAAATAGAAGTGAAAAGAGAAGAGAAAATGAGGAAAAATGAGGGTTTTCTGTAGAAATTCTGAATGAAGAGAAAAGAGAGAGAGGAGAAGAAAAATGGGTCAAAAGGTCAAACTTCCCTACCTAACACCATGCCTCATTTGTTTAATTGAAATCTTTGAATTTTAAAAGGGTTTTGACTTGTTTTGAAATGGTGGGGATAAATTATCAACCATGCAACAAATGAAGAGGGTTAACATGTTACACTAAAAAAAACCTAAGTCAAAAACTTGGCTAAGTGTGCATGTATGCACTTAACACAAAATCACTCACTTAGGGAAACATGACTAAAATAATTAATAACTGTCACGACCCGAGAATTCGACTCGTGACCGGCACTTAACCACGCAACGTCTACAGGCGTAACGCTGCTAAGTAAGCCGAACCCAGAAATCAAAACCAATAATATAGAGTGATTAAAACATTTTTCGTAAAAACAGTCATACATGTCTGAAAAGCTTCCATTTATTTAGTAGAAATCCTTTTATGTTCAAGAGTTATAACTTTTGTAATTTTGGTAACATTTCCTTTTTAAAACATTAGCCCCGCGAGTCGGGTAAAAGCAAGGTGTAACAGAAATAACAAGTGACATGAATGAAGCATCACAATATGATATACGACGCCGTAGCGAAGAGTACCCAGTAAAGCAAGGACAAAATCATAAAAGATGAGACTGCATAAAGTAAAGTCGGCTCACATGCGAGCTCGACACCAGAATATAAAATCATACATATCGTCCTCTCAACTGTCTCTAAGTCAATACAGAAAGGTAGATGGAGAATACTAGATACATCAATATACAACTGAAATGATAACAGATACCGTACAAAACCCACCTAAACAGCAAAAAGGCTAACTCGCCTCAGAAAGGGTATCTGTGCCAAAAGATGCGGTAACAGCCAGCCGTGACTACTCCCAAGGGCAACCTGCAAATACTGTGGCACAACGGGGGTGAGTTGCCAACTCGTGAATAGAGATAACATATAAGGGTGATCGCGAGCATGCACATATAGCGTGGCTCTACTAATGCCATCAGATGATATCAATGCATGTCAAATAGAGGATGCAATAGTAATGCAAATACTCTAACAGGTAAATGCTACAGGATGAGATATATAGTAGTCAATACTGAATATGGGGTAAATAACATCTACATGGACTATGTCAACATGGAAAACCATAATCGGTGCCTCAGGCTGCACTCAAATCCCAAATACACTCAGGCGCCGGCACACCCATCGGCCCTCAAATCCTGTACATCTCTGAGAAATCACGAGTGCCCAACATCGGCACCCAAAATATCATAAAATACTCGTGTCCAGCATCGACACGCAAATCCTCGTATATCGGGCTCCGTCAGTCCGGATCGGCCCACGGGGTCCGTCTGCGGTGTCGGCCCTCGGCCCCGGCAGTACGGATCATCCCGCATCCATCTCTCGACTTTGGTCAGTATCCACCGGACAACTGCCAGGTCCAACCAATCACCGGTAGGTACTCGCCCGCCTCCAGGCTCAATCGGCAAACCCATCGATCATCTCGCCGAGGGGAACCATACCTGGCCCACCACGAACCCGCAAACGGAACATCCACTCCTCGAATCGGGTTTCAAGCACACGTCTCAGCACCGAGAAAACGCGTGTTGGACACACCAAAATATCATATCACGAGGTACCGGGTTTTTCAAAATAGTGCATTTTGTCTTAAATACTTCCACGGTCCTCAAAACAGAAATCACATGAAAATCCAACACCAATAGTAAATCCAATGCGAGGTACAATATACATCAATCCATGGTATGGGTATAAGGGGAAAACCGCTTTATTAAGTAGTTCCGTTTCCGGTTTTAAAAGATGTCATGCGGCTCCCAATATACATGAAAGTCATATCAAATCACATATGAAGCGAACTATAGCAATATAATCATGGCAGCTCTACAGTGAGTGTGGCATGGCAATTACTAACGGTGTGTGTGTAGCATGCAAATAGTGCCCGTGCAACATAAACCGTTAGTAATAGTGCGGTGTTCTATCAGTTCTAAGCATATATCTATAAACACATAGCAGGGAATGCGATATGCAATGACAGTCCATCGGGGTAAATGCAATATGTAATACTAAGGTCCTATCAGCCCTGACGCATAACGCCATGCGGGCGATATCCCCGTAGATGTGAAATCTACTCACCGTGTCTCACGCTAAGTGTAGCCGACGACTTGCTTGCCCTTCTTCGCAGCGTCCGTCTCACTGGCCTGCGAACCTAGAATCACATTCACATATCACACATATAAGCTCAATTTCACCAAAAACGCGACATTACGGTCAAACTAGAAACTCGTGTCACAAACTAATCGCGCGTGTGTGCGATACGCTAAAACGTGTGATCACGCGCCTGAAACTACCCCGACGCGCCGCGATACGCAGAAACCCAAACCTACTCACGTATCACGCGTGTCGCGAAGGTTTAGAAAAACGGCAAAACAGGTATTTGGTCCCAGATTTCTACACAGAGATAGATTTACAAAACTATATATATAACAACACCCTACACACCAGAACACACCTAATGGACCAAACAACACCCAAATCCCTACCCATCTGGCCGCAAATTGCGGCCAGAATGAGAATTTCGGCGGCCAACTGTAGCAGGTAGGGGGTCGGGTTTCACCTGGGGTATCAGAACATCACCATTATACTACAGTACTCTCAATATCATTCAGATCTCATCGGGTCAATAGCAGATCCAGAAAAACTCATATTTGCACAAAAACGACATTTTGCATCGAATAGTGAAACTGGTGGTATTTTAGTGCAACTGGGGTTAAACTAAGTTAATATGGTCTCAATAAACCACTAACAACCTACTGAAACCAAATCACACCACACTAGCACAAGATTCCCACAAAACACCTCATATCACACTAAAACGCACTAAAAACCATTAACCGATGCAAATCTACACTAACCAAGCTAACTAGGGAAGCAAGTTAGGAAGTATACCTCTTACTTAACCCTAGGAAGTTGCAGGAAGATGAAGAAGTGGAGGGGAAGAAGCTGCAGTTGCTGCTGTTGCTGTTCACTGCTGTTGCTGCTACTGATCTCTGCTGCTGCTGCTGCTACTTCTTGCTGCTGCTGCTGCTCTCATGCTGCTGCTGCTGCTTCCATGTTGCTGCTGCTGCTTCTGGCCTCAGGTAAGTGTGTGTGTGTGTGAGAGTGTGAGGGTGTGAGAGTTTGAGGGAAAAACAAAAAGGAAATGAGAGGCAACAATCATCTCTCACTTGTCAACCCTCCTCTCTCTCTATTCATTAATGGCAAGCATGGCTTGAGCCATGATGCCCTCTCTCTCTCTCTCACAAGTCAACACTCAAAACAAATTTCAATTTTAAGTAACTACTAATTAACTAATTGACCCAAATAAAAACCCATAAGACTTAATCCTATGATTAACCCACCATGGTTAATAATTATGGTATTAAATTAATTTAAAAAAACCTAGTTTACATGCACATGTGTGTGCAAGCCTAGGAAAATTTTGGAAAAATATTTATTAAATTAGGAAAAATATTTAAAACTCAATTTGGTAAACTTTTTATTAAAACCCATTATTTGAATATATTTAGTCGCTAAACAAATCCTAAGGTGTTACAATCTCTCCCCCTTAAAGAAATTCGTCCCCGAATTTCAAAAATCTAACTACGGTTACCTTCAAAAAGATGGGGATACGTCTTCATCATCTCCCTTTCGGTCTCCTAAGTGACCTCTTCACGGTTCTGACCACGCCAAAGTACCTTAACTGATGGAATGTTCTTCGATCTCAATTTCTTCACTTGTCGATCCAAGATCATCACCGGTTGCTCTGCATAGGAAAGGTCACGCTCAAGCTGGATCGTCGGATGCTGAATCGCATGCGAAGGATCATGAAGATATCTGCGGAGCATCGAGACATGAAATACGGGGTGCACATCTGGAAAGCTGGGCGGAAGGGCTAAACGGTAGGCTACTGCACCAACACGCTCGAGGATCTCGAAGGGGCCCACATACCTGGGACTGAGCTTCCCCTTTTTCCCAAACCTCATCACACCTTTCATTGGGGAGACCCTCAAGAAAACATGATCACCAACAGAAAACTCAAGTCTGCGTCGCCGACGGTCCGCATAAGACCTCTGCCTACGCTGGGCTGCTCTCATCCTATCGCGAATCAACTGGATCTTCGCTGTCGTCTCCTCAACGATCCGTGGTCCTAAGATACTGCTCTCACTGAGCTCTGTCCAACAAGTGGGCGACCTGCATCTTCTCCCATAAAGAGCCTCAAATGGTGCCATCTGAATGGTCTCCTGGTAGCTGTTATTGTAGGAGAACTCTACTAAGGGCAAATGATGATCCCAGCTACCTCCGAAATCTAATACACAAGCTCTGAGCATGTCCTCGAGAGTCTGGATGGTCCGCTCTGACTGTCCGTCGGTCTGCGGATGAAAAGCCGTGCTGAAACTCAAGCGAGTGCCCAAAGCCTCCTGAAGCCTCTGCCATAGTCTACTGGTAAACTGGGTGCCTCTGTCGGACACAATACATGTCGGGACTCCGTGTAGTCGCACTATCTTATCAATGTAGATCTGGGCATACTGAGTAAATCCGAAAGTCGTCTTCACCGGTAGGAAGTGAGCCGCTTTCGTCAAACGATCCACGATCACCCAGATGGAGTCATACCCCCGACTAGTCCTGGGTAGACCCACAACGAAATCCATCGAAATCTGTTCCCATTTCCACTCCGGAATGGGCAACGGCTGTAGCTCTCCTGCGGGCCTCTGGTGCTCAGCCTTGACTTGCTGACAAGTCAGGCATCTCGACACAAAATCTACGATGTCCCTCTTCATTCCGTCCCACCAATAAACATCTCTCATATCGTGATACATCTTGGTGGAACCGGGATGGACGCTATACACCGATCGATGTGCCTCCTCAAGAATCTCGCGCCTCAGTCCCTTAACATCTGGTATGCACAGTCTGACTCCAAACCGTAGTATCCCCTGATCATCGATCACGAACTCGGAAAACCTGCCCTGTCCAATCTGTGCCATGATCTCTAAACATCGGTCATCACTGAGCTGTGCCTCACGTATACGATCGATCAAGTGTGGCCGTGCACGGACATGCGCTATCTGTCCTCCAATCGGCGTGAACTCGAACTGTACCCGGCTGTCGCATAATATCTGCCAATCTGCGGATGACTGCTCCTGTACTGCGCTCAAACAAGATAGGCTACTCCCGGGCCTCCTGCTCAAAGCATCCGCCACCACATTTGCCTTGCCCGGGTGATATAAGATCTCGCAGTCGTAATCCTTCACTAATTCCATCCATCGACGCTGTCGAAGGTTCAGATCCCGCTGCTGAAATATGTATTTCAGACTCTTGTGATCCGTGAATATCTGGCACGACTCGCCGTATAGGTAATGTCGCCAGATCTTAAGTGCGAAGACCACTGCTGCCATCTCCAAATCATGAGTGGGGTAGTTTTGTTCATGTCTCTTCAATTGTCGCGAAGCATACGCGATCACCCTGTCGTGCTGCATCAAAACGCATCCCAACCCCACTCGAGAAGCATCACAGAAGACCACAAATCCGCCCGGTCCGGAAGGTAAAGATAACACCGGTGCCGTCGTCAGCCTAGTCCATAACTACTGGAAACTGTGCTCGCACACCTCCGTCCAAACGAAAGGAACTTCCTTCCGGGTCAACCCGGTCAACGGTGTAGCAATACGGGAGAAGTCCTGCACAGAACGCCTGTAGTAATCGGCCAACCCCAAAAAGCTGCGAATCTCCGTCACCGATGTGGGTCTGGGCCAACGCTGAACGGCCTCGATCTTCCTCGGGTCTACACATATACCGTCTCGTGAAATCACGTGACCCAAGAAGTCTACGCTGTCCAGCCAAAAAGCACACTTGGAAAATTTCGCATAAAGCTGGTGCTCCCTCAATGTCTGCAATGTAATCCGCAAGTGCTGCTCGTGCTCCTCACTACTCCGGGAATACACCAAGATATCGTCAATGAAGACTATAATGAACAGATCCAAGTAAGGCCGGAAAATACGGTTCATCAAATCCATGAAGGCTGCTGGCGCATTGGTGAGTCCGAACGACATCACCAAAAACTCATAATGGCCGTAGCGCGTACGAAAGGCTGTCCGGGGAATGTCCTCCTGTCGAACCCGCAGCTGATGATAGCCCGATCGCAAATCGATCCTCGAAAAGTACCTTTCCCCCTGGAGCTGGTCGAACAAATCGTCGATACGCGGCAAAGGATACCTGTTCCGCACTGTCACCCTGTTCAGCTGGCGGTAGTCGATACAAAGACGCAAACTGTCGTCCTTCTTCCTGACGAACAGGACTGGAGCACCCCAAGGAGAAACACTGGGTCGAATAAGTCCCTTGTCCAGCAAATCTTGCAACTGACCCTTCAACTCTCGAAGTTCCGCCGGGGCCATCCGATAAGGCGGTATAGAAATAGGCCCCGAACCAGGAACCAAATCAATACAGAAAGAAATGTCGCGCTCGGGCGGCAACCCAGGAAGCTCGTCAGGGAACACATCAGGAAACTCGCTAACAACCGGAACCTGGTCCAATGGAACCAGTGTAGCGCGAGCATCGCAAACATAGGCGAGAAATCCCTGACATCCCTTCCTCAAAAGCTGTCCAGCGCGAAAAGAAGAAACCACACTGTGAGGGGCGGCACCACGGTCCCCCAACACAACAAAAACCGACTCACCGGGGAAACAGAATCTAACTGTCTTCTCGCGGCAGTCCACAGAAGCATAGCACGTGGCTAACCAATCCATGCCCAAAAGAACGTCGAAGTCCAACATCTCCAGAAGGATCAAGTCGATAGGCAACTCTCTCTCGCCAATACAGACGATACATGATCGGAACACGTGCCTAGCCACAAACGACTCTCCCACCGGAGTGGTCACCACAAGCGGCTGATCAAGCAAGCCGGACACTCTACCTAAACTCGGCACAAAGTGTGTGGATACGTACGAGTGTGTGGATCCGGGATCGAACAGTACATGTGCATCAACTGAACATACAGGAAGGATACCTGAAACCACAGCATTGGACGCCTGCGCGTCCTGATGTGTCAAAGCAAAGACCCTCGCCTGTCCACCACCTGTATCTGACTGACCTCTGCCTCGGTCATCTCTTCCCCTCTGAGCAACTCCTCCACGCCCACGACCTCTCTGTGCATAAGTCTGGCGCGGAGCAACGGTAGGCACAACGGGCAACGCCCTCTGGGGTGGTGAAGGTGGTAAGGTAACATGCGGTGCTGCCGTCTCCCTCCGGTGTGTCTCTGGACATTCTCGAACGAGGTGAAGTAGGCTGCCATATCTGAAGCAACCCCGCGGCGACTGCTGACCTTCCTGGGGATACGAACTAAACATCCGACCTCGTCCCGAATCTCTGCTACTCCTCGTACCGGAACGATACCTGTCGCGGCGTCTGAATGACTGCCTCCGTGCGGAAATACTGGTACGAACTCTCTTCGGCTCTGGAACTACCGAAGTCTCAGCAAGGTGCTCCTCGACCACTAGGGCTGCGTCTACAGCTGCTGCATAGGTCTCTTAGTGCTGCGCGCTGATCGCGAGGAACAATGGTGTAAGCAAGCCTTGAACAAATCTCCGGACTCGCAACTCCTCGGTAGCCACTAAATATGGGGCGTAGACTGCTGGCTCTGTAAACAGTACGTCATACTCTGCCACTGTCATCCCTGGCGTCTGGCGCAAGGACTCAAATCTGCGTGCTCGGGCATCCCTAACACTCTGGGGAAGGAAACGGGCTAGAAATATGGTCACGAACTCCGTCCAGGTCATAGGAGGAAGACCTGCTGCTCTGCCCTTCTCCACTGAATCACACCATTTCTGCGCAAGACCTTCCAGGCGAAAGCTCGCGAACTCAACCCATCTCGTATCTGCGCATCTGAGGGAACGGCATATCCTGGCCATCCTGTCGATGAAAGACTGTGGGTCCTCGGCTGTATCGGTGCCTGTGAATACTGGAGGCTTCAGCCTCATGAACTCTGATAGCGATACTGTAATCACCTCCGTGGCTGCAGGGCAACTGGCTGTGCGGTAGGCACCATCGCGGTCTCTGGAAAGGGTGGAGCTACCTCTGGTTGCTGCGCTCGAAGCGTCTCAACTAGCGATCCTATCATCTGGCGCATCTCCTACATGCTAGATCCCACCGTCTGGCGCATCTCCTGCATACCAGCCCCTGGCATGGCGATCTGATCTGTTACGGCAGGAACAGCCTGCTCGGGTACAACGGGTGCACTGCCCGGATCAGTCCTCGTCTCTGACGAGTCAACACGAATCTCGGTCCTCGCGGCCGCTTGATCGCACGCCGATGGCGTGTCGGATGAAAGAATTTGAGTTTACCGCGATCAGGACGGTGTCGCTATGCAGCTAGCCGGTGAGCACGGGTCGGTCCACAGGGAGATGGTGTATCTTACCTTCTTGTCCTAGACGAGTCAATAAAGAATTTGTATGTTTGTTCAGACTAACCTATGTGTTCGTATTTGCAAGTATAAAGCTGTTAAGAAAGGATACGAGATTATAAGCTAAGAAATCCGTACTCGAAAACCTTTGAGCCGAGTCTTGACCAATTGAAGCTAGACAATCGGCAACAACGTGGATTAGGGGATTTAAGCATGGTATTCGTGGAATCCGGCTTATTTACCCTTGTCCTTCCGTTCTTGTCTCTTGCTTTCGCCTCCGGCCAAACCGAACGCAACCGGTCGCGGTTAGGAATCACCGTTACCTTGTCAGGGTACGATGCCTAACAGAGCGCTTGCGTATGGTTTGGACGAAGTTCAAATGGAAAATAACGGGAAAAGGAATTGGCAAAGAAATGTTAACTTATAATTCCGTATTTCATCTTAACAATAATAATAATTACAACATTCACAATATAAACAAAAGAGAACAAAAAGAAAAGAACAAAGAGAAGAAAAGATACAAGAATGTAAGTGCATGAATTAAATTGCATGAAATAAAATGCAAGTAATAAAAAGACAAGTAATAAAAAGCGAGTAATAAAAAGAACAAGAAAAGAACACGGAAGTAGAACCTAAGCCAAGCATGTGCTCAATAGCCAATCCTTAAACTTGCATGCTCAATGAAGAACTTGGAAGATCAAGGGAAGGGTAGAGAACGCATGTGAAGTGAAGAACTAGTCCCGTGAGAAAATGCGACCCTTGAGATCAATAACTAACCCTTAACCATTCAAGCTCAATGAAGAGATTGAATGAGCAAGAGAAAGCAGAAATCTCAAGGGGGAGCAAACTAACAAGAAAGATAAAAACCCCTCATCTTCATTAATCTTCCACTCAAAAGCTCTCACTACAATTTAATGGAGAAAGAATGAAGAAGAGGAAGAAGAAGAACAAAATTACACAAAGAAGAAACTAAAGAAAAGCTCTAAAAATGGCTCTAAAAATGGCTCTAAAAATGGCTCCCTTGGTTAAGCTCTGGTCCGGGGTATTTATAGGCTGGAGAATGGAGTTCTAGGGCAACCAGCAGACACAATATGAAGTACCCAAAACACCCCTGAAAGTTGGTGCAGACTGGGCCCCACCTAGCCGCGCAAGCGCGGCCAATACCCCCTATTGGCCGCGCAAGCGCGGCCATCTTGAGGAATTGGGTCTTGGGATTTTGGGTGGTTGTCTGGTTTGTTGTGCTGTGTTGTTATATATGTACAGAATTTCAATATCTTTCCACGATTTCCTCAGGTTCCAGAAGTCAATATTGTTGGCTTTACTTTTCAACACTTTTGAAATTCTACTCCCTCGGGTCCCACACATCTTTGAATATCTTCAGTGGGCCCCACGCATCTTTGAATATCTTCAGCGGGCCCCACGCTTGACCAGAAATGACGACTGTTTTCGTCCTGCACTTTTGAACTGGTAAGCGGTACTAGACGGATGCGGATGACAGAAACCCGGCTTTTATCTGTTGTGACAGATGTTCTGTATTTTGACGTAACTGTGGAGTTTTAGTGTTGATTTGCAATATTCGTACCGGAAACCTGTAATCTGTAAATATGTAGCAAACACGGATTAAAAGCACCTACCTATAAACACATGAGCGTAAGAATGGGCGGTATAAAATGCAATATTCTGGTGTGAACACCGCTCTCTGTGCCCTCGTAGTCTTAGGCGGCATAATGGCTGAAAGAAAATTTGGATTCGATAAGAACACGGAAATCGAATCGCAAGAATATAAGGAAGGATCAAATCAATAAGTCCTAAGGTCGCGTAGGTGGAGTACCGTGTCATGAGTATGCCGCGGAACATACACACGCTACTTTACCCTGCTGCAGCTACCTACTCCATCATACCAGGGTCATCCTACACTCCGAAGGTAAAACCTACGCTCTGATACCAACTTTGTCACGACCCGAGAATTCGACTCGTGACCGGCACTTAACCACGCAACGTCTACAGGCGTAACGCGGCTATGTAAGCCGAACCCAGAAATCAAAACCAATAATATAGAGTGATTAAAACATTTTTCGTAAAAACAGTCATACATGTCTGAAAAGCTTCCATTTATTTAGTAGAAATCCTTTTAAGTTCAAGAGTTATAACTTTTGTAATTTTGGTAACATTTCCTTTTTAAAACATTAGCCCCGCGAGTCGGGTAAAAGCAAGGTGTAACTGAAATAACAAGTGACATGAATGAAGCATCACAATATGATATACGACGCCGTAGAAAAGAGTACCCAGTAAAGCAAGGACAAAATCATAAAAGATGAGACTGCATAAAGTAAAGTCGGCTCACATGCGAGCTCGACACCAGAATATAAAATCATACATATCGTCCTCTCAACTGTCTCTAAGTCAATACAGAAAGGTAGATGGAGAATACTAGATACATCAATATACAACTGAAATGATAACAGATACCGTACAAAACCCACCTAAACAGCAAAAAGGCTAACTCGCCTCAGAAAGGGTATCTGTGCCAAAAGATGCGGTAACAGCCAGCCGTGACTACTCCCAAGGGCAACCTGCAAATACTGTGGCACAACGGGGGTGAGTTGCCAACTCGTGAATAGAGATAACATATAAGGGTGATCGCGAGCATGCACATATAGCGTGGCTCTACTAATGCCAGCAGATGATATCAATGCATGTCAAATAGAGGATGCAATAGTAATGCAAATACTCTAACAGGTAAATGCTACGGGATGAGATATATAGTAGTCAATACTGAATATGGGGTAAATAACATCTACATGGACTATGTCAACATGGAAAACCATAATCGGTGCCTCAGGCTGCACTCAAATCCCAAATACACTCAGGCGCCGGCACACCCATCGGCCCTCAAATCCTGTACATCTCTGAGAAATCACGAGTGCCCAACATCGGCACCCAAAATATCATAAAATACTCGTGTCCAGCATCGACACGCAAATCCTCGTATATCGGGCTCCATCAGTCCGGATCGGCCCACGGGGTCCGTCTGCGGTATCGGCCTTCGGCCCCGGCAGTACGGATCATCCCGCATCCATCTCTCGACTCTGGTCAGTATCCTCCGAACAACTGCCAGGTCCAACCAATCACCGGTAGGTACTCGCCCGCCTCCAGGCTCAATCGGCAAACCCATCGATCATCTCGCCGAGGGGAACCATACCGGGCCCACCACGAACCCGCAAACGGAACATCCACTCCTCGAATCGGGTTTCAAGCACACGTCTCAGCACCGAGAAAACGCGTGGTGGACACACCAAAATATCATATCATGAGGTACCGGGTTTTTCAAAATAGTGCATTTTGTCTTAAATACTTCCACGGTCCTCAAAACAGAAATCACATGAAAATCCAACACCAATAGTAAATCCAATGCGAGGTACAATATACATCAATCCATGGTATGGGTATAAGGGGAAAACCGCTTTTTTAAGTAGTTCCGTTTCCGATTTTAAAAGATGTCATGCGGCTCCCAATATACATGAAAGTCATATCAAATCACACATGAAGCGAATTATAGCAATATAATCATGGCAGCTCTACAGTGAGTGTGGCATGGCAATTACTAACGGTGTGTGTGTAGCATGCAAATAGTGCCCGTGCAACATAAACCGTTAGTAATAGTGCGGTGTTCTATCAGTTCTAAGCATATATCTATAAACACATAGCAGGGAATGCGATATGCAATGACAGTCCATCGGGGTAAATGCAATATGTAATACTAAGGTCCTATCAGCCCTGACGCATAACGCCATGCGGGCGATATCCCCGTAGATGTGAAATCTACTCACCGTGTCTCGCGCTAAGTGTAGCCGACGACTTGCTTGCCCTTCTTCGCAGCGTCCGTCTCACTGGCCTGCGAACCTAGAATCACATACACATATCACACAAATAAGCTCAATTTCACCAAAAACGCGACATTACGGTCAAACTAGAAACTCGTGTCGCAAACTAATCGCGCGTGTGCGAGATACGCTAAAACATGTGATCACGCGCCTGAAACTACCCCGACGCGCCGCGATACGCAGAAACCCAAACCTACTCACGTATCACGCGTGTCGCGAAGGTTTAGAAAAACGGCAAAACAGGTATTTGGTCCCAGATTTCTACACAGAGATAGATTTACAAAACTATATATATAACAACACCCTACACACCAGAACACACCTAATGGACCAAACAACACCCAAATCCCTACCCATCTGGCCGCAAATTGCGGCCAGAATGAGAATTTCGGCGGCCAACTGTAGCAGGTAGGGGGTCGGGTTTCACCTGGGGTATCAGAACATCACCACTATACTACAGTACTCTCAATATCATTAGATCTCATCGGGTCAATAGCAGATCCAGAAAAACTCATATTTGCACAAAAACGACATTTTGCATCGAATAGTGAAACTGGTGGTATTTTAGTGCAACTGGGGTTAAACTAAGTTAATATGGTCTCAATAACCCACTAACAACCTAATGAAACCAAATCACACCACACTAGCACAAGATTCCCACAAAACACCTCATATCACACTAAAACGCACTAAAAACCATTAACCGATGCAAATCTACACTAACCAAGCTAACTAGGGAAGCAAGTTAGGAAGTATACCTCTTACTTAACCCTAGGAAGTTGCAGGAAGATGAAGAAGTGGAGGGGAAGAAGCTGCAGTTGCTGCTGTTGCTGTTCACTGCTGCTGCTGCTACTGATCTCTGCTGCTGCTGCTACTACTTCTTGCTGCTGCTGCTCTCATGCTGCTGCTGCTGCTTCCATGTTGCTGCTGCTGCTTCTGGCCTCAGGTAAGTGTGTGTGTGTGTGAGAGTGTGAGGGTGTGAGAGTTTGAGAGAAAAACAAAAAGGAAATGAGAGGCAACAATCATCTCTCACTTGTCAACCCTCCTCTCTCTCTCTTCATTAATGGCAAGCATGGCTTGAGCCATGATGCCCTCTCTCTCTCTCACAAGTCAACACTCAAAACAAATTTCAATTTTAAGTAACTACTAATTAACTAATTGACCCAAATAAAAACCCATAAGACTTAATCCTATGATTAACCCACCATGGTTAATAATTATGGTATTAACTTAATTTAAAAAAACCTAGTTTACATGCACATGTGTGTGCAAGCCTAGGAAAATTTTGGAAAAATATTTATTAAATTAGGAAAAATATTTAAAACACAATTTGGTAAACTTTTTATTAAAACCCATTATTTGAATATATTTAGTCGCTAAACAAATCCTACGGTGTTACAATAACCCTACAATTATATAAACACCTCACAATACAATTTAGCACTAACCAAGAAGGAAAACAAAAATAAGATATTCGTTTTTGAAAAACACGCACACTAGCTAATTAACGAGAAAACATCCTAAACGAATTTCAAGGCGTTACAATCTACCCCCCTTAAAGAAATTCAGTCCCCGAATTTAAAAATCTAACTATACGTACCTTTAAAAAGACGGGGATACCTCTTCCTCATCTCGCTCTCGGTCTCCCAAGTGACCTCCTCGCTGCTCGGACCACGCCAAAGTACCTTGACGGACGGTATCTCTTTCGATCTCAATTTCTTTACTTGTCGATCCAAAATCATCACCGGCTGCTCTGCATAGTAAAGGTCACGCTCGAGCTGGATCGTCGGGTGCTGAATCGCATGCGAAGGATCATAAAGATACTTGCGGAGCATCGAAACGTGAAATACGGGGTGCACGTCTGGAAAACTGGGCGGAAGGGCTAAAAGATACGCAACCGCACCAACACGCTCGAGGATTTCGGAGGGGCCCACATATCTGGGACTAAGTTTACCCTTCTTCCCAAATCTCATCACACCTTTCATTGGGGAGACCCTCAAGAAAATATGATCACCAATAGAAAACTCAAGTCTGCGCCGACGACGGTCCGCATATGATCTCTGCCTACTCTGGGCTGCTCTCATCCTATCACGAATCAACTGGATTTTCGCGGTCATCTCCTCAACAATCTGTGGCCCTAAGATACTGCTCTCACTGAGCTCTGTCCAACAGGCGGGCGATCTGCTTCTCCTCCCATAAAGAGCCTCAAACGGTGCCATCTGAATGGTCTCCTGGTAGCTGTTATTGTAGGAGAACGCTACTAAGGGCAAATGATGATCCCAGCTACCTCCAAACTCTAAGACGGATGCTCTTAGCATGTCCTCAAGAGTCTGAATAGTCCGCTCTGACTGTCCGTCGGTCTGCGGATGAAATGCTGTGCTGAAACTCAAGCGGGTGCCCAAAGCCTCCCGAAGCCTCTGCCATAGTCGGTTGGTAAACTGGGTGCCTCTGTCGGACACGATACATGTCGGAACTCCGTGCAGTCGTACAATCTCATCAATGTAAATCTGGGCATATTGCGCAAATCCGAAAGTCGTCTTCACCGGTAGGAAGTGATCCGCTTTCGTCAAACGGTCCACGATCACCCAGATGGAATCATACCCATGACCAGTCCTTGGTAGATCCGCACTGAAGTCCATAGAAATTTGTTCCCATTTCCACTTCGGAATGGGCAACGGCTGTAACTCTCCCGCAGGCCTCTGGTGCTCGGCCTTGACTTGCTGACAAGTTAGGCATCTCGACATGAAATCTGCGATGTCCCTCTTCATACCGTCCCACCAGTAAACATCTCTCATATCGTGGTACATCTTGGAGGAACCTGGATGAACACTGTACACCGAGTGATGTGCCACCTCAAGAATCTCACGCCGCTGTCCCTCAGCATCTGGTACGCACAGTCTAGTCCTAAATCGTAGTATCCCCTGATCATCGATCACGAACTCGTAAAGTCTGCCTTGACCTATCTGTGCCATGATCTCTAAACATCGGTCATCGTTGTGCTGTGCCTCATGTATACGGTCAAGCAATGGTGGGCGTGCACGAACATACGAAATCTGTCCTCCGATCGGCGTAAACTCGAACTGTACCCGGCTGTCACATAAGATCTGCCAATCTGCCGACGACTGCCTCTGTACTGCGCTTAAACAAGATAGACTACCCCCGGGCCTCCTGCTCAAAGCATCCGCCACTACATTAGCCCTGCCCGAGTGGTACAAGATCTCGCAATCGTAATCCTTCACTAACTCCATCCATCGGTGCTGTCTAAGGTTCAGGTCTCGCTGCTGAAATATATACTTTAAGCTCTTGTGATCAGTGAATATCTGGCATGACTCGCCATATAGGTAATGTCGCCAGATCTTAAGTGCAAAGACTATTGCAACCATCTCCAAATCGTGAGTGGGGTAGTTCTGTTCATGTTTCTTCAATTGCTGCGAAGCATACGCGATCACCCTGTCATACTGCACCAATACGCACCCTACCCCTGTAAGTCCACGTTACCTCTCCCGGTACTTACGGGCTTACGGAAATGATGAAAAATGATTTTTCTTTTGGTGGTAACATGGACTCAAAATACGGATCTTTGTTAAACAACTATCTAACAAACCAAACAAGTTTTACCTACGCGGTTAGAGGTTATACCTTAACTTAAACTCCTTCTCTTAGTCTCCTTGCGGTGGTCGGATCGGTCTCACTTCGTCTTCTCTTTGTGCCGAAGATGGATCCACCTGAAAGCTTCTACCTTTGGCTTCACTTCAAACTAGAAGAGACTAGAACACTTGGCTTGATAGACCTTATGAACTAGGATGAGTAGAGGAGTGTGTTGGGTTTTATCTCTATGGTTCTTGCTTCTCAACACATGAGACACGTGAACCATGAACTAGAGAGAGAGCAAGAGGAAGAGGGAGAGCTCAAGCATGAGAGAGAAAGGAAATAAAAGAATGAGTAAGACTTTTGCCATCCATGCTCTCATAATCCAATATCATCATAACACATCATAATAATTGAGTATTATGTGATGGTTGTTATCATATCAAGTGGCTATATCATTTCTTGCATTAAATGCAATATGTGAACAAATAAGCAAGCCAAGATCAATGCCAAGAAATGATATCCATTGTCATGTTGATGGTCAACAAGTCCAACCTAGTTAACCGGTCAACTAAGTCAACAAGTCAACAAAGTCAACCATCAACTACCATGTCACAATAATACTTAATTAATATTATTGTCAATCATATTTCTTATTCCCATTATGGTTTAGCAAAAGTCAACAGTCAACAACCCTAATGAGAATCCTCTGCCTCTGTCTCTCTGTCAACCGTGCATACACACCTACATTCGCGTTCCGAGGAACACGAATACAAACGAGAGAAAACCAATCCCAAAACGTACACTAGGATCTGGCTTAAACCAAAGCCCGCTAGTGATAACTGCCCGGACACTAAACGTGCATAAGTGCACGGATGTGACCGAACCCTGTCGCAAAACCATGCGACCTCTACTCTTTTGCCAAAAGGCGAATAACTCTCTCTGTGGGACTCTAAAGACTCGACACTATGCTGGCAGTGGGTTTAAACACAGACCGCAAGCGGCACTAGCTGTGCGTAACGGCCCCCAGGTAGATGCCGATAAGAAGATGGACGAGGTGAAACCCATCTGAACTCCTACTGAGCCTGAATGTGACAATCTGCGTACAGTCCGGTCTGTTCGTCTGAGAACATCACATGGCAGGCCTAGGGGGTGGTAAACGTCAGTCCTCTAATAGCGGTACAAGTCGTGTCGGAGTGTAGCCCAGAACACCCTGAGATAACACTGGAAACCTACCTGTATATTTCGCTTGCCCTGGCCAGGGACTTTGTGTAATGGCTCTCCTAAGCATAGCGCGATATCAACCCCCAATACCGGGAGAGGCGAATCCTGTCTAACCGTCACTGCCTCCAAGTGCTTCGGGACTGCACCCAACTACTACCTGTTTGCACGACTCCTTTGAGCCGTGGTAGGGTAGTAATCTAAGTACAGTGGGAACACACTCGAGGCGAAGTGACAGTGTCAAGTTAGCGGACTAAGCTGTACTCATGTCACCTGCGAACTGATAACTGACGATAGGTATAGTACCAACCAACAGTTCCTGACAAGTCCTATCTAGTGTACTCGTAACCTAACGAGCACCCACATACTATCTCAGGTACGACATACTGACGGCTGTGGGACAGACCGTCTCCCACACTGGGATGAGAAGCGCATACGCTAGTCTACTCCGGAGTTTTGATGCCCTGTCTCGATAGTCCTACGACTAGGGACCTGCATAAGGATGTGCTTTTGGATTACCCAGCCCCCACGGGTGTGACTGCCATCACAGCGCTGCTAATCAAGCAAAGATCCTAAGGGCTCCACTAATGTGTATAGGTGATATACAAAAATAAACACATGTACACATTAAAGTAGAAACAAACCAAGTAGCATACTACTATTTTGAGCAAGATTGTCTATACAAGGTGAATATCCCAAGCTTCCATTAAGTAATATACAAACTAGTATGATACAGTAATGGTCACTAGGGCATATACACTAACAATCTCCCACTTGCACTAAGGCCATGTACTGGCGTATCGAAGACCTATCATCTCGATCAGCCACTCGAACCGAGTATAGGGTAAGGCCTTCGTGAATGGATCAGCAGTGTTATCTTCCATAGCAACTCTCAAACCTCGATCTCCTGGTGACCCACGATCTCCCTGATCAGGTGATACCGCCTCAAGATGTGTCTCGATCTCTGATGGGACTTGGGTTCCTTCGCTAAAGCTATAGCCCCGTTGTTGTCGCAATACAGAGGTATTGGATCAACAATGGACGGAACCACCTGAAGTTCTGTTAAGAACTTCCTTATCCAGACGGCTTCTTTTGCGGCATCTGCAACAGCGATATATTCCGCTTCCATCGTCGAGTCAGCAACGGTTTCCTGTTTGGAACTCTTCCAACACACCGCCCCTCCATTGAGGGTAAAGACATAACCTGACATGGACTTGGAATCATCCTTGTCACTCTGGAAGCTGGAGTCAGCAAAGGCCTCGATCTGGAGGTCTTTTCCACCATACACCAAGAACATCTCCTTAGTCTTTCTCAGGTACTCTAGAATGTTCTTTACCACTATCCAGTACTTCTCCCCAGGGTTTGACTGATACCGGCTTACCACACTCAGTGCATAAGCTACATCTGTTCTGGTACACAACCTCGCATACATTATAGAGCCTACCGCAGAAGCGTAGGGTATAATAGACATGCGATCCCTTTCCAAATCAGTCTTGGGAGACATCTCTTTGGAGAGGGTGATCCCGTGACAAGCCGGTAGATTACCGTGCATGGATTCTTCCATACTGAATCTTTTCAGTATGGTGTCGATGTACCTGGACTGTGAAAGTCCTAATATCCTCTTGGATCTGTCACGAAAGATCTGGATCCCCAGAATGTACGAGGCATCACCCAGGTCTTTAATGGAGAACCTGTGTGACAAGAACCCTTTGACAGATTGTAGCATAGGAATGTCATTTCCTATCAAAAGAATGTCATCCACGTACAATACGAGGAATACGACAGTTCTTACTACAAATCTACTATAGATGCATGGTTCATCTGGATTTTTGATAAAGCCAAATTCTTTGACCATCTCATCAAAACAGATGTTCCAACTCCGCGATGCCTGCTTTAGTCCATAGATGGACTTAAGCAACTTGCACACCTTTCCGCTGCTCCCACTCTGAATGAAACCCTCTGGCTGGTCCATATAAACACACTCCTCTAAATTTTCATTTAGAAAAGCGGTCTTTACGTCCATCTGCCAAATCTCATAATCATGGAAGGCAGCAATGGCAAGAAGGATCCGAATGTATTTCAGCATAGCCACTGGAGAAAAGGTCTCGTTATAGTCCAAACCAGGTCTTTGACGAAAACCCTTTGCAACAAGTCTATCCTTATAGGTCTCAACCTTTCCATCTACACCAATCTTCCTTTTGAAGATCCACTTGCATCCTATGGGTTTTACCCCATCTGGAGCAACGTCCAACGTCCATACTTTGTTGCTGTACATGGACTCCATTTCGGTCCGCATTGCATCCAGCCATTTTACCGAGTCAACGCTCTGAATGGCCTGCTGGAAGCTAGTCGGCTTATCACTATCAATGATGCAATCCTCTCTATCCCCGTCTATGAGAAAACCGTAGTATCTCTCGGGCGGATGAGACTGCCTACTACTCTTGCGGAGCGGCGCAGGAATGTCCTGATCTTTCGAACCCTCTGGTTCCACTAAGCTTTCAGTAATAGTCTATGGTTCTGGAATTTTTTCCAGTTCTATTTCGCTCCCACTAATTTCCTTTTCTAAGAACTGGTGTTCCAGAAAATGGGCATTACGGGAAACAATGATCTTTTGTTCCTCTGCGTAATAGAAGAGATACCCCCTGTAGTTCGTGGGGTATCCCACAAACTTGCATAGTACTGAGCATGCCTCGAGTTTGTCCGCATGCTGCTTTTTGACAAAAGCCGGACATCCGCAGATCTTCTGATATTGAAGATAGGGTTTCTTCCCACTCCATATCTCATATGGTGTGGTAGGCACAGTCTTAGTCGGAACTCGGTTCAAAAGGTATGCAGCTGATTATAGTGCATATCCCCAGAATGATCGCGGTAACTCAGCGTTACTCATCATGGAACGTACCATATCCAATAGGGTCCGGTTCCGTCTCTCCGATACACCGTTATGTTGCGGAGTGTATGGAGGAGTAAGCTGAGAGAGAATTCTATTCTCTATTAAGTAATCCAGGAACTCGGCACTTGAGCATTCACCACCTCGATCAGATCTTAGTGCCTTGATACTTTTGCCTGTTTGTTTTTCTACTTCATTCTTATATTCCTCGAATTTTCCAAAGGCTTCGGATTTATGTTTCATTAAGAAGACATATCCGTACCTTGAAAAGTCATCCGTAAAAGTAATGAAGTAAGAATAACCGCTTCGCGCATGTGTAGACATTGGAACGCACATGTCGCTGTGTACGAGTCCTAAGAGCTCGCTCGCTCTTACTCCATGTCCAGTGAACGGAGTCTTTGTCATCTTTCCTTTGAGACAGGATTGACAAGTGGCATACGATTGATATTCGAACGGATCCAAATATCCTTCTGTATGTAACTTCGTCAACCTTCTCTCATTGATGTGACCCAGTCTACAATGCCATAAGAAAGCCTGGTTTGTTTCCGGAGACATTCTTTTGTGTGTATTCTGGATATTGAAAATCTGTGGTTTGTTTAATACGTATATACCATTGCTTAATGTACCATACCCAATCAGAACTTGGTTAAGGTGAATGTTCAGAACATTGCTTACAAATGCAAATTCATAACCTTCTTTAGATAATAAAGATACAGAAATGATATTACAAGTTGCATTGGGTACAAAATAGCAATTACGCAAAACTAAAACGTGTCCATCTGACAACCCCAGGTGATAGCCCCCCACGGACTCAGCATCCATGCCAGCTCCGTTTGCAACTCTGAGGGTCATATCACCTGCCTTCAAAACCCTATGCCGTCTCAGTGCCTGTAAAGAATTACAGATATGAGATCCTGATCCGGTATCCAATACCCAGGATGTAGAGTTTATTGATAGACAGTTTTCAATAACATACACACCTGAAGCTGAAGCCGCAACTTGCTTCAGATCCTGGGTTCTGGCCTTCCAAGCCCTGCAATACTTTTTCCAGTGTCCACTCTTGTGACAGTAAAAGCATTCTTCCTTTCCCACAAGCTTTCCCGCTACCTTTGTTGCTTTTGTCTTTCCCTTCGTATCCACTTTACTAACACCGCCCCTTGGTTTTGAGGGGGCTTTCTTCTTCTTTCCCTTGGCTTTCGCCTTGGACCTAGAAGAGGAAGATCCTCCTACAAACAAAGTGGATGTTTCCCTACCTTTCTGTAGAGTGCCATCTGCACTCCTCAGCATGTTGAGGAGTTCTGAAAGTTCAACTTCTTTTTCTTGCAAGTTGAAGTTCAGGATAAACTGGGCGTAAGTGGAAGGAAGGGACTGGAGAATCAAGTCCGTATAGAGCTCGTTCTCTAACGTGGTCCCAAGGTCCGCGAGCTCCTCAATGAAGCCAATCATCTTAAGAACGTGTTCCGCTACCGATCATCCGACGGCCAATCTCGCCGAAAACAGCTTTTTCGAGACTTCGTATCTGACGATACGAGATTGCTCTCCATACAGTTCTTTTATATGGAGAAATATGGATTCAAGGTCCATATTCTCGTGCCTCCTCTGATGTTCATTGTCCATAGAGGCAAGCACGAGGCACTTGGCCTTCGCGCAATCGATTTCCCAGGTCTTACGGATTTCCCTATCTGCGACACTGGTTTTGGGACCTGGGACAGGGGGAGCTTTGGTGGTAAGGAGATACCCCCAACTTGTCATAAGTGATTCCCATTTTGATATTCCTGAGCCAATCTTTATAGTTTGGCCCTGTTAGTATGTTTTTATCTAGTAGTAACCTAAGTCCAGTCATGATGTTTGGTCGCTGCAATTAGGAGAGAGAGAAGAAACACTTTAGCATGATGCTCTTGCAAGTTTAGAGTGGTTTTTAATTTGTCTAAACAGGATGGCTCCCGCTGTCTCTCGAATTCCTCCTCAAACCAAAAAAGAAGAATTAGTCAGGATCAATCTCACCGTACAATACTTGCTTAACCGTTCAGCCAGGCTAGTGTCGGTACTTCGAGGGAGGTTTTCCAACGCTTTCGCGAAGTTCCTTAATTAAATAACCTCTTTTCCCTGGGGGCGTATCCCCGCTAACACCTTTCTAGACACCTTGGTTTATAGCATTGATCGTTAAGTGAGAAATTTCCCGAGGAGTAGCATATACTCACAGTAGGATCGGGATCCAAATATCATCGCGTGACAAAACTGAAGGAATCCTACCAGAATCATCACACTCCAAATGGTATGAAGCGCTAGCAAGTTTCAGTTCTTTTGAAACTCCCGATGTGGGTTTTTGCCCCATGCTCTTATGACCTTGGCGTGAGGTCAAAATGTCATAAGTCTCATATCAAGTTCTTCCCATCATTATCCAGGTTAATTTGAACCCATCCGTACCTACCCTTCACGTAGGCCAAAATGGCAGTACGACTGTCTCAAACCAACGCATTCTATCTATGCAACAGATAAATATCCGGCAGCTACCAATCACTATGCCTTGGCGTGGGGTCAAAATACATAGCTTGAATACTACCGAATATTTAATGAAATGATGGAGGGCTACGAATGGTTTTGGCGAAACCGTGAACGTAGTGAACTTGATATAATCGAAGGAACGAGATAGCTTTTAAAAGGAGTGGCTTAAGCTCCACGTTTTAAAAGTTGTTTTTGAAAAGAAACCGAGTGGTTTTGAAAGTGTTCCAACGACTCAACTTTTCTTTATTTTCTTGCATTAATTTAATATGTCCCATCATTTAATCCTACCATTGCAGAAAACAACGAAAATATGACGTATGCTTATGCCATCCGCATTCGCCACGGGGCCCCGTCATTACCCGTTAGGTTACTTAACTAATGACAGAGCGGGGGCTGGACTAGAGCGGATGCAAAACATAAGCAACGCCTAAATAGATATCATATATAGATATACACATTCATCACATGCAATGATAGCCATTCCAGATCACAGATGAACACATTGGATATACTAGGAATCTGCAATCCGTACGATCCTGTAACGAAAAGCGGATTAGACGGTCGCGATGAATAGCCAAGACCCCACCCTAGACCCCTACGGGTGCGGCAAACTACCCGCCAAGTACCCGAAGAGAAGCAACCTCCCTCAACAACGTGAGTAGGCCACTCGGCACTTCGAGTACCCGGTAGTTTGTGCACCCCACCTTGGGTCTATCCTGAGAGCAAAAAAAGTAAAAGAAATTATACAATGACGGCTACAACCCCATCCCGGTTGTGCGGCCATATAAATAATATTACCTCAATTACAAATTACATGAATTGAAAGAAAAAGAAAACTCTCATCTCACAACCCCCCGGCTATTCATCCGCAACAATCCAATGAATTCATAAACACATACCATCAACATTACAGATCACAAATATGTATAACCCCCACTAATCGACGTATAGCGATTAGCAGATGTTCAATACATATATCACATCACAGATATAACCCGTTAGCTTAACTCTTTAGAAGTTCGATCAAAATACGGATTTTTAGACCCCAAAAACAAATTTTTCTTTCTGGAAAATCTGGGCAGAAAAAACATATTCCAAAAATCCCAAAACACCCCACTGAACACACTGCAGGAAACATTGCCCACGACCGAGTCAACTCGGCCGCGGATCCGCGGCGGGAGCATGCTCCCGCCGCGTTTCCGCGGCGCTTTGACCGAGTCGATGGACTATTTTTCTTGGGTGTGTTTTAAAACGCCTGAGCCTATTTTTAGTGCAAGATTAATTATTTTTTGAACAGAAAACAGAATCGGCAGAAACTTGAAAATACGGGCATGTTTCGCGACTTTTTCTCCGATCGAACTTCTAGTTACTCTGCTAACATGTTAGATAGTGTTTAACTAGGCTCTGATACCACTGTAAGTCCATGTTACCTCTCCCGGTACTTACGGGCTTGCGGAAATGATGAAAAACGATTTTTCTTTTGGTGGTAACATCGACTCAAAATACGGATCTTTGTTAAACAACTATCTAACAAAATTAACAAGAGTTTTACCTACTCGGTTAGGGGTTATTCCTTAACTTGAACTTCTTCTCTTAGTCTCCTTGCGGTGGTCGGATCGGCCTCACCTGGTCGTCTCTTTGTGCCGAAGATGGATCCACCTGAAAGCTTCTACCTTTGGCTACACTTCAAACTAGAAGAGACTAGAACACTTGGCTTGCTAGACCTTGTGAACTAGGATGAGTAGAGGAGTGTGTTGGGTTTTATCTCTATGGTTCTTGCTTCTCAACACATGAGACAAGTGAACCATGAACTAGAGAGAGATCAAGAGGAAGAGGGAGAGCTCAAGCATGAGAGAGAAAGGAAATGAAAGAATGAGCAAGAATTTTTCCATCCAAGCTCTCATAATCCAAAATCATTATAGCACATCATAATAATTGAGTATTATGTGATAATTGTTATCATATCAAGTGGCCATATCATTTCTTGCATTAAATGCAATGTGTGAACAAATAAGCAAACCAAAGTCAATGCCTAGAAATGATAGCCATTGTCATGATGATGGTCAACAAGTCCAACTTAGTCAACCGGTCAACTAAGTCAACAAGTCAACAAAGTCAACCATGTCACAATAATACTTAATTAATATTATTGTTAATCATATTTCCTATTCTCATTAGGGTTTAGCAAAAGTCAACAGTCAACAACCCTAATGAGAATCCTCTGCCCCTGTCTCTCTGTCAACCGTGCATACACACCCGCATCCGCTTTCCGAGGAACACGAATACAAACGAGATAAAACCAATCCCAAAACGTACACTAAGATCTGGCTTATACCAAAGCCCGCTAGTGATAACTGCCCGGACACTAAACGTGCACAGGTGCACGGATGTGACCGAACCCTGTCGCAAAACCATGCGACCTCTACTCATTTGCCTAAAGGCGAATAGCTCTCTGTGTGGGACTCTAAAGACTCGACACTACGCTGGCAGTGGGTTTAACCACAGACCGCAAGTGGCACAAGCTGTGCGTAACGGCCCCCAGGTAGATGCCGATAAGAAGACGGATGAGGTGAAACCCATCTGAACTCCTTCTGAGCCTGAATGTGACAATCTGCGTACAGTCCGATCTGTTTGTCTGAGAACATCTCATGGCGGGCCTAGGAGGGCGGTAAACATCAGTCCCCTAATAACGGTACAAGTCGTGTCGGAGTGTAGCCCAGAACACCCTGAGATAACACTAGAAACCTACCAGTATATCTCGCTTGCCCTGGCCAAGGACTTTGTGTAATGGCTCTCCTAGACACAGCGCGATATCAACCCCCAATACCGGGAGAGACGAATCCTGTCTAACCGTCACTGCCTCCAAGTGTTCGGGACTGCACCCAACTACTACCTGTTTGCACGACTCCTTTGAGCCGTGGTAGGGTAGTAATCTAAGTACAGTGGAAACACACTCGAGGCGAAGTGACAGTGTCAAGTCAGCGGACTAAGTTGTACTCATGTCACCTGGGAACTGATAACTGACGATAGGTATAGTACCAACCAACAGTTCCAGACGAGTCCTGTCCAGTGTACTCGTAACCTAACGAGTACCCGCATACTATCTCAAGTACGATGTACTGACGGCTGTGGGACAGACCGTCTCCCACAATGGGATGAGAAGCGCATACGCTAGTCTACTCCGGAGTTTCGATGCCCTGTCTCGATAGTCCTACGACTAGGGACCTACATAAGGATGTGCTTATGGATTACCCAGCCCCCACGGGTGTGACTGCCATCACAACGCTGGTAATCAAGCAAAGATCCTAAGGGCTCCACTAATGTGTATAGGTGTTATACAAAAATAAATACATATACACATTAATGTAGAAACAAACCAAGTAGCATACTACTATTTTGAGCAAGATTGTCTATACAAGGTGAATATCCTAAGCTTCCATTAAGTAATATACAAACTAGTATGATAAAGTAATGGCCTCTAGGGCATATACACTAACAGCCCTACTAGAGAAGCATCACAATATACCACAAATCCGCTAGACCCTGAAGGCAATGATAATACTGGTGCCGTAGTCAGTAGAGCCCGTAACTGCTGAAAACTGTGCTCACACTCCTTCGTCCAAACGAAAGGAACTCCCTTCCGGGTCAACCCGGTCAAAGGTGTAGCAATACGAGAGAAATCCTACACAAATCGCCTGTAGTAGCCGGCCAGCCCTAGAAAGCTGCGAATCTCCGTAACTGATGTGGGTCTGGGCCAACTCCGAACGGCCTCGATCTTCCTCGGGTCTACACATATACCGTCTCGTGAAATCACATGACCCAAGAAGTCTACGCTGTCCAGCCAGAAAGCACACTTGGACAATTTGGCGAAAAGATGATGCTCTCTCAAGGTCTGCAGTGTAATCCGCAGGTGCTGCTCGTGCTCCTCTTTACTCCGAGAATACACCAGAATATCGTCAATGAATAGAATGATGAACAGATCAAGATACGGCTGGAAAATACTGTTCATCAAGTCCATGAATGCTGCTGGCGCATTGGTGAGTCCGAACGACATCACCAAAAACTCGTAAAGGCCGTAGCGTGCGGAAAGCTGTCCTAGGAATGTCCTCCTGTCGAACCCGCAGCTGATGATGGCCTGATCGCAAATCGATCCTCGAAAAGTATCCTGCCCCCTGAAGTTGGACGAATAAATCGTCGATACGTGGCAAAGGATATCTGTTCCGCACTGTAACCCTGTTCAGCTGGCGATAGTCGATACGCAGACGCAAACTTCCGTCCTTCTTTTTGACGAACAGGACTGGAGCACCCCAAGGAGAAACACTGGGTCGAATAAGTCCCTTGTCCAGCAAATCTTGCAACTGACCCTTCAATTCTCGAAGTTCCGCCGGGGCCATTCGATAAGGCGGTATAGAAATAGGCCCCGTGCCAGGAACCAAATCAATACAGAAAGAAATGTCGCGCTCGAGCAGTAGACCAGGAAGCTCGTTAGGGAACACATCAGGAAACTCGCTAACAACCGGAACCTGATCTAGAGGAACCTCTGTAGCTCTAGTATCGCAAACATAGACGAGAAATCCCTGACATCCCTTCCTCAAAAGCTGTCCAGCGCGAAAAGAAGAAATCACACTGTGAGGGGTAGCACCACGGTCCCCCAACACAACAAAAACCGACTCGCCGGGGAAACAAAATCTAACTGTCTTCTCACGGCAGTCCACAGAAGCATATCACGTGGCTAACCAATCCATGCCCAAAAGAACGTCGAAGTCCAACATCTCAAGAAGGATCAAGTCGACAGGCAACTCTCTCTCGCCAATACAGACGGTACAGGATCAGAACAAGTGCCTAGCAACAAACGACTCCCCCACAGGAGTGGTCACAACAAGCGGCTGATCAAGTAAGCCGGACTCTCTTCCCAAACTCGGCATAAAGTGTGTGGATACGTACGACTGTGTGGTCCCAGGATCGAACAATACATGTGCATTAACAGAACATACTGGAAGGATACCTGATACCACCGCATTGGACGCCTGCGCGTCCTGATGCGTCAAAGCAAAAAATCGTGCCTGTCCTCCACCTGTGACTGACTGTCCTCTGCCTCGGTCATCCCGTCCTCTCTGACCAACTCCTCCACGCCCACGACCTCTCTGTGTATGAGTCTAACGCGGAGTAATAGTAGGAACAACAGGAAACGCCCTCTGGGGTGGTGAAGGTGGTAAGGTGACGTGCGGTGCTGCTGTCTCCCTCCGGTGTATCTCAGGACAATCTCTGACGAGGTGAAGTAGACTGCCGCATCTATAGCAACCTCGCGACGACTGCTGACTCTCCCGTGGATACGAACTAAACATCTGGCCTCGTCCCGAATCTCTGCCACTCCTCGTACCTGAACGATACCTGTCGCAGCGTCTGAATGTCTTTCTCCATGCTAATATACCAGTACGAACTCTCTTCGGCTCTGGAACTACCGAAGTCTCAGCAAGGCGCTCCTCGGCTAATAGAGCTGCTCCTACCGCTGCTGCATATGTCTCGTAATGCTGCGCGCTGATCGCAAGGAACAGTGGTGTAAGCAAGCCTCGAACAAATCTCTTGACTCGCAACTCCTCGGTAGCCACTAGATACGGGGCATAGATAGATAGCTCTGTGAACAGCACAGCATGCTCAGCCACTGACATCTCCGGAGTCTGGCATAAGGACTCGAACCCGCGTGCTCTAGCATCTCTGACACTCAGTGGGAGAAAGCGGGCAAGGAATAGCGCCACGAACTCTGTCCAGGTCATTGGAGGAAGACCTGCTGCTCTGCCCTTCTCGACTGATTCGCACCATTTCTGCGCAAGACCTTCCAGGCGAAAGCTCGCGAACTCAACCCATATCGCATCTGCGCATCTGAGGGAATGACATATCCGAGCCATCCTATCAATGAAGGACTGTGGGTCCTCGGCAGCATCGGTGCCTGTGAAGACCGGAGGCATCAGCCTCATGAACTCTGATAGCGATACTGTAATCACCACCGTAGCTGCAGGGGCAACTGGCTGTACGGTAGGTACCATCGCGGTCTCTGTAATGGGTGGAGCTACCTCTGGTCGCTGCGCTTGATGCGTCTCAACTAGCGATCCTATCATCTGGCGCATCTCCTGCATGCTGGATCCCACCGTCTGGCGCATCTCCTGCATACCAGCCCCTACCGTGGTGATCTGATCTGTCATGGGAGGAACAACCTGCTCGGGTAAAACCGGTGTACTACCCGGATCAGTCCTCATCGCAGACGAATCAACTCGAATCTCGGCCCTCGTAGTCTTTGGCGGCATAATGGCTGAAAGGAAAATAGGATTCAATAAGGATGCAGAAATTGAATCGCAAGAATGCATATACTCAAGAGGGAATTTAAATCAATAAGTCCTAAGGTCGCTTTGGCGGAGTACCGTGTCGTGAGTATGCCGCGGAACATACGCACGCTATGCCACTCTGCTTCAGCTACCTACTCCATCATACCAGGTCATCCTACACACCGAAAGGTAAAACCTACGCTTTGATACCAACTTTGTCACGACCCGAATATTTCGACTCATGACCGGCACTTAACCACGCAATGTCTACAGGCGTAACGCGACTAAGTAAACCGAACCCAGAAATCAAAACCATTTAAAAGTAGTGAGTGTTGAAAACATTCAATTAAAACATTTAGAAAACCTTAATAGCTCAATGAAGTTCTTTTTAAAATTTAATGATTCTTATAATAATTTTGGCAGCATTTCCTTTGTAAAAGTAACCCCGAAAATCGGGTATAAAACATGATATAAATGAAAATGATATATAAAGAAATAAAGCATCCTCAACAGGAACAATCACGCCCAAAGGCGGAAACCATCACCACAAGAGTAATATACGATGCCGTAGCGAAGAATGAGCAATAAGTAAACATCAAAGAATAATAAACTGCAATATATAACAGTCGGCTCCCACGAGCTCGACACCAGAATACAAAAATATACATCATCGTCCTCAAACTGTCACTAAGTCCAGTACATATATGGTAGATGGAGAATACTAGATACAAAAGTGTGTACAAATAAGTAACCTGATACCACAACCCACCTAATAGAAAAATAGCTCTCGCACCAGCTGTAGTGGTATCTGTAGCCAAAAGATACAAAAAAGGCAACCTGCCGCGACTACTCTGAGGGGCAACCTGCAAATACCGTGGCACAACGGGGGTGAGTTGCCAACTAGTGAATAGAGATAACATATAAAGGTAATCACGAGCATGCACGTACTGTGCTACGCTATCATATGCCAGCAGGTAAATCAATATGCGACAAGCAGTAGGTGCAATAATCATGCAAATGCTCTGTCAGGTAAAATAACTACATGATAAGATACATGATAATCACTGCTGAGCATGGGATAAACAACATCTACACGGAATATCAATCGTGGAAAATAATCGGTGCCCAAAACTGCACCTAAATCCCAAATAAACTCAGACGCCGGCACTCTCCTCGACCCTCAAATCCTGTAAATCTCTGAGAATCACGAGTGCCCAACATCGGCACCCAAAATATCATAAAATACTCGTGTCCAGCATCGACACACAAATCCTCATACATCGGGCTCCGTAAGTCCGGATCAGCCCACGGGCTCCGTCTGCGGTATCGGCCCTCGGCCCCGGCAGTACGGATCATCCCGCATCCATCTCTCGACTCTGGTCAGTATCCTCCGGATAACTGCCAGGTCCAACCAATCACCGGTAGGTACTCGCCCACCTCCAGGCTCAATCGGCAAAGTCCATCGATCATCTTGCCGAGGGGAACCATACCGGGTCCACCACGAACCCGCAAACGGATCATCAACTCCACAAATCGGGTTTCAAGCACACGTCTCAGCATCGAGAAAACGCGTGGTGGATGCACCAAAATATCATATCACGAGGAACCGGGTTTTCAAATAGTGCATCTTTTCTTAAATAATTCCATGATCCTCAAAACCAGAAATCACATAAAAATCCAACACCAATGAGTAAATCAAATACGATGTGCTATGTACATCAAGTCATAATATAGGTACAAGGGAGAAACCGCTTTTCTTAAGATAGTTTCAGTTTTCAAAGACAGCATGTGGCTTCCAATTTCTATGAAAATCATATCGAATCATATATGAAATGAACTACAGTATAATGATCATGACAATTCTACAGTGAGTGTGTCATGGCAATTACTAACGGTGTGTGCGTAACATGCCGATTAGTGCTCGTGCAACATGAACCGTTAGTAATAGTGCGGTGTTCTATCAATTCTAAGTTTACATACATATAGAAGGGAATGCAGTATGCAACAACAGTATCCATGAACAGTCAATGTAGGTAAATGCAATATGTAGCTATAAGGTCCTATCAGCTCTGACGTATAACGCCATGCGGGCGATATCCCTGTAGATGTTAAATCTACTCACCGTAGTCTCGCGCTAAGTGTAGCCGACGAATTGTTTCCCCTTCTTCGCCGCGTCCGTGTCACTCGCCTGCGAACATAGAATTACACAATATATCACACATAAGCTCAAATCTACAAAACGCGATATTAAGGTCAAACTAGAAACCCGCGTCGCAAACCAAGCGCGCGTGTGCGCGATACGCTAAAACGTGTGATTACGCTCGTGAAGCTAACCCGACACGTCGCGTTACGCAGCACACCCCAAACCCACACACGTATCACGTGTGTCGCGAAGATTTAAAATACGAGAAATAGGTTTTCACCTCCTGATTTTTATACAGTATTGATATTACAAAAATATATATACCATAACACCCCATATATCAGCAGACACCAACCACCAAAACCCCAACCCACAATTTTCACATCTGGCCGCAAATTGCTTCCAAAATGAGTTTTTCGGTGGCCTGGGTAGGGGGTGGGCTCCCGGGTTTGGTGTGTGCACTCTATACCCCCTACACAAGCTATAATAAATACAATTTTATTCTGAAACACCCCGGGTAGAAGCAGATTCAACAGAACCCAATTTCAAGTTAAAAATCAAACTTTTGCACTAAAATGATACTTTAGGGTATATTTGTGAAATCTGAAATAAACCCAAGTCTAAAACTACATTAATATCACATTACCAAGCTAATCAAGCCATAAAAAGTTAATTTTTATCATAACCTCACTAAATCCCCTTATATAGCACAAAACATGCATAAAATGTGATATTTTGCTAGAAATACTACAAGTTAAGGAAAAGGGTTGCTAAGGGTGAGTTAATACCTTCAAAAGATCTTAAGAAACACCAAAAGCCCCAGATCTGCCTCAATTATGCCGTCTTTCCACCAAACACCTCAATGAGCCATTAAACCAAGGTTTTGTGAAGGAAAAAGGTTAGATTTGTGAAGGGTTTGAATGAGGATCTAAAGAGAAGTGAAAAGAGAAGAGAAAATGGGGAAAAATGAGGGTTTTTCTGCTGGAATTTCTGCAGAAATTCTGAATGAAGAGAAAAGAGAGAGAAGAGAAGAAAAATAGGTTAAAAGGTCAAACTTCCCTACCTAACACCATGCCTCATTTGTTTAATTGAATTCTTTGAATTTTAAAAGGGTTTTGACTTGTTTTGAAATGGTGGGGATAAATTATCAACCATGCAACAAATGAAGAGGGTTAACATGTTACACTAAAAAAAACTTAAGTCACAAAATTGGCTAAGTGTGCATGTATGCACTTAATACAAAATCTCTCACTTAGGGTAACATGACTAAAATAATTAATAACCCTACAATTATATAAACACTTCACAATACAATTTAGCACTAACCAAGAAGGAAAACAAAAATAAGATATCCGTTTTTGAAAAACACGCACACTAGCTAATTAACGAGAAAACATCCTAAACGAATTTCAAGGCGTTACAGTATCAGAAAGGAGGAATCGAACCCTATTGGATATGGTTCGTTCCATGACGAGTATGGCTGAGTTACCGCGATCTTTCTAGGTTATGCGCTAGAATCAGCTGCATATCTTTTGAACAAGGTTCCAACCAAAACTGTGCCTACCACACCATATCAGATATGGAGTGGGAAGAAACCATGTCTTCAGTACCTGAAGGCATGGGGATGTCCAGCTTTTGTTAAAAAGCAGCATGTGGACAAGCTCGAGGCACGCTCAGTACTATGTAAGTTTGTGGGATACCCAAAGAACTCCAGAGGGTATTTTTTTCTATTACGCAAAGGAACAAAAGGTTTTTGTTTCTCGTAATGCCTATTTTCTAGAACATCAGTTTTTAGAAAAGGAAACAAGTGGGAGCGAAATAGAACTGGAAGAAATTCCAGAACCACAAACTACTGCTAAAAGTATGGTAGAACCCGAGGCTTCAGAAGAAAGGGACATCCCGACGCCACTCCATAGGAGTAGTAGGCAATCTCATCTTCCAGAGAGATACTACGGTTTTCTCATAGACGGGGATAGAGAGGATTGCACTATTGACTATGATGAGCCTACTAGCTTCCAGCAAGCCATTCAGAGCGGTGACTCAGAAAAATGGCTGGATGCAATGTGGACCGAATTGGAGTCCATGTACACTAACAAAGTATGGACTTTGGACATTGCTCCAGTTGGGGTAAAACCCGTAGGATACAAATGGATCTTAAAAAAGAAGATTGGTGTAGATAGACAGGTTGAAACCTATAAGGCTAGACTTGTTGCAAAGGGTTTCTGTCAAAGACCTGGTTTGGACTATGACGAAAACTTTTCTCCAGTGGCTATGCTCAAATCCATTCGGGTCTTTCTTGCTATTGTTGCTTTCCACGATTACGAGATCTGGCAGATAGACGTAAAGACGGCCTTTCTAAATGGAAATTTCGAAGAGAGCGTCTATATGGATCAGCCAGAGGGATTCATTCAGAGTGGGAGCAGCGGTAGAGTATGCAAGCTGCTTAAGTCCATTTATGGACTAAAGCAGGCATCGCGGAGTTGGAACATCTGTTTTGATGATGCTGTCAAAATATTCGACTTTATCAAAAATCCAGATGAACCTTGCATATACAGTAAGATTGTAGGGAGAGCTGTAGTATTCCTCGTCTTATACGTGGATGACATTCTCCTAATAGGAAATGATATTCCTATGTTACAGTCAGTCAAAAGATTCTTGTAACATAAATTCTCCATGAAAGACCTGGGTGATGCCACCTACATTCTGGGGATCCGGATCTATCGTGATAGATCAAAGAGGATGTTGGGACTTTCGTAGTCCAGGTACATAGACACTATAGTGAAGAGATTCAGTATGGATGATTCTAAGTGCGGTAATCTACCGGGTTGTCACGGAATCACCCTCTCCAAAGAGATGTCTCCCAAGACTGATTTGGAATGGGATCGCATGTCGATTATACCTTACGCTTCTGCGGTAGGCTCTATAATGTATGCGATATTATATACCAGACCAGATGTAGCATACGCATTGAGCGTTGTAAGCCGGTATCAGGCAAACCCAGGGGAGAATCACTGGATAGCAGTAAAGAACATTCTCAAGTACCTAAGGAGGACTAAAGATATGTTCTTGGTGTATGGCGGAAAAGACCTCCAGATTGAGGCCTTTGCCGACTCCGGCTTCCAGAGTGACAAAGATGACTCCAAGTCCATATCGGGTTATGTCTTTACCCTCAATGGAGGGGCAGTCTGTTGGAAGAGTTCCAAACAGGAGACCGTTGCTGACTCAACGATGTAAGCGGAGTACATAGCTGCTTGCGATGCTGGAAAAGAAGCTGTCTGGATGAAGAAGTTCCTCACAGAAGTTCAGGTGGTTCCTACCAATGTTGATCCAATATCTCTGTATTGTAACAACAGCGGCGCTATAGCTTTAGCAAAGGAACCCAGGTCCCATCAGAAGTCCAGACACATCTTAAGGCGGTATCTACGGATCAGGGAGATCGTAGATCGCCGGGAGATCGAGATAAAGTGAGTAGAGACGGAGAATAACATTGCTGATCCATTCATAAAGGCCCTTCCTCAGACGCAGTTCGAGAGGCTATTCAAGATGATAGGTCTACGATATGCCAGCTCATGACCCTAGTGCAAGTGGGAGATTGTTAGTGTATATGCCCTAGGGGCCATTATTGTATCATACTTGTATGTATATTACTTAATGGATGCTTGGGATATTCATTGTTGTATATACAGTCTTGCTAAAAATGGTAGTATGCTACTTGGTTTGTGTCTACTTTAATATGTGCATATGTTTCTTGTAACGTATCACTTATACATATTAGTGTAAGTGCACGGCGGCGCCCCGGCCGTCAATCCGACGCCGGAATGCGGAAGCGGTGATTTACTTTAACTTTTCAAACCGGCACCACCGCGAACTATATACCCGGATCGCGCCATTAATCTAGTCCTAGCTATCTAGAGAGGGGGTAGAGAGATATACCGAGCGATCCGTGTCCTTCGGTCTTCTCGTCGTCGTCCCGATCTCCTCGCTGAATCTCCGGTCTCCACCAAGTCGCCGGAAGGGCACCACGTCGCCGGCTTCTTTTACGGGCTCCCGCCTCTGGACCGAGGCAACTCGGGCACGAAGTTGGCGAGCCGACGTGCCCAAGGTTCGCTGTAGAATAGTGTAGTGAGCTATGTCTCATTTGGGGTTATATGGAATTGCCTTATTGGTGGAGGAAATGAAGCTTGGAGTTTTGTGATGAAAAATGGAATTTTTGCAAGTACCATGAGAACAAAACCCCACCCAAATATTTTGGACAGCCCCCTCAGTGAGCTTGGCCGGACATTTCATGTGAATGGGGAGAGTGAAACCAAAATTGAGTGAGTGATTATCTCAAGGGGGAGCAATCACAAGAGAGAGAGAGAAAGGTGATCATGAAAAGTAATGATCACAAAAACAAACCTCACTCCAAAGCAACCATCATCAACAACCATGATTGCTCACATAGTCAAGCAATCATGAACCATGGAAAGTCGAGGGATGGTCCTCCATCATGAAACAACAAGATGCAAATAACACCCTCCACAAATGCTTATTTGCACAAATGCAAATAAGCCCTCCTCTACCATTTTTCGGCCAATGAAAAATACAAAGAAATATGGCCGAAACGGAAAGCAAACTGGCAACTCCAAAAAAAAACTGATCCCGTAATAAATTACAGGAAAACCCCGATACTTTGTATACACACCCGCATCTGTATTCCGACCGAATACAAATGCAATGAGACAAAATCTACACTGTACAATACTAGCATCCGGCTTAAACCAAAGCCTGCTAGTATTATCCGTCCGATCCTGATCCGTGCAATACCGCACGTATCTGATCGAACCCTGCCATATATCCATACGACCTCTAGTACTAACCGTCCGATCCTGATACGTGCAATACCGCATGTATCTGATCGAACCCTGCCATATCTTCATACGTCCTCTACAGCGTTTCGCCCGAAACTTGAGTAACTGTGTGTGGTGGAATCTAAAGACTCATCAATACTATGGTTATGGATTTAACCACTAGCACGTCAGATGTATTAGCCATACGTGACGGGCTACCAGCTATTGACTAAAAGGGACGTCGATGATCGAACTCATCCTGACACCCTACTGAGCCTGTCAGTGACAATATCCGTACAGTCCGGTCCGTTCGTCTATGAGCATCGCATGGCGGGCTTAGGGGGTTGGTAAAAGTCAGACCCCCAAAAGCGGTACAAGTCGTGTCAGAGAGCAGCCCAGAACACCCTGAGATACTACTGGAATACCTACTAGTAAATCTCCTGCCTTGGCCAAGGACTTTTCTTGTTCTGGCTCTCCTAGACACAGCGCGACCTCACCCCCAATACTGGGAGAGACGAACCCCTGAAGATCCGCTCACTGCCTCCATGTGGCTCGGGACTGTATCCAACTAAAACCTGTTTGCACGTCTCCTTTGAGCGTGGTAGGGTAGTAATCAAAGTACAGTGGGAACTCACACGAGGCAAATGACGATCCCCAGGTCGATGAACTAACCTGTACACATGTCACCAAGGAACTGCTATCTGACGTCAGGTATAAGACCAACTAGCATGTTCCCGGCGAGTCCTGTCTTGTGTACTTATAACCCAATGAGCACCTGTATACATCTTAGGTGAACCAACTGACACCAGTGGCTTGTGAGACCGGCCATCGCCGCTCTTCGGGGTCTAGACTGTATACACTAGTCTACTCTGGAGTATCGATGCCCTGTCTCGAAACTCCCATGACTAGGGACCATTTAAGGATGTGCTTATAGACTACCAGCTCCCACATATATGATCGCCCTCATACTGCTGGCAGTCAAGCAAGAACCCTAGGGGCTTTATCATCGTGAAATAGTGACCTGTAAGGTCACCTAAAGCAGTACACGATGATAAAGGTAAACCAGATAGCATACTATTATCTTGAGTAAGACTATCCTACCGGAATAGGTCCTCCCTCAATCATTGCAATCACGTGTCTGTGATCCAATAATTGACTCTGAGGGCACTATCTCCAACAATCTTCCACTTGCACTCAAGGCTAATTATTGCGATGTCGCATACTCACAGCCCGTGTGATACCAAACACCCAACTCCTCTACTAGTCAGTCTCACAAAGCTCGTTTGCGAAACTATTGCGTTCGAGGAATAGCCTCAGTGAGTGGATCCGCTTTGATGTTTCTTTCTATGTCTCTCTATATCTCAAGTTCGCGGAGAAAGCCATCTCCCGAAATGAGCAATACCTGTCTTAGAATGTGTCTGGATGTCTGATGGGACCTAGCTCATAAATGAACTCCAAATCCAAACTTCTTAGACTGTATCGTCAACTGAACTTAATTAGTATCCTGCGCCATGCCTCCCTCAGTATTGCCTTAGACCACCTGTTCAAAATACTGCCCCTAGTCAGAAGGAAAAACTATAACTCCGACAACCTCCTTGTCGTCCAGGTCACTTTGGAAGCCTGGAATGATAACTGTCACCCGAATGAGGCTGTCATTATCATATCCCTAGAACATCCACTTATGTTCTAAAACTGCTTCCGACTGTTTCTCTAGGATAGGATCAATGCAAGAACAACATCTGGTGTGGTACTTAACATCTCATGATTGACTCAATTGCCTAAGCAAGTGATCTGCCAATCATGCACATCCCTCTCCCCTTTAGTCTGTAAGACACCTTTAGAGAGGGTGACTCCATCACCTGCAGGTACACTACCGTGCCAGGAGTCGTCCATTCTAAATACTCTTAGAATGCTGTCTGAGTACCCTGATTGGGAAACCACCCAAATCTAGATCTAAAACCATAGATCTAGTAACCAGTATGTCTGATATAATGTCCAAGTCCCATGTGGAGAAACCACTGTGCGACGACCAAAGTATAACAGATCGTAGTATAGGAATATCACTTCCTACTCTGTGTATGTCATCCAAATACCATGACATCACACCCTATTAACTTCTCAACAGATCCATCCCTATTCTGATGAAGTCAAACCTATGACTGTCACATCAGAAATTGATGATCTTTCTCCGCTATATCTGCTTTAGTCTATAAATAGACATAAGCTACCTGTCCACCAATGCTTCCGCTGCTCCTACTGACTATGACAACGCTCTGGCAGAGTCATATAGACGTACACTTCTAAAGCCAGCCTAGAACGACGCTATACTCATCCTTCCGCCGGGTCTCGCAGCCTGGAACAACAGCAATGGCAAGTGTGGGTAAACAAGAACCTCCCTGTCACTGTCTTTGAGGCTACCGGAGTACCTCTCGGGTGCCTGAGGTTACCCACCGTATCTGCGAAGTGGCCAATGGAATGTCAAGCCAGATTGAATCTTTAGGTTCCTATAAAATCTTCAGTAATCGTTTGTGGTTCTGGAATCACTTCCAGTTCTACCATACTCCCACTACTGTTTTTCTGAAAATATCCATTTTTATTTAAACCGTGGCGAGTCTAGAACAATATTTCTATTGATCTTCCAGATGGTAGAAAGTCAACCCTCGTCATAGCCTGGGTCAACCCACAAACAGCCATTACAGAAACGTGCCTTGAGTTATCCAGAGTCTGGTTTTAAGCATAAGCCAGACAACTCCCCGTACCTTAACATCGTTAAGATATGAACTGTTCTATATCCAATATAGAACCAGAGGCACTGATTTAATTGAACCAGATTCAAATCATGCAGCTGTCTCCAGTGCATGTCTACTAAATGGAAAGAGGCCGATCAGCGTTACTCAACATAGGAATGCTTCCAATTATGAGTAACCTGAAAGAGAAGCAAGTTCTCTTAATCATTACTATCAACTGAATACCATACACAAGTATCTACATCTTCGATCACTTTGAAGAATCCCGATACTTGCAATACCTGGTTCTCTACTTTATTCAAATACCTATAACTTCTCAAAAATCGGACCCTGTGTTTCCACGAAACACTTGTCTAAAAACTAGAGAAGTCATAAGTAAACCGAATATAGTACGAGGACCAACCCCTCTGTCCTAATGGACACTGGACAATATACAATACTCTGTATATGTCCCTTGAGTTTAATAACTCTATTTACTGTGTGTCGTACGTTGAAAACTGTACTTATGGTTAAGAAGAATTACACCGCTGTTCAATGCTCCTTACCTAACCATCCACTGATATAGGTAAATGTCATAAACATAATTTCAAAAAGGGTATATCTCACACTATAAAAATAGACGTACAGATATATCAATTTTGAAATTGGTGCATAACAACGGATATTCAAAACCAAATACTTGCCGTCCGGCAAACAACCCAAGTGACTTCCTCAAATATCACCGATTACAACGAATCCCGATATAATGAGGATGATCACCTAATTCCTAATAACTTACTCCCACTCATCATCTGTAAAACCATACAGATGTGAGAATCATACCTGGTAAATACATATCCTAGAGCAAGTGTCTAATTGGGAAATCAGTTTTCCATTAACAGTACACAGTGAAACTGAAACATTGAAATGTTTTGATGGGGTATCCCGGTATTCCTAGTAATGCCTCTTCCATTATCCAGATTCACAACTGTAACCGTGTAATTCTTTGACATCTTTCCAAATCCCTTTCTATGTCTTTAGTCGTTACCTTCTGTACACCCCTTTAGGCCAAATGGTTTTCTTCCTTCCCTACCGTTCGGCACCAGCCTATGGTTTGGAAGAAGACTATCCAATAAGCATAATGGATGTACTGTCATAATCCTAGGAACACTCGCAATGAGAGAAGGTGAAGATAAAAGACAACCGAATAAACCATATTCCTATTTCTCCTGAACCAGAATCCATCCCCGAACTGGAACAAGTTCCTTTCGAGTTCGTATATAACCATACGATGGAGTATCCAATAAACTGTGGATCTTCGTAGTGATACGGAGTGTTCTAGAGAAATACAAAGGTGATTTAGGATCGGCGAATAAATACATGGTTTGGTCGTGAATAGCAGTCGCGATTTACTTTGCCCTCTTACTAATCCCTTGTTATGTCTTTACTTAATACCTTCTGTACACCATCGTTATACTAATTGGTTTTCTTCATTCCCCACCATTCGGCACCAGCCTAAGGTTTGGAAAAAGACTATCCAGTTTGCGTAATAGGTGTACTATCTCCTAAACCAAGGAGTACTCGGAAACTGAGAGAAGGTAAAATGAAAAGACAACTGAATAGTTCTATCCGTTTTCTCCAGAACCGGAAACCATCCTCGAATAAATTCCTTCGAGTTCGTATATAACCATACGATGGTTTTGTCCAATGGAAGTGGACGTTCGTATTAATACGGGGTGTCCTGGAGAAAAGGGTAAAAGTAGGAGTGGCAATGAGGTTTGCAACTCTGACAATCCAAAAGCCAGTGTTTAAGAAGGTTCGGTTAATTTTGGTCATTGAGTCATAGTCTTAGGGTCGGGTCAATGGTCGCTGCCAAAGAGAGAGAGAGAAAAGAAACACTCAGCGTGCACTCTAACCTAGATCAGAATGGTTACCAATTTATCTAATCTGGAAACCTCCCACTGTCACCTCAAATTCTCCTCCAAACCTGAAAGAAGAAATAGTCGGGGTCACCCGAGGAGTAAACTAACTCATCAGTGGGAATCGGGATCCAACTATCATCGCTTGATAACGTGACGGAATCCGCTCACGTCATCCCACTCCAGAAGGTATGCGCATATCTGGCAAATTTCAGTTTCTTTAGAAACTCCCGATGTCGATTTTTGCCCCATGCTGTTATGACCTTGACTTTGGCCAACAAATCATAAGTCACATGTCATGTTCTACCCGTCATTCTCCAGGTTAATTTAAGCCCACCCGCACAAGCCCTTGACTTTGTCCAACAAGGCTATACGACTGCCCCAAACTAACGCATCTATCTATGCTGCATATGAATACCCAACAGCTAACAAACACTGTGCCTTAACTTTGGCCAACAAACACAGCTTGAATATTATTGACTACCCATATGAAACGATAGAGGGCTACGAATGGTTTATGGCGAAAACCTTTAACGTAAAGAACTTGATATCGTTGAAGGAATTGGATAGCTTTTTGAAAATATAGTGACGAAAACCATTGCTAAAGAGGTCACTCCCGGTGAAGGGATCTCGGCTCTTTCCCCGTAGAATGAGGTGCGGGATATTCCAACTGAATACCACGATGCAAAGCAAAAGTAATCGGCTATAGTGAAGTTATTGCCCTGACGCAAACTTTTTGTCCAAGGGGTCGCTCCCGGTGAAGGGATCTCGGCCCTTGCCTCATCGACTGAGGAGCAGGATATTCCAACCGAATACCACGATGCAAAACAAAAGAGAACTTCCTTGCAATAACAGCTTTTTGAAAAGTGTTCCAACAACATAAGATTAGGTTTGTATTTTACTTGCATTGATCCGAATCAACGCAGTCCCATCAATTGATCACACCACAAAGAACGAAAATATATTGATGTACGTATATGCCATCCGCATTCGCCACTAGGTCCCGTCATTACCCGTTAGGTTAGCTAACTAACGACAGAGCGGGGACTGGACTAGCGCGGATGCAAAACATATACAACATCTACTAATATATATTAATATATAATATTTCGCTCAAGGCGTGATAAAAATGCAACATCACAGAAATGTAAAGCATCACAGAACAATACAGATATCTGGGATCCCCGGGTTTCACAGAGCCACTACTGAAACCCGACGTTCCCCTGGTCATGTGGATAGCCTGTGCAATGAAATCCTAGACCCCTACGGGCGCGGCAAGTTACCCGCCAAAACCTGAAGCGAGGAAGCCCTCTTCAGCAACGTGAATGGACTACCCTGCACTTCACGGAATCCGGTAACTTGGGCACCCCTCCTAGGTCAACCTGTACCCCCTACGAGTGCGGCGAATAGCCCGCTAATTCTAGAGTGAAGCCCCCTCCGTCTCAATGCCATGAGATGCGGGCTTGTTGCCCTCTAGAACCCGGCTATCCGTGCACCCCTCCTTGGGGTAATCCTAGTACAGAAAATAAAATATACATACAACGGGTACATCGACCGCAACCTGGTCGTGCCCCAAAATAATAATACAAACAGGCAGTGACGGAAGTCCACATGTCGGACGCTCGCCCCGCAATATCAAATGTACATAATACAACCACAAACTGTACTAGCATTGCATCCAGGCTATCCCCCACGACCAATCCGCAACATCACAGCATAACACAGAACATCAACGTGAATGTCACGTTCGCAAATCCGTCTAACCGGGCTATAGCAGTTAGACAGGATTTACCGATCGAGTGACATTCACGGTCGCAGATATAATGTAAATACTGTGAACTAATGTGTTTAAAATATCCGATCGATCAAATTTTACCAAGTGGGCCCCAACATTACTGTAGCAGATGAAGAAATCTGGGCCCAAAAAATAACATTCCAAAAACCCTATTTTCATGTCAGGAGGCCTATGTAAAATTTTGGGGCCATGAACAGTGAAAAGAGCGCTGGAACCGCGGCCCAAGCATGGGTTTGGCCGCGGTTCCACGGTGGTATAGACTGTTCAGGAGACCAAATTTTCCCAGAACTCTTATAACAGCTTGCACATCACTCTGAAACAACCTCAAAAATTTTTAGACTCCAAAAAAATTTTGACTGAAACTGTGCAACTTGAAATCGGGTTTTCGGGATTTTGTTCGATCGAAAGAGTAAACACATTAGACCAAGCTAGACTAGGTTAATGGCGAGGCTCTGATACCACTGTAAGTGCAAGGTGGCGCCCCGGCCGTCAATCCGACACCGGAATGCGGAAGCGGTAATTTACTTTAACTTTTCAAACCAGCACCACCGCGCACTATATACCCGGATCGTGCCATTAATCTAGTCCTAGCTATCTAGAGAGGGGGTAGAGAGATATACCGAGCGATCCGTGTCCTTCGGTCTTCTCTTCGTCGTCCCGATCTCCTCGCGGAATCTCCGGTCTCCACCAAGTCGCCGGAAGGGCACCACGTCGCCGGCTTCTTTTACGGGCTCCCGCCTCTAGACCGAGGCAACTCGGGCACGAAGTTGTCGAGCCGATGTGCCTAAGGTTCGCTGTAGAATAGTGTAGTGAGCTATGTCTCATTTGGGGTTATATGGAATTGCCTTATTGGTGGAGGAAATGAAGCTTGGAGTTTTGTGATGAAAAATGGAATTTTTGCAAGCACCATGAGAACAAAACCCCACCGAAATATTTTGGACAGCCCCCTCAATGAGCTTGGCCGGCCATTTCATGTGAATGGGGAGAGTGAAACCAAAAATGAGTGAGTGATTATCTCAAGGGGGAGCAATCACGAGAGAGAGAGAGAGAAAGGTGATCATGAAAAGTAATGATCACAAAAACAAACCTCACTCCAAAGCAACCATCATCAACAACCATGATTGCTCACAAAGTCAAGCAATCATGAACCATGGAAAGTCAAGGGATGGTCCTCCATCATGAGACCATCATGAAACAACAAGATGCAAATAACACCCTCCACAAATGCTTATTTGCACAAATGAAAATAAGCCATCCTCCACCATTTTTCGGCCAATGAAAGATACAAAGAAATATGGCCGAAACGGAAAGCAAACTGGCAACTCCAAAAAAAAACTGATCCTGTAATAAATTACAGGAAAACCCCGATACTGTGTATACACACCCGCATCTGTATTCCGACCGAATACAAATGCAATGAGACAAAATCTACACTGTACAATACTAGCATCCGGCTTAAACCAAAGCCTGCTAGTATTATCCGTCCGATCCTGATCCGTGCAATACCGCACGTATCTGATCGAACCCTGCCATATATCCATATGACTTCTAGTACTAACCGTCCGATCCTGATACGTGCAATACCACACGTATCTGATCGAACCATGCCATATCTCCATACGGCCTCTACAGCGTTTCGCCCGAAACTTGAGTAACTGTGTACGGTGGACTCTAAAGACTCGTCAATACTATGGCTGTGGATTTAACCACTAGCACGTCAGAGGTATTATCCATACGTGACGGGCTACCAGCTATTTGTTAGTTATGTATATGCCCTAGAGGCCATTGTTGTACATATGATGTATATTATAATAGATGCTTGGATATATATATAGATGACTTTCTTGCTCGTCATGATAGTATGCTATTTGGTTTCACTTTATCTTAACATGTTGACTTGTACTGGTTTACTGTTTTTCTCTCACATGTTGATAAAGCCCTTAGGATCTGTACTCGACTACTGGGACTATGATGAGATCATACTAGTGGGGCCTTGGTAGTCGATGAGTACATCCTATAACTGTTCCTAGTCGAGGGTATATCGAGACAGGGCATCGATACACCAGAGTAGACTAGCGTATACGCATCTTGTCCCATATGATGGGCGATGGATGATCCCACATCCATCGGTGTTTGACATCAGAGATGGTGTACGGGTGCTCAGTGGAGACTGGGTACACTGGACGGACTCGCCGAGAACTCCCAGATGGTGATATACCACACGTCAGATGGCAGTTCTCCGGTGACACTGGTACAGGGTAGTCTGTAGACCCGAGATCGTCATAGAGTCTTATGTGATTCCCACTGTGCTTTGATTTCCACCTTACCACGTCCAAGAGGGCGTGCAAAACGGTCGCTTTTGGGTACAGTCTCGAATCACATGGAGGCAATGAGCGATAAGAGGGGATTCGTCTCTCCCGGTATAAGGAGTTGATGTTGTGCTGTGTTCGATTGGCTATAACTGGAAGTCCCTGGCCAGGGCTGATATAGAGATTTACTGGTAAGTGTTACTAGTAGTTTCTCGACCCGTTATGAGCCACACATCGACACGACTTATCGTATACTGGGGTCTGACGTATACCACCCCTAGACTTGATATGCGACATATCAGACGAACAGACCGGACTGTACGGGAGTGTTACTGATTGGATTCACAGGAGAACGCACAGGCTAGCTTGTTGATCTTCTAATCGCTCAATACCTGGGTGGCTGTTACGTTTAGCTGACCGCTTGCAGCTTGTGGGTGTTTGATATGATCATCACCTGCTACCGGCGTATTGACGATTCTTTAGAGTTCTACACAGAGGTTTCTTGGCTCAGGCAAAACGGAGTAGAGGCACATATGTGATATGTGCAGGACCGAGGATAATGCGATATGAGATACCGTATTATATTCTCGCGATATTTGGATATGAACCGGGTCATCGGATCAAGTGTTGGTTCGATGAGTTGGTACATGATATATTAGTCGGTAATATTCGATATAGCCGGATCGTCGGATCAAGTGTTGATTCGATGATTTAATGTATAATAATATATATGATATATTGTATTACATTATCTAATATTGGCTCGCTTTATTATTTCATTTTCTCACTGGATGATACATTGATATATATGCGATATATGTTAATTGTATTATTTTCTTTTGTTGCAAATATATAATATATATGTAATATATATTATTGTGACATGATATGATTTATTGTTAAACATGTTTAAGGATGATTAAATGAGGTTAGGGTTTGATTAGGGTTAGTTGCTTCTTGAACCTTCTAGAGGCAATTTCTTTTGTCATGGTTAAGATATTTTTGGATGACACATTTCTAAAACCTAACCAAACCCTAACTCTAGTTTATTCTCTACACATTATTAGCCACTCATCCTTGACCATGGTTTATACATCAATCATATACTTTCTTTCTATTCATCACAAAAGGATTTCATGATTATCATTTTCCATTATCATCTTCTTCTCTCTTGAAAAAGCTTACTAGAAATTCTTTATGTGATGAATAAAAATGAGAAAATGATTTAAAAAGAAAGAAAAAATACTACTCTCTCATCCTCATCTCATCTAGCCCATGAGATTAGTGTGTTCATCTCTTTAGAGTGAGAAAGCTTGAGTCTTTGCAACTTCGACGTAGATCATCGGAGATTTGGAACACTTCAAGCTAACATGGATCGTTCGAGTCGTTGAGCCTCTCATGAGTCCGGGAGATCATGGATCGCGGCAAAGGGACTTCTACTCGGAGCTTGTGAAGCGAAGGAGCGGACTACAAAGGTTGTAATCCCTCACACTTAGATAAAAGTTATCATCTTGCATGTTAAACCCTAATAATCTAGCAAAGATCCCGGCTTTGGGTTGTTCGGCACGTCTAAATTTTTATCCGGGCATGTTTGATGCCTTATGAACCTTCACAAGAGTGCCTAGGAACCTTTCACTATTGACTAAAAGTGTCATGACCCGAAAGAGCATGTGACTGGCCCTTGAACCATATGAAGTCTATAGGACTCTATCTGATCCAAGTAAGCCAAAAGCCCAGAAATCTAAAACCATTTTTAAGAATAAATAAAGAAACTGGTTTAAAGAAGTGAAGAAATACATGTTTGAAATCAAGGTTTTTAAATATCTAAGCCGAATATGCATTTTTTTTAAAACAGTAAAGTCTTTTCTAAAAATTTCGGCAGAGTTTATTTTGTAAAAGAGGCCCCGAATGGGGTACAACAAGGATAACAATATATGCAATGATAAAGGCATCTCCAAGCGGGAGCTAGCTCTTCGTCAAATGACGGCCACAACCACACAAGCAATAAGAATATACAACGCCGAAAGGCGAGGGTCAAACCAAAAGAACTCAAAAGCAACAAGAAAACCGCAATACTACTAAGCGCGACTCTAAGGTCGAATAATACATCACTAAGTCTGAGTCTGAAGCAATACAAGTTTTGGTTGATGGAAATTCTAGATACAATGAATAAAATAAATACAATGGTGGTTCTTGATGCAAAAGAATCCACCTACCAAAAGCAATTCACCCGCAAGAAAGTAGTGTGCCAGAAATGCTGCAATGGAACCTGTACGGCAGAACCTGCAAGAACTGTGGCACAACGGGGGTGAGTTGCCAACTCGTGAATAGAAATATCTACAAGCAGAAACCGAATGCAAGACATAATTCTAGGTCAACAATCAGTAATAAACCTCAAGGAAAAAGCCTGATACATGATAAGGTGGCAAAGCAACATCTAAACAGGTATATAGTGCCAAGTACTCAGGTAATAACATGTCATCAGTATAGGGTATGTATGCATGAAGTAAATATGATGAAGTATCAAGGATATTAATACACATATATTAGCGTCCCATACCACGAATATTGGTGTAAGGGTATATATAACAGCGCCCTCATACCCTGTTATATATACAAATGAAGTATGATCAGTGTAAATCCAGTCTGTATATGATCCATGTCTGTATATGATCCATGTCTGTATATATGTGGAACCCGTCCACCCGTCACCCAATGAAAATAAGCATCATGTATGCAATATGAGGATATAAACAAAACCATGGAAAAACATCATGAAACCCGTGCCTAGCATCGACACGTAAATCCTCATCCATCGGGCTCCGTCAGTCCGGATCGGCCCACGGGCTATGTCTGCGGAATCGGCCCTCGGCCCCAGCAGTACGCCCATCTCTCAACTCCGGTCGGTATGTTGGAGATAGTGCCCTCAGAGTCAATTATTGGATCACAGGTACGTGATTGCGGTGATTGAGGGAGGACCTATCCCGGTAGGACATTCTTACTCGAGATGATAGTATGCTATCTGGTTTACCTTTATCATCGTGTACTGTTTTAGGTGACCTGACACGTCGCTATTACACGTTGATAGAGCCCCTAGGATTCTATGCTTGACCACCAGCAGTATGAGGGCGATCATATACGTGGGACCTGGTAATCTATAAGCGTATCCTTAAATGGTTCCTAGTCGTGTGAGTTTCGAGACAGGGCATCGATACTCCATAGTAGACTAGTGTATACAGTCGAGACCCCGACGAGGGGCGGTGGCCGGTCTCACAAGCCACTGGTGTCAGTTGGATCACCTAAGATGTATACAGGTGCTCATTGGGTTATGAGTACACCGGACAGGACTCGCCGGGAACATGCCAGTTGGTCATATACCAGACGTCAGATGGCAGTTCCCTGGTGACATGTGTGCAGTTTAGTTCATCGACCTGGGGATCATCATTTGTCTTGTGTGAGTTCCCACTGTACTTTGATTACTACCCTACCACGGCTCAAAGGAGTCGTGCAAATAGGTTTTAGTTGGGTAAAGTCCCGAGCCACATGGAGGCAGTGAGCGTATCTTCAGTGGTTCGTCTCTCCCGGTATTGGGGGTGAGGTCGTGCTGTGTCTAGGAGAGCCATTACACGAAGCCCTCGGCCGAGGCAAGGAGATTTACTGGTAGGTATTCCAGTAGTATCTCAGGGTGTTCTGGGCTACACTCCGACACGACTTGTACCGCTTTTGGGGGTCTGACTTTTACCAACCCCCTAGGCCCGCCATGCGATGCTCATAGACGAACGGACCGGACTGTACAGATATTGTCACTGACAGGCTCAGTAGGGTTGTCAGGCTGAGTTCACTCACAGACATCCCTTTTAGTCAGTACCTGGTAGCCCGTTACGTATTGGCTTATACCTCTGACGTGCTAGTGGTTAAATCCACAACCAAGGTGTTGACGAGTCTTTAGAGTCCCCCACATTCAGTTACTCAGCTTTCGGGCGAAAGGTTGTTGAGGCCGTATGGGGATATGGCAAGGTCCGATCAGATACGTGCGGTATTGCACGGATCAGGATTGAACAGTTTGTACTATAGGCCGTATGGTTATATGGCAGGGTTCGATCAGATACGTGCGGTATTGCACGGATCAGGATCGAACAGATATTGCTAGCCGGTTTTGGTATAAGCCGGATTCTAGTATAGTACAGTGGAGATTTTGTCTCATTGCATACACACCCGCATCTGTATTTCGGTCGAAATACAGATGCGGGTGTGTATGCACAGTATCGGGGTTTTCCTGTAATTTATTACGGGACCTGTTTTATGGAGTTGCCAGTTTGCCTTCCGTTTCGGCCGATTTCCATTGTTCCGTTCATTGGCTGAAGATTGGTGGAGGAGGGTTTATTTGCATTGTTGCAAATAGGCATTAGTGGAGGGGGTTCTTTGTATCTTGTTGCATCATGATGGATTTCATGATTAGCACCATCACTTGACTTTTTCTTCTCATGATGGCTTGACTTTTTGAAGCCATCATGCATGAGATGATGGTTGCCTTGGAGTGTTGGATTTGTTGTGATCATTCACTTTTGCATGATATCATTTGACTTTCTCTCTCTTGCTTGATATGAGTAAGGCTCCCATTATTTTTGAGCTCCTCTCTCATTCTCACTCTCCTCTCTATTATGGCCGGCCAAGCATGGAGGAGGGGTTGCCCATTTTTGTAGTGGGGATTTTTGCTCTCTAGTTGCTAGAAAAATCCCCAAGTTCCTCCACAAAATTCTTGTATCATCCCTCCACTAAAATGGCACCTCCATGAACCCCAAATGAGACACAAGTTCTACTAGATATTCTACAGCATATCTTGGGCACGTCGAGTAGCCGGCTTCGTGCCCGAGTTGCCTCGGCATTGAGGTGGGAGCCCATAAACGATGTAGGCGACGTGGTGCACTTTCGGCGACGAGGAGGAGACGGGACATTCCGCAGGAGATCGGGACGACGACGAGAAGACCGGAGGACTCGGATCTGTCGGTATACTTCTCTTCCCTATCATGTTAGTAGCTTAAACTAGTTAATGGTTACGATCCGGATGTTTAGTGCGCGGTGGTGCCGGTTTGCTAAGTCCGCAAAATCAAAGTTTTTCACCGCTTCCGCATTCCGGCGTCGGATTGACGGCCGGGGCGCCGCCGTGCACTTACAGTGGTATCAGAGCCTCGCCATTAACTTAGTCTAGCTTGGTTTAATGTGTTTGCATTTCCGATCGATCAAAAAGTTCCAAAACTGCATTTTACCTTCGCATCAGTTTCTGTTGAAAATTTTTGGTCTCGAAAAATTTTTCAGGTTGTAAAATATTGATGTACTGGAAAATCTAAGAGCTCTGTAAAAATTCGATGAAGTAACTCCACAATGGGAGCGCGGAAGCGCCGTGAAAACCCCATTCCCGCCGCCCTTCCGCCGCACACTGTGGAGATCACTTCACCAATTTTTTACAGAGGCTTTCTGGGTTTAAAATATGGGTTTTGGAATGTTAAAATTGGGCCCAGGTTTTCTGTGAGTGCTACAGTTTTGATTGGGGGCCCACTTGTTAATTTTTGGTCAATCGGAAAATTTTAAACACATTTTTCACAGTATTTACATTATATCTGCGACCGTGAATGTCACTCGATCGGTAAATCCAGTCTAACTGCTATAGCCCGGTTAGACGGATTTGCGAATGTGACTTTCACGTTGATGTTCTGTTTTTGCTGTGATGTTGCGGATCGGTCGTGGGGGATAGCCTGGATGCAATGCTAGTACAGTTGTGATTGTATTACGTACATTTGATATTGCGGGGCGAGCGTCCGACATGTGGACTGCCGTCACTGCCTGATTGTATTATTCTTTTGGGGCACGACCTGGTTGCGGTCGATGTACCCGTTGTATGTATATTTTACTTTCTGTACTAGGATTACCCCAGGAGGGGTGCACGGATAGCCGGGTTCTAGGGGGCAACAAGCCCGCATCTCATGGCATTGAGACGGAGGGGGCTTCACTCTGGAATTGGCGGGCTATTCGCCGCACTCATAGGGGGTACAGGTTGACCCAGGAGGGGTGCCCAAGTTACCGGATTCCGTGAAGTGCTGGGTGGTCCATTAACGTTGCTGAAGGGGGCTGCCTCGCTTCAGGTTTTGGCGGGTGACTTGCCGCGCCCGTAGGGGTCTAGGATTTCATTGCGCAGGCTATCCACATGACCAGGGGAACGTCGGGTTTCAGCAGTGGCTCTGTGAAACCCGGGGATCCCAGATATCTGTATTGTTCTGTGATGCTGTACATTTCTGTGATGTTGCATTTCTTTTCACGCCTTGAGCGAAATATAATATATTGGTATATATATTAGTAGATGTTGTATATGTTTTACATCCGCGCTAGTCCAGTCCCCGCTCTGTCGTTAGTTAGCTAACCTAACGGGTAATGACGGGACCCAGTGGCGAATGCGGATGGCATATACGTATGTCAGTATATTTTCGTTCTTTGTGGTGTGATAAATTGATGGGACTGCATTGATTCGGATCAATGCAAGTTAAAAACAAACCTAATCTGATGTTGTTGGAACACTTTTCAAAAAGCTGTTATTGCAAGGACGTTCACTTTTGTTTTGCCTCGAGATATTCAGTTGGAATATCCTGCTCCTCAGTCGACGAGGCAAGGGCCGAGATCCCTTCACCGGAAGTGACCCCTTGGACAAAAGTTTGCGTCGGGGCATTAACTTCACTATAGCCGATTACTTTTGCTTTGCATCGCGGTATTCGTTTGGAATATCCTGCACCCCATTCTACGGGGAAAGAGCCGAGATCCCTTCACCGGGAGTGATCTCTTTAGCAACGGTTTTCGTCACTATATTTTTAAAAGCTATCCGTTCCTTCGACGATATCAAGTTCTTTACGTTAAAGGTTTTCGCCAGAAACCATTCGTAGCCCTCCGTCGTTTCAGACGGGTAGCACGTAGTATTCATGCTGTGTTTGTTGACCTTCGTCAAGGCATAGTGTATGGTAGCTGCTTGTTACCTTTCTGCTGCATAGGTAGATGCGTTGGTTTGGGACAGTCGTATAGCCTTGTTGACCTTCGTCAAGGGCTTGTACGGGTGGATTCAGATTAACCCTGGATAATGACGGGTAGAACTTGACATGTGACTTATGATTTGTTGACCTTCGCCAAGGTCATAAGAGCATGGGGCAGAAATCACGTCGGGAGTTTCAAAAGAACTGAAACTTGCCAGATATGCGCATACCTTCTGGAGTGTGATGACGTGAGCGGATTCCGTCACGTTATCATGCGATGATAGTTGGATCCCGATTCCCACTGATGAGTTAGTTTACTCCTCGGGTAACCCCGACTAATTCTTCTTTCAGGTTTGGAGGAGAATTTGAGGTACAGTGGGAGGATTCCAGATTAGATAAATTGGTAACCATTCTGATCTAGGTTAGAGTGCACGCTGAGTGTTTCTTTTCTCTCTCTCTTTGGTAGCGACCATTGACCCGACCCTAAGACTTTGACTCAGAGACCAAGTTGACCGAACGTACTTAACACTGTCTTTTGGATTATCAGAGTTGCAGACCTCATTGCCACTTCTACTTTTACCCTTTTCTCCAGGACACCCCGTATTACTACGAACGTCCACTTCTATTGGACAAAACCATCGTATGGTTAGATACGAACTCGAAGGGATTTATTCGAGGATGGTTTCCGGTTCTGGAGAAAACGGATAGGATTATTCAGTTGTCTTTTCCTTTTACCCTCTCTCAGGTTACGAGTACTCCTTGGTTTAGGGGTAGTACACCTATTACGCAAATTGGATTATCTTCTTCCAAACCTTAGGCTGGTGCCGACCGGTAGGGAATGAAGAAAACCAATTAGCATAACGATGGTGTGCAGAAGGTATTAAGTTAAGACAAAGCAAGGGATTAGTAAGAGGGCAAAGTAAATTGCAACAGATATTCATGACCAAACCAAGTATTCCTTCGCCAATCCTGAAATCACCTTTGCATTTCTCCAGGACACTCCGTATCACTACGAAGATCCACAGTTTATTGGATACTCCATCGTATGGTTATATACGAACTCGAAAGGAACTTGTTCCAGTTCGGGGATGGATTCTGGTTCAGGAGAAATAGGAATAAGATTTATTCAGGTGTCTTTTATCTTCACCTTCTCTCGCATTGCGAGTGTTCCTAGGATTGGGACAGTACACCCATTATGCTTATTGGATAGTCTTCTTCCAAACCATAGGCTGGTGCCGAACGGGAGGGAAGGAAGAAAACCATTTGGCCTAAAGGGGTGTGCAGAAGGTAATGACTAAAGACATATGAAGGGATTTGGAGAGGTGGCAAAGAATTATACGGTTACAGTTGTGAATCTAGATACTGGAAGAGGCATTACTTGGAATACCAGGATGCCCTATCGAAACATTTCGATGTTTCAGTTTCACTGTGTAATGTTAAAAGAAAACTGATTTCCCGATTAGATACTTACTCCAGGGTATGTATTTACCAAGTATGATTCTCACATCTGTATGGTTTTACAGATGATGAGTGGGAGTAGGTTATTGGGAATTGGGTGATCATCCTCATTATATCGGGATTCGTTGTAATCGGTGATATTTGAGGAAATCACCTGGGTTGTTTGCCGGTCGGCAAATATTTGGTTTTGAATATCCGCTTTTATGCACCAATTTCAAATTGATATATCTGTACGTCTATTTTCATAGAGTGAGATATACCTTTCTGAAATTATGTCTACGACATTTACCTATATCAGTGGATGGTTAGGTAAGGAGCATTAAACAGCGGTGTAATTCTTCTTAACCATAAGTACAGTTTTCAACCTACGACACACAGTGAATGAGTTATCAGACTCAAGGGACTTATACAGAGTATTGTATGTTGTCCAGGGTCCATCAGGACAGAGGGGTTGGTCCTCGTACTATATTCGGTTTACTTATGACTTCTCTGGTTTTTAGACAGGTGTTTCGTGGAAACACAGGGTCCGAATTTTGAGAAGTTATAAGTATTTGAAATAGAGTAGAGAACCAGGTGTAGCAAGTATCGGGATTCTTCAAAGAGATCGAAGATGTGGATACTTGCGTATGGTATTCAGTTGATAGTAATGATTAAGAGAACTTGCTTCTCTTTCAGGTTATTCATAATTGGAAGCATTCCTAAGTTGAGTAACGCTGATCGGCCTCTTTCCATTTAGTTGACATGCACTGGAGACAGCTGCATGATTTGAATCTGGTTAAATCAAATCAGTGCCTCTGGTCCTATATGGGATATAGAACAGTTCGTATCTTAACGTTGTTAAGGTACGGGGAGTTGTCCGGCTGATGATTAAAACCAGACTCTGGATAACTCAAGGCACGTTTCTGTAATGGCTGTTTGTGGGTTGACCCAGGCTATGACGAGGGTTGACTTTCTACCATCTGGATGAACAATAGCGATATTGTTCTAGACTCGCCACAGTTTTATTAAAAATGGATTTTTTCAGAAAACAGAAGTGGGAGTATGGTAGAACTGGAAGTGATTCCAGAACCACGAACGATTACTGAAGATTTGATAAGGAACCTAAAGATTCAATCTGGATTGACATTCCATTGGCCACTCCGCAGATAAGGTGGGTAACTTCAGGCACCCGAGAGGTAACACGGTAGCCTCAAGGACGGTGACAGGGAAGTTCTTGTTTACCCACAATTACCATTGCTGCTGTTCCAGGCTGCGAGACCCGGCGGGAGGATGAGTATAGCGTCGTTCTGAACTCGCTTCAGAAGTGTACGTGTATATGACTCTGCCAGAGGGTTGTCGTAGACAGTGGGAGCAGCGGAAGCATTGGTGGACAGGTAGCTTATGTCTATTTATAGACTAAAGCAGATGTAGCGGAGAAAGATCATCCATTTCTGACGTGACAGTCATGGGTTTGACTTCATCAGAATAGGGGATGGATCTGTTGAGAAGGTACTAGGGTGTGATGTCATGGTATTTGGATGACATACACAGAGTAGGAAGTGATATTCCTACACTACAATCGGTTATACTTTGGTCGTCACACAGTGATTTCTCCATAAAGGACTTGGATTTTATATCAGACATACTGGTTACTAGATCTATGGTTTTAGATCTAGATTTGGGTAGTTTCCCAATCTGGGTACTTAGACAGCAATCTAAGAGTATTTAGAATGGACGACTCCATGCACGGTAGTGTACCCGCAGAAGATGGAGTCACCCTCTCCAAAGGTGTCTTACAGACTAAAGGGGAGAGGGACGTGCATGATTGGCAGATCACTTGCTTAGGCAATTGAGTCAATCATGAGATGTCAAGTACCACACCAAATGTTGTTCTTGCAGTAGGTGCAATAAGTTGACATTAATCCAATCCTGGAGAAACAGTCGGAAGCAGTTTTAGAACATAAGTGAATGTTCTAGGGATATGATAACGACAGCCTCATTCGTGAGACAGTTATCATTCCAGGCTTCCAAGGTGACATGGACGACAAGGAAGTTGTCAGAGTTATAGTTTTCCCTCTGACGAGGGGCAGTATTTTGGACAGGTGGTCTAAGGCAATACTGAGGGAGGCATGGCGCAGGATACTGATTAAGTTCAGTTGACGATACAGTCTAAGAAGTTTGGATTTGGAGTTCATTTATGAGCTATGTCCCATCAGACATCCAGACACATTCTAAGACAGGTATTGCTCATTTCGGGAGATGGGTTTCTCCGCGAACTTGAGATATAGAGAGACATAGAAAGAGACATCAAGGCGGATCCACTCACTGAGGCTATTCCTCGAACGCAATAGTTTCGCAAACGGAATTTGTGAGACTGACTAGTAGAGGAGTTGGGTGTTCGATATCACACGGGCTGTGAGTATGCGACATCGCAATAATTAGCCTTGAGTGCAAGTGGGATATTGTTGGAGATAGTGCCCTCAGAGTCAATTATTGGATCACAGGTACGTGATTGCGGTGATTGAGGGAGGACCTATCCCGGTAGGACAGTCTTACTCGAGATGATAGTATGCTATCTGGTTTACCTTTATCATCGTGTACTGTTTTAGGTGACCTGACACGTCGCTATTACACGTTGATAGAGCCCCTAGGATTCTATGCTTGACCACCAGCAGTATGAAGGCGATCATATACGTGGGAGCTGGTAATCTATAAGCGTATCCTTAAATGGTTCCTAGTCGTGTGAGTTTCGAGACAGGGCATCGATACTCCATAGTAGACTAGTGTATACAGTCGAGACCCCGACGAGGGGCGGTGGCCGGTCTCACAAGCCACTGGTGTCAGTTGGATCACCTAAGATGTATACAGGTGCTCATTGGGTTTTGAGTACACCGGACAGGACTCGCCGGGAACATGCCAGTTGGTCATATACCAGACGTCAGATGGCAGTTCCCTGGTGACTTGTGTGCAGTTTAGTTCATCGACCTGGGGATCGTCATTTGTCTTGTGTGAGTTCCCACTGTACTATGATTACTACCCTACCACGGCTCAAAGGAGTCGTGCAAATAGGTTTTAGTTGGGTACAGTCCCGAGCCACATGGAGGCAGTGAGCGTATCTTCAAGGGTTCGTCTCTCCCGGTATTGGGGGTGAGGTCGTGCTGTGTCTAGGAGAGCCATTACACGAAGCCCTCGGTCGAGGCAAGGAGATTTACTGGTAGGTACTCCAGTAGTATCTCAGGGTGTTCTGGGCTACACTCCGACACGACTTGTACCGCTTTTGGGGGTCTGACTTTTACCAACCCCCTAGGCCCGCCATGCAATGCTCATAGACGAACGGACCGGACAGTACGGATATTGTCACTGACAGGCTCAGTAGGGTTGTCAGGCTGAGTTCACTCACAGACATCCCTTTTAGTCAGTACCTGGTAGCCCGTTACGTATTGGCTTATACCTCTGACGTTCTAGTGGTTAAATCCACAACCAAGGTGTTGACGAGTCTTTAGAGTCCCCCACATTCAGTTACTCAGCTTTCGGGCGAAAGTTTGTAGAGGCCGTATGAAGATATGGCAAGGTCCGATCAGATACTTGCGGTATTGCACGGATCAGGATTGAACAGTTTGTACTATAGGCCGTATGGTTATATGGCAGGGTTCGATCAGATACGTGCGGTATTGCACGGATCAGGATCGAACAGATATTGCTAGTCGGTTTTGGTATAAGCCGGATTCTAGTATAGTACAGTGGAGATTTTGTCTCATTGCATTTGTATTTCGGTCGAAATACAGATGCGGGTGTGTATGTACAGTATCGGGGTTTTCCTGTAATTTATTACGGGACCTGTTTTATGGAGTTTCCAGTTTGCCTTCCGTTTCGGCCGATTTCCATTGTTCCGTTCATTGGCCGAAGATTGATGGAGGAGGGTTTATTTGCATTGTTGCAAATAGGCATTAGTGGAGGGGGTTCTTTGCATCTTGTTGCATCATGATGGCTTTCATGATTAGCACCATCACTTGACTTTTTCTTCTCATGATGGCTTGACTTTTTGAAGCCATCATGCATGAGATGATGGTTGCTTTGGAGTGTTGGATTTGTTGTGATCATTCACTTTTGCATGATATCCTTTGACTTTCTCTCTCTTGCTTGATATGAGTAAGGCTCCCATTATTTTTGAGCTCCTCTCTCATTCTCACTCTCCTCTCTATTATGGCCGGCCAAGCATGGAGGAGGGGTTGCCCATTTTTGTAGTGGGGATTTTTGCTCTCTAGTTGCTAGAAAAATCCCCAAGTTCCTCCACAAAATTCTTGTATCATCCCTCCACTAAAATGGCACCTCCATGAACCCCAAATGAGACACAAGTTCTACTAGATATTCTACAGCATATCTTGGGCACGTCGAGTAGCCGGCTTCGTGCCCGAGTTGCCTCGGCATTGAGGTGGGAGCCCGTAAACGATGTAGGCGACGTGGTGCACTTCCGGCGACGAGGAGGAGACGGGACATTCCGCAGGAGATCGGGACGACGACGAGAAGACCGGAGGACTCGGATCTGTCGGTATACTTCTCTTCCCTATCTTGTTAGTAGCTTAGACTAGTTAATGGTTACGATCCGGATGTTTAGTGCGCGGTGGTGCCGGTTTGCTAAGTCCGCAAAATCAAAGTTTTTCACTGCTTCCGCATTCCGGCATCGGATTGACGGCCGGGGCGCCGCCGTGCACTTACACGGTATCCTCCAGATATCCGCAGAGCTCAAATATAATCACCGGTAGGTACTCGCCCGCCTCCAGGCTCAATCGGCAAAACCCATCGATCATCTTGCCGAGGGGAACCATACCGGGCCCACCACGAACCCGCAAACGGATCATCCTCTCCTCGAATCGGGTTTCAAGCACACGTCTCAGCACCGAGAAAATGCGTGGTGGACGCACGAAAATATCATATCACGAGGTACCGGGTTTTTCAAAATAGAGCATCCTTTCTTAAATAATCCCACGGTCCTCAAACCAGAAATCACATGAAAATCCAACATCAAGAAGTAAATCCAATGCGATGTGCTATGCAATCAATCCATGATGTATGCGATATGTAATGAAAGGTAATCATATCAGAAGTCATGCAACAGTACTACAGTGTAGTGGCATGGCAATTATCGATGATGAAGTGTGTGAGCCGGCAAACAGTGTACGTGGAACATACGCATCATCGATAATGGTGCTGGTGTCCTAACAGCATGATAACAGTAGCAATAAACATATGCAAGCGATGCGAATAGCATGAAAATGCGGAAATCAAATAATCAACATCACAGTGAAGAATCTACTATGCAACTACAGATCTAAGTATCAAGTCAAATGGGAGAGGTATGGAAACCACCTAAATCTGAGTCGATAAATATATAGATATATAGTCGGTGATCCCGCCTCAAGAACATATCGTAGGACATCCTCGTGTTATGAGTGCGGATCTATCATCAATATCGGCTCGTACGGTAAATCATCGTACGGCATCCCAATAGCTGGGTACGGGTCAACATCTCACTATCTCATCACATAACAGGTATCACCATCATCAGATCATATAATCTGGGGTACTACTCTATGTCTAGTACAAATCGATACCATCAATAAAGTATGCATGCGGGGGTAAACACACATCCCAAGCCCGCACGAATCACAAGTCATATCCCAAATATGAATCATATCAAATCACCGATCTCGCGGCACAAAGTGTTAGGTCCACGTTACCTCTCCCGGTACTTTCGGGGTTGCGGAAACGGTAAATCAAAATTTTTCTAAACTTTGTAACATAGACCGTAAAAGCCGGATCTTTGCTAAACAATATACTAGCATCCTAACATGAGATGTATCTACTCGGTTAGGAGTTATACCTCAACTTGAACTCCTTCTCTTCTTGTTGTTGTTCTTCTTTGATGTTCTTCTCTTCTTATTGTTCTTCTCATTGCTTGCTCAATGGTCGATCCGGACTTCGGTCACCTCCGCGGCCTCCTTGAGTCGAAGACGATCCACCCGAGAGATGTACACCGAGCTCCACCTCAAGCCGAGGTAACTAGGGCAAGGAGATTGCTAATCTAGAAGCCCTAGGTTGTGTAGAGAAGATGTATGGATGTGTTTGTCAAGTAAAATCCTTTTTCTCTCAATACATGAGATCAAAGGAGAAATCAAGAGGAGGAAGAAGAAGGAGATTTTCTAGCAACCATGGAGCTTCTCATTTCAAGAGAGAGAATGAGAATAAGCAAAATGAAAAGCTTAACCAAGAGAAAAGCTAACCATGGTTGCAATAATGCACAAACACTATGATTACTAATCCCATCAAGATAAAGGTGATGGTTACAAATGACATGACCATTATCATAACAAAAGAAAAAGAAAACCAAAGAATACTTTAGATCTTCTAAGAAGATCCAAGTCAACTTTGGTCAAATGGTCAACAAAGTCAAGATGGTCAAATGGTCAATGTAATTAGCCATAACAAAATTATCAATGAAAGTATTAGTAAATAATGTCCCCGGCTCATAATGGTTTTGACCAAACGAACTGTCGAAACCCTAATGAGTCGGCCTCAAAATGGTTTTGACCGAATCAACTGTCAAAACCCTAATGAGCCTGCCACATAGCGGTTTTGGCCGAACCAACTGCCAAAACCCTAATGAGGCACCTCCTCCTTCATCGCTCCGGAAAACTATGCATACACACCTGCATCCGTATTCGGTAGAATGCGGATGCACAGAAGACAAAACAAATCCATCTATGCAATACTAGGATCCGGCTTAAACCAAAGCCCACTAGTATTGCCTGCCCGAACACCACACGCACACAAGTGTACGTAAGTGATCGCAGCCCTGCCGTAAAACCATACGGCCTCTACACGTTTCGCTCAGTGCAGGGAAACTCTCTGTGTGGGACTCTAAAGACTCGACACTACGCTGGCAGTGGGTTTAACCACAGACCGCAAGCGGCACTAGCTGTACGTAACGGTCCCCAGGTAGATGTCGATAAGAAGGCCGATGAGGTAAACCCATCCGAACTCCTACTGAGTCTGTATGTGACAATCTCCGTACAGTCCGGTCTGTTCGTCTGATACATCGCATGGCGGGCCTAGGGGGGCGGTAAACGTCAGTCCCCTAATAGCGGTACAAGTCGTGTCGGAGTGAAGCCCAATACACCTTGAGATAACACTGGAAACCTACCAGTATATCTCGCTTGCCCTGGCCAGGGACTACTCGTGTAATGGCTCTCCTAGACACAGCGCGATGTCAACCCCCAATACCCGGAGAGACGAATCCTGTCTAACCGTCACTGCCTCCAAGTGCTTCGGGACTGCTCCTAACTACTACCTGTTTGCATGACTCAGTAGAGCCGTGGTAGGGTAGTAATCAAAGAACAGTGGGAACACACTCAAGGCGAAGTGACAGTGTCAAGTCAGCGGACTAAGCTTTACTCATGTCACCTGGGAACTGATAACTGATGATAGGTATAATACCAACCATCAGTTCCCGACGAGTCCTGTCCAGTGTACTCGTAACCCAACGAGCACCCGCATGCTATCTCAAGTACGACGTACTGACGGCTGTGGGACAGACCGTCTCCCGTGCTGGGATGAGAAGCGCATACGCTAGTCTACTCCGGAGTATCGATGCCCTATCTCGATACTCCCACGTCTAGGGACGTGTATAAGGATGTGCTTGTAGATTACCCAGCCCCCACGAGTGTGATCGCCATCACAACGCCGGTAATCAAGCAAAGATCCTAAGGGCTCTACTAATGCGTATAGGTGATATAATAAATAAACACACATGTACATATTAAAGCAGAGACAAACAAAGTAGCATACTACTATATTGAGCAAGATTGTCTGTACAACTGTGAATATCCCAAGCTTCCATCAACTAATATACATACTAGTATGATACAGTAATGGCCTCTAGGGCATATACACTAACAATCTCCCACTTGCACTAAGGCTATGTATTGGCGTATCGAAGACCTATCATCTCGATCAGCCGCTCGAACTGAGTCTGGGGTAAAGCCTTCGTGAATGGGTCCGCAGTGTTGTCTTTTGTGTCCACTCTCCGCACCTCGATCTCCTGTCGATCAATGATCTCCCTGATCAGGTGATACCACCTTAAGATATGCCTGGATTTCTGATGGGACCTTGGTTCCTTCGCTAAAGCTATAGCCCCATTGTTATCGCAATACAAAGGTATTGGGTCAACAATGGACGGAACCACCTGAAGTTCACTAATGAACTTCTTTATCCAGACCGCCTCTTTTGCGGCATCGCTTGCAGCAATGTATTCAGCCTCCATTGTCGAGTCTGCGACGGTATCCTGCTTGGAACTCCTCCAACATACCGCCCCTCCGTTGAGGGTAAACACAAAACCCGAGACGGACTTGCTGTCATCTTTGTCACTCTGGAAGCTTGAATCGGTAAAGGACTCGACCCTGAGGTCTCCATTACCGTAAACCAGGAACATCTCCTTAGTCCTTCTTAGGTACTTGAGAATGTTCTTCACTGCTGTCCAGTGGTCCTCCCCTGGGTCTGACTGATACCGGCTTACCGCGCTCAACGCGTAAGCTACATCTGGTCTTGTACATAGCATCGCATACATTATAGATCCTACCGCCGAAGCGTAGGGTATAGTGCTCATGCGAACCCTCTCCTCGTCAGTCTTAGGAGACATCTTCTTGGAGAGGGTAATTCCGTGCAATGCGGGTATGTTACCGCGCTTGGAACCCTCCATACTAAATCTCTTTAGTACGGTCTCTATGTACCTGGACTGCGAAAGTCCCAATAGTCTCTTGGATCTATCTCTATAGATCTTGATCCCCAGAATGTACGAGGCATCACCCAGGTCCTTCATGGAGAACCTTTGTGACAAAAATAGCTTTACCGATTGTAGCATAGGAATATCAATTCCTATCAAAAGAATGTCGTCCACGTACAAGACTAGGTATACGACAGTTCGTCCTACAATCTTCTTATATACACAGGGTTCATCTTCATTCTTGATGAAATCAAATTCCTTGATTGCCTCATCAAAATAGATGTTCCAGCTCCGCGATGCCTGCTTTAATCCATAAATGGATTTAAGCAACTTGCACACCCTTCCGCTGCTCCCACTGTCTACGAAACCTTCTGGTTGATCCATGTAAACGCACTCTTCCAAACAACCGTTTAGGAAAGCCGTCTTAACATCCATCTGCCAGATTTCATAGTCATGGAAGGCAGCAATGGCAAGTAGGATCCGAATGGATTTGAGCATAGCCACCGGAGAAAAAGTCTCGTCATAGTCCAAACCAGGTCTTTGACAAAAACCTTTTGCAACGAGTCTAGCTTTATAGGTTTCCACCTGCCCATCTACACCAAGTTTCCTTTTGTAGATCCATTTGCATCCAACGGGTTTTACCCCAGGAGGAGCAATATCCAAGGTCCACACTTTATTGGCGTACATGGACTCCATTTCGGATTGCATTGCTTCCTGCCACTTATCAGAGTCCCTACTGATAATGGCCTGCCTGAAACTGGTAGGGTCATCTTCTTCCAAGATGCAATCCTCTCGATCCCCGTCTATGAGAAAACCGTAGTATCTCTCGGGCGGATGAGAAATCCTACCAGATCTGCGGAGTGGCTGAGGTTCGTCTGGGGTTATAGAATCTAGCGGTTCCTCCAAATTTTCAGTTACATTTTGTGGTCGCTGAATTTCTTCCAGTTCTACCGAACTCCCACTAGTTCCTTTTGCAAGAAACTCCCTTTCTAAGAAGGTGGCGTGGCGAGATACGAACACCTTCTGTTCCTCAGTGTGGTAGAACAGATATCCTAGTGAGTCTTTAGGATATCCCACAAATTTACAGAGAACTGACCGTGCCTCTAACTTGTCCGGTTTCTGTGTTTTCACATAGGCCGGACAACCCCATATCTTAATAAACTTCAGACATGGTTTCTTACTGCTCCATATTTCATATGGAGTTTTAGGCACAGATTTGGACGGAACTTGATTCAAAAGGTATGCCGCTGTCTGAAGCGCATGTCCCCAGAATGAAAGAGGTAACTCAGCACTACTCATCATGGAGCGAACCATATCCAATAGGGTACGATTCCTCCGCTCCGATACACCGTTGTGCTGTGGTGTATAAGGAGGAGTAAGCTGAGAGAGAATACCATTCTCTTTTAAGTAATCTAGGAATTCCGTGCTTAAGTACTCCCCTCCCCTGTCAGACCGGAGGATCTTGATACTTTTGACTGTCTGGTTCTCTACTTCCATTCTGAATTCCTTGAATTTCTCAAAAGCTTCAGATTTGTGTTTCAATAGATACACATATCCGAACCTAGAGAGATTGTCAGTGAATGTGATGAAGTATGAGAACCCACCCCTTGCATGTATAGACATCGGACCACATACATCACTATGTACGAGTCCCAAGAGCTCTGCTGCTCTTTCTCCATGTCCGGTGAACGGAGATTTGGTCATCTTCCCTTTGAGACAAGACTGACAAGTTTCATAAGATGAAAACTCGAACGCATCCAAGAGTCCATCTTTATGCAACTTACTCAGTCTTTTCTCTCCGACATGACCAAGTCTACAATGCCACAAGTAGGATTCATTCGTATCTGAATTCTTCCTCTTGCGTGTGTTTTGTATATTGAGAACTGTATTCTGATTTAGAACATAGATACCATTACACAGTGTACCCTCTGCAACCAGTACCTTATGAAGGTAAATGTTCATGATATTCTTTTCAAGAACAAAGTTATATCCATCTTTATCGAGTAAAGAAACTGATATGATGTTGCAAACCATGGAGGGTACATAGTAGCAATCGTTCAAAATCATAGTCTTGCCATTTGGCAATACTAGGTGATATTCACCGACGGCTGCCGCATTAACTTGTGCTCCGTTCGCTACTCTGAGCGACATATCACCCGGTGCAACTTTCCTACTTTTTCTCAGTCCCTGCAATAAATTACAGATATGAGATCCTGATCCGGTATCAAGTACCCAGGAGGTAGGGCTGACCGTAAAACAGTTCTCAATTACAAGAACACTTGAAGTAGATGCAAAACCATGCTTCTTCTTCAACTGGGTATCCTGGAAATCCATACTTTCCTCTTTCCCATTCTCATACTCATGACTGTTGTCACAAGTTAGAGCTGAACCAACTTTCCCCAGTCCCGAATAAGAATTCGGATCGGTCAAGCGATACATTTTATTATCTTGATTAGGGCGTGAAAAGGTTGCTGCCTGGAGAGAGAGAAAACAAACACTCAGCGTATGCTTTCGCAAGATTAGATTGGTTTATTAATTTATCTAACCAGGATGTCTCCCACTGTTTACTCAAATTCTTCTTAAAACCTTTTAAATGAAGAACTAGCCGGATTTTAATTCACGTCACAATACTTGCTTAACCTTTCAGCCAGGCTAGTGTCGGTACTTCGAGGGAGGTTTTCCAACGCTTTCGCGAAGTTCCTTAATTAAAGAACCTCTTTTCCCTGGGGGCGTAACCCCGCTAACACCTTTCTAGACACCTACTAGGTTTATAGCATTGATCGTTAAGTGAAATAATCTCCCGAGAGTAAACCAACTCATCAGTGGGATCGGGATCCAACTGTCATTGTGTGATAACCTAGATGGAATCCACTCTAGTCACCACACTCCAGAAGGTATGCTAAATCTGCAAGTTTCAGTTCTTTTGAAACTCCCGATGTGGTTTTTGCCCCTAGGACCCAAGTGACCTTGACGAATAATCAACAAATCAAAAGGTCCTAGTCAAGTTCAACCCGTCGTTATCCAGGATTGCATTAGACCCGCCCGCATGATCCTTGACGAATAATCACCAAAATCATGCGACCGTCCTAACCAATCGCATCTATCAGTGCAACAGAGAATTATTACTCAGCTACCGTTCACTGTGCCTTGACGAATAATCAACAAACGCAGCACGAATACTAAGTATTAATTATCCGAAACGACGGAGGGCTACGGCTGGGTTTTTGGCGAAAAACCCGTTAACGTAATGAACTTGATATCGTTGAAGGAACCTGATAATCTTTTTGAAAATATAGTGGCGAAAACTTTTGCTAAAGAGGTCACTCCCTGCGAAGGGATCTCGGCTCTTTCCTCGTCGAATGAGGTGCAGGATATTCCAAACTGAATACCTCGATGCAAATCAAGAATAATCGACTATAGTGAAGTTATTACCCTGACGCAAACTTTTGTCCAAGGGGTCACTCCCGATGAAGGGATCTCGGCCCTTGCCTCGTCGACTGAGGTGCTGGGCATTCACAACCGAATACCGCTATGCAAAACAAAAATGAACGTCCTTGCAATAACAGCTTTTTGAAAAATTGTTCCAACGTCTTTTAGGTTTATTTTCTTGCATTAGTTCTTTTAATGCGTCCCATCATTTAAATCCTACCATTGCAGAAAACAACCAAAATATGACGTACGCTTATGCCACTCGCATTCGCCACGGGGCCCCGTCATCACCCGTTAGGTTACTTAACTAACGACAGAGCGGGGGCTGGGCTAGCGCGGCTGTAAAACATAAGCAACGCCTAAATAGTTATTATATATAACAGCAATGATAGCCAATCCAGATCACAGATGAACACTTTGGATATACTAGGAACCCGCGATTCGTTCGAGCCTGCAACGAAAAACGGATTACACGGTCGCGATGAATAGCCAATACCCCACCCAAGACCCCTACGGGTGCGGCAAACTACCCGCCAAGTATCCGAAGCGAAGCAACCTCCCTCAATGCCATGAGTAGGCCACTCGGCACTTCGAGATACCCGGTAGTTTGTGCACCCCCTCCATGGGTCTATCCTAGGAGCAAAAACAGTAAAAAGAATTATACAATGACGGCTACAACCCCGACCTCGGTTGTGCGGCCAAACAAATAATATTACATCAATTTACAAATTTATTACATGAATGAAAGAAAAAGAAACTCTCATCTCACATCCACCCCGGCTATTCATCCGCGACAATCCAACGAGTTCATATACACAAACCATCAACAACAATCACAGATCACAGATATGTATAATCCCGACTAATCGTCATATAGCGATTAGCCGACGTTCAATACATAAGAACATCACAGATATAACCTTTATAGTCAAAGTATATTGAAGTTCGGAAAAAATACGGAATTATAGGCCCCCGAAAACAAATTTCTATTCTGGAAAATCTGGGCACATATAATATATCTGAAAAATCCTAAAACCAAGTCAGAAACAAACTGCACCAAAATCGACGCAGCAACTCACCAAGTTGGCCGCGGTTCCGCGGCAATAGCTTGCTATTGCCGCGGAAACGCGGCGCCTTGGTCGATTCGCTGTCTCGTGTTTGGTGGCTTTCTTCTAAAAACCCTGAGATGAATTTTGGAGTATAACAAATTTTGTTTTTACCAGAAAATATTTTAACAGAAACTCAGGTTTTTGTAACTTGGTTTTTTTTCGATTTTTCCGTTTCGAACTTCGATACACTTTACCACCAAGCTAGTTTATGTTTAGTTAGGCTCTGATACCACTGTTAGGTCCACGTTAGCTCTCCCGGTACTTTCGGGGTTGCGGAAACGGTAAATCAAAATTTTTCTAAACTTTGTAACATGGACCGTAAAAGCCGGATCTTTGCTAAACAATATACTAGAATCCTAACATGAGATGTATCTACTCGGTTAGGAGTTATACCTCAACTTGAACTCCTTCTCTTCTTGTTGTTGTTCTTCTTTGATGTTCTTCTCTTCTTGTTGTTCTTCTCATTGCTTGCTCAATGGTTGATCCGGACTTCGGTCACCTCCGCGGCCTCCTTGAGTCGAAGACGATCCACCCGAGAGATGTACACCGAGCTCCACCTCAAGCCAAGGTAACTAGGGCAAGGAGATTGCTAATCTAGAAGCCCTAGGTTGTGTAGAGAAGATGTATGGATGTGTTTTTCAAGTAGAATCCTTTTTCTCTCAATACATGAGATCAAAGGAGAAATCAAGAGGAGGAAGAAGAAGGAGATTTTCTAGCAACCATGGAGCTTCTCATTTCAAGAGAGAGAGTGAGAATAAGCAAAATGAAAAGATTAACCAAGAGAAAAGCTAACCATGGTTGCAATAATGCACAAACACTATGATTACTAATCCCATCAAGATAAAGGTGATGGCTACAAATGACATGACCATTATCATAACAAAAGAAAAAGAAAACCAAAGAATACTTTAGATCTTCTAAGAAGATCCAAGTCAACTTTGGTCAAATGGTCAACAAAGTCAAGATGGTCAAATGGTCAATGTAATTAGCCATAACAAAATTATCAATGAAAGGATTAGTAAATAATGTCCCCGGCTCATAATGGTTTTGACCAAACGAACTGTCGAAACCCTAATGAGTCGGCCTCAAAATGGTTTTGACCGAATCAACTGTCAAAACCCTAATGAGCCTGCCACATAGCGGTTATGGCCGAACCAACTGCCAAAACCCTAATGAGGCACCTCCTCCTTCATCGCTCCGGAAAACTGTGCATACACACCTGCATCCGTATTCCGTAGAATGCGGATGCACAGAAGACAAAACAAATCCATCCATGCAATACTAGGATCCGGCTTAAACTAAAGCCCACTAGTATTGCCTGCCCGAACACCACACGCACATAAGTGTACGTAAGTGATCGCAGCCCTGCCGTAAAACCATACGACCTCTACACGTTTCGCTCAGTGCAGGGAAACTCTCTTTGTGGGACTCTAAAGACTCGACACTACGCTGGCAGTGGGTTTAACCACAGACCGTAAGCGGCACTAGCTGTACGTAACGGTCCCCAGGTAGATGTCGATAAGAAGGCCGATGAGGTAAACCCATCCGAACTCCTACTGAGTCTGTATGTGACAATCACCGTACAGTCCGGTCTGTTCGTCTGATACATCGCATGGCGGGTCTAGGGGGCGGTAAACGTCAGTCCCCTAATAGCGGTACAAGTCGTGTCGGAGTGAAGCCCAATACACCCTGAGATAACACTGGAAACCTACCAGTATATCTCGCTTGCCCTGGCCAGGGACTACTCGTGTAATGGCTCTTCTAGACACAGCGCGATGTCAACCCCCAATACCGGGAGAGACGAATCCTGTCTAACCGTCACTGCCTCCAAGTGCTTCGGGACTGCTCCCAACTACAATCTATTTGCACGACTCAGTAGAGCCGTGGTAGGGTAGTAATCAAAGAACAGTGGGAACACACTCAAGGCGAAGTGACTGTGTCAAGTCAGCGGACTAAGCTGTACTCATGTCACCTGGGAACTGATAACTGACGATAGGTATAATACCAACCATCAGTTCCCGACAAGTCCTGTCCAGTGTACTCGTAACCCAACGAGCACCCGCATGCTATCTCAAGTACGACGTACTGACGGCTGTGGGACAGACCGTCTCCCATGCTGGGATGAGAAGCGCATACGCTAGTCTACTCCGGAGTATCGATGCCCTATCTCGATACTCCCATGACTAGGGACGTGTATAAGGATGTGCTTGTAGATTACCCAGCCCCCACGAGTGTGATCGCCATCACAACGCCGGTAATCAAGCAAAGATCCTAAGGGCTCTACTAATGCGTATAGGTGATATAATAAATAAACACACATGTACACATTAAAGCAGAGACAAACCAAGTAGCATACTACTATATTGAGCAAGATTGTCTGTACAACTGTGAATATCCCAAGCTTCCATCAAGTAATATACATACTAGTATGATACAGTAATGGCATCTAGGGCATATACACTAACACAAAGCCCACATCATCGACTCATCTCCAAAGTCATCACATATCATCAAACACAGTGCAAGTATAATGAGTATGCAAGGTTGTGCGTGCTGGTGTACCTCTATCCTAGAGCTCGCAACTAGGAACTATGCTAGTTCTTTCTATCTCTAACTAACCATAACACTCTACAACTATCACATAAATAAACTACATAGTATACTATCTACGGACTGCGGGGGTGCTACACGCCATCCACCCGACTTCCCCCTGTAGATATAATCTACTCACCTTGCATCATCATTTGCGGACGTCACCACGTATTTGCTTGTCGTCCCGAAGTCTTCATGGGTAACTACATATCAAAGTATCGTATATGCGCATTAAAACCAAATCCAAGCTAAAACGGCACATGAAATCCAAAACGATGCGATAAGGGGCCTATAGGTGAGAACCGATAGCACGCCTTCAAGACCATCAAGAAATCCCCTATATCGTCGTATAAACGCCAAATAGTCGAGGCAAAACACGATCCACAATTTCAGACTTAAAAATACGGAATACGGAAACACGAATCCAAAACAGCAACTTAGGAAATATGTCCCAGATTTCACCCTAGATAGAATCAGTCAAAACTAGAAGTACCCAGGGTCAATACTAGAGGAAATAGGGCCATGCACAGAAAACGAGGAAATTCTTCTCTGCTCTGGCCGCAAATTGCGGCCAGAATGGGAAATTTGGCGGCCTCACTTTGGAGTAGGGGGCTAGGGTTTGGGGTGATGGTTCTCTGGTGCCTGCACATCTCACTGTCATTCATAGTTTTATTTTAGGGGTCTCGGGGTGATAGCAGATTCAAATTAACCTTCACAGATTCCATAATTTCCCCGATATCGGTTTCTAAAATCCGTATTCTTGGTTAAGCTTCAGGTTTTGGTTTCCAATTCATACACTAGGGTGTTGGTAAAACCTCTACTGAGCTCAATTTCATAATACAACACCAATTTCCTCAAACCCTAACTTGGTTATCCTCAAGTCCATAATATCGCACAATATCGATTCAAAACTAAACATGGGGTATAAGTAATACTAAAACTAAGCTAATGGTTCAGTAATTACCTCATTTGGCAACTCAAGAAAATTCTTGAGTTGCCCCTAGTGTCCCAAATCCTTGCTTCTTTAGCTCCAAGTGTAGATCTAGGGATTGTGCACATTTTTAATGAAATGGATGTGTGGTTTTGGTGTAGCTTTCATGGTGATGTGAGGAGTTGAAGAGGGGAGGAAGATGAAGTGCAGGAGCAGCAGCAGTAGGAGGAAGAAGAGGGAGGGAAATGATGGGAGAAAATGGCTAAGTCTCATGGTCAAAAGAGCCCATACCTCACTCTCTCACCAACCCTCAATTCTTTAATCTTTTCTCTTTTCTTTTCCTTTTCTTTTCTCTCAAAATCCTTCTCAAATAAATAGTAAACCCAAATGAGAAACCATGGCAAGAAAAATGCACAAGTGTAGAAAAAAGTGATATGTGCATGTTTTGCTCAAAAATGCTAAAAACCGATTAGCGATTTTTAATCGCGATTAGCACTAAATTAGTGTCAAACTAATCACAAAAACTTTAAAATGTCATAATTCTCTAATTTACCCTATTTTAGAATTTTTCATAATTTTCCAAAAATTTTCCCCATTTATTTGCATTTAATAATACCAAAATATTAAAATATTCAATAAAATAATATTAAATTATAAAAATTCCCAAAAATTAATATTTTATCTTTTTGAAATGTTACAATCTACCTCCCTTAAAGAAATTCGATCCCCGAATTTAAATTTTAAACCCCCAATACTAAAACAATTTCAGTAATAATCCAATTTGTCGGGGCTCCTAAAACATCAATACATAGAGAATATCATAAAAATGTACTGCTCTACTAGAAATCAATCCCCAAAATGCATATATAAGATTATCCTATGCGTCTGGTGCGCAAGGAATCAAAATCCATATATGTGTCAAACAGGTGTACAAAACAACATCTAGGTGCAACTGGTGTGCACGAAACATCTGTCGTAGGCAACGTGTGTGCCTGACAGAAAAAATCAGGTGCATGTGACATGCACGAAGAATCCCGATTTAGTGCATCTGGCGTGCACCAAAATCGTATATCAAAACACTAATGGTGCCTGAAAACTACGCTGGAAGTGCAAATCAAATCACTGCATACGGTAGGCATGAAATCTCAATCAATATCTCAAATGTAATAACTCTGCGCAAAATATATAAATATCCAGTGGGTGCATGAAACCAATATCATGAAACTCAGTCATCAAAACTAAAACATGCAAACAGAACGCCCAAAATACCGAAATCCAAAATGACGGATACGTGATAATCAAATCACAAAATCACAAATCATAAATACCGTCGTCGGTAGTTCCTCCTTCGAGGTCGAGAAGGAGTCGGTGCATCCACTGCTAGCAGCGCAGGATATCTACTTGCCTCTTGCTCACGGTCTGGCGTCCTCTGACTCTGGGTCCTTATTTTCCTTGCGGATTTCCTATCTCGCAGTCAATCGGCTCATCGGCCCTGTCAGGTGTGCTAACAGGGACGATTCCGTTCTGGCACTTCTCTGGTCACCTCTCGGTCAATCCACACGACCACTCGTAAGGCATCATATCGCTGGCGTCGGCCTCTGGCTCTCTGAATGCACGTCACACATCTGATCCTGGGTGCAAACATCATTGCAGCAATGTCCCGGAAGGAATCCTGCTCAGGGTCTCTTCCAATCATGCCTATGCCGATCTGTACAGAGGCTGGCTCTCTTGCATAATCTCTCCTCACTCGATAGACATCTGTGTCCTCGGCACAATATTTTCTCGGAAACTGGTCACATCCCAACGTCTCTGTAAGTATATCAGGTCTCTAGTCTTGACGGGAAGTAATGACAGCTCGTCAGTGTCTCACACGAACCTCTTGTTCCACCTGTCTCTATCGTCGTCCACTATGACGTCATGCCAAGCTACTACGTACTGCACTGTTCTCGGCTACGGTCAATCTAAAGTCTCTCGCACGGACTCGAAATCGCGTATTCTGTAGCTTCATCATTCTGTAGAAGATGTCATGCCGAACAGGTCCTCGGGAACATGTCCCAACCATCGGAGGAATACTCATCACTCGTCCGTCCTTGATCAATTCGCAACGCATCTGGGTAAGTTCCTTTATCCGAACCTGGTCAACTACCTCGTCGACAATGCCGCACTCTGGCCTGCTGGGTGTGCGCAATCTGACCACTCCTGGGTCTAGGTCTTCTCTTATCGTACTCCAGAGAGGTCCTTTCGAGGTTCCTCTCTCAAATCTCATTCCTGCCGAATTGCCCGGAAGTCATCATCCATTGCTGAAGCTAATTCTTATTCCGGAACGGCTGCATACTTATCGCGCTTCCTTCTGGAAAATATATCCATATACCACGCCTTTGGATACGTATCACGTCTCTGATGTCAGCGGAGTGGGACGTCATCTCTTCGAAATATCTTGCGAACTCTTTTCTTCACTCTGCTTCCATGTCGACTGATTCAGACTCGTCTCATCGTGGCTGCATGGACTATGCTCCAATGACTATACTCGTATCTGGAGTCTCCCAAGCAAAGCATCCCATCACATGATATCCGAATGATGTCGAAACATTCGATCGACTCGCCAGAACCATATAATCCCCAAAGAGATCAACATCTTGAGTACAGTTTAATAGTATCGAGTACATGCCACAGCGTCGGTGGTCCAGCCGTAGAAGGGCAAACCCAAGCCTCACTAATGGAGCCGCGGAACTGCCGCAAACCCTAAGGTTCAAAGGCTTTCACACGGTCATTAAGTCGAGTTAGGGTTTCATTCTTCTAGAGGGTCCATAGAATCACCTGCATGTCTTTCCGTATACTTTAAACTTGGAAAATGGGCTCCTGGCACTCAATTGTCTCTATCGACTCTCAACAAATCTGCGTGAAGTCGTCTCTAGCTGGAAACAATCTATCTGATGACCTCGCATCGGTAAACGGACGAACCAAATGTCCTAGTCATTCATCCTCAGGTGACTAGCGACTCGCTATCATCTCTCTAAGTATATGCTCACGCTGCAGTAGCTCCAACCATCTGGGCGGTATCTCGTCATTTGCAGCAGTAACTGGCTCATTCGCCTGTACGCTGAACAGCGCCTCAATCCTCCAGGAAAGGCAATACATAGGCGGTCATCTCTGAGTCGGTCTGCTCTAGATCTGAGTAAGACTCTCCATACTGGAAATCTTCAACTCAACTGGGCTCGCTCCGGCGCATAAATCGGACGAATCGCCTTCGTCTCTCCAATCGGGTAGACTAGCTATCATCTGTCTCATATCTGCCTGGAAGCTCCAGCAATCTCAGCTCGTAAGCTTCGGAAGCGACATCCTGTCAATCTCAGCAACAGCTGGTCCATCTGTCTGCACGGTAGGCGACATCATAATCTCTGAGGTATGTTGTACATCAACAGTCCTCTCTCAACTGGCAGCTCTAACAATGGCCCGATCATCCGGTGCAAAGCCAAGCACTCGCCTCCACTAGAGGTCACAATCACCAAAACTAACTCGAGACGTTCCCATGTCACCAGAAAACACAATGGTCGGCCCTCGTACCAGACGAGCTCGCACCGTCCGTAACCCTAGCAGCAGCCCAAACTGCGCTCAAACATGGCGACATGAACCTCAATCGAGTATCAAAGAGAGCAGATCAATGGTAAGGAAGAGAACAACAGATCCAGAGTGGGTACATGATCATAGGAAGGAACAGCATCAATGAAGGTATGATCATGAAACTAATAGAATCGAGGATCTCGAATGGATGTATAATCATGGATATAAGGAGAATCACTGATCTCGAAAATATGTACATCCTAAGGTTCCTTAAGCGGAGTGGCGTGTCGTAAGTATGCCGCGGAACATACCAACGGTACGTCACTCTACTTTAGTCACCTATTCCATCAACCAAGGGTCATCCTACGCGACGAAAGTTCGAGTCTAATACCCCCTCGACCAAGTCTAAGTTCCGTAAGGTCAAGCCTAAGTTCCGTATATATATAAACGCCCTAGGCTCCACATAGTCAAACTTAGACTCGAACCAAGGTCAACCTGGCTCTGATACCAACTTTGTCACGACCCGAAAGAGCACGTGACTGGCCCTTGAACCATATGAAGTCTATAGGACTCTATCTGATCCAAGTAAGCCAAAAGCCCAGAAATCTAAAACCATTTTTAAGAATAAATAAAGAAACTGGTTTAAAGAAGTGAACAAATACATGTTAGAAATCAAGGTTTTTAAATATCTAAGCCGAATATGCTTTTTTTTTAAAACAGTAAAGTCTTTTCTAAAAATTTCGGCAGAGTTTATTTTGTAAAAGAGGCCCCGAATGGGGTACAACAAGGATAACAATATATGCAATGATAAAGGCATCCCCAAGCGGGAGCTAGCTCTTCGTCAAATGACGGCCACAACCACACAAGCAATAAGAATATACAACGCCGAAAGGCGAGGGTCAAACCAAAAGAACTCAAAAGCAACAAGAAAACCGCAATACTACTAAGCGCGACTCTAAGGTCGAATAATACATCACTAAGTCTGAGTCTGAAGAAATACAAGTTTTGGTTGATGAAAATTCTAGATACAATGAATAAAATAAATACAATGGTGGTTCTTGATGCAAAAGAATCCACCTACCAAAAGCAATTCACCCGCAAGAAAGTAGTGTGCCAGAAATGCCGCAATGGAACCTGTACGGCAGAACCTGCAAGAACTGTGGCACAACGGGGGTGAGTTGCCAACTCGTGAATAGAAATATCTACAAGCAGAAACCGAATGCAAGACATAATCCTAGGTCAACAATCAGTAATAAACCTCAAGGAATAAGCCTGATACATGATAAGGTGGCAAAGCAACATCTAAACAGGTATATAGTGCCAAGTACTCAGGTAATAACATGTCATCAGTATAGGGTATGTCTGCATGAAGTAAATATGATGAAGTATCAAGGATATCAATACACATATATTAGCGTCCCATACCACTAATATTGGTGTAAGGGTATATATAACAGCGCCCTCATACCCTGTTATATATACAAATGAAGTATGATCAGTGTAAATCCAGTCTGTATATGATCCATGTCTGTATATATGTGGAACCCGTCCACCCGTCACCCAATGACAATAAGCATCATGTATGCAATATGAGAATATAAACAAAATCATGGAAAAACATCATGAAACCCGTGCCTAGCATCGACACGTAAATCCTCATCCATCGGGCTCCGTCAGTCCGGATCGGCCCGCGGGCTATGTCTGCAGAATCGGCCCTCGGCCCCAGCAGTACGCCCATCTCTCAACTCCGGTCGGTATCTGATCAGTCGAAAATACTGCATATTTTAACCGGCAATTTCCTTGTCATCTGCATACATATAGGAGAGTACGGTATTCATAATTCACATATTAGCTAATTGGTCACAAAATATCAAATTACATGTATTCGACCTTAAAACCGGAAATTCTAGGGAAAGTAACCGCATTGCATTACATAGCATATTTTCTATATCTTGCAACCCCTATTTTAAAGTCTATGCAGGAAAAGAGATACTTGCTCGATCAATTCATTGCTCGACCATTACAATTGCTCGTAAACTCATTGAAAGCAAATCTGGTATCAACACAGAAGGTCAATTGAAATTATAAACATCAGAGAATAACCCATACAGAAGTACCAAGCCACAGCAGAAAGCACAGTTCCCAAGGCCACCAACACGCGGCAGAAGCGCGGCAAAACCCCACCTCACGCGGCGGATCCGCGGCTGAATCAGGGACTGAGCTCCTCAAACTTCACTACAACTCCTGTGCTAGTACCCTCAGCTCAAAAATGCATACAAAAGTCCAGAAGAGTCCAGACACTTCCACCAGATCATCAAGCTCCTAACTAGCCTAGAACTTCTAGAACTTTCCTAAACCCTTGCTTAAACCCTAAGCTAAACCCCAACAAACTTGTCAACAAACTTTGGGAGGGAAAGTCTAATTCAAACCTAAACCTAGTTCTATAAATAGGACCCTAGGCTCTCTCATTTCTCATCTTAGAAATCTTGAGAAATCTTGATTCAATCTTGGAGAGTGATAGATTCAACCCATTTTTAGTTTAGTCTTTCTTTTTCTCCATCTTCTTCTTCCTCAAGATTAGTGAGAAATCTTGTAGGAAACCCTAACCCTAAATCCATCCACAATTCAAGATCTTGAGTGCAAGCCAAGCAAGATTCCTTCAACCCTTTTATGAGCCGAGCCGATCTTCCATCGGGCAAGAGATCAAAAGTAGATCCACGATCCACGGAGTCGAGCGAAGCCGAGTCAACGATCGATTTTGCTTTCTTCTTGTAGATCTTGAAAGAATGTATTGACAATTGTTGATTAAATAAAAGGTGATATTTTCTCCATTCTTGTTTTCTTTAAAATTCCGCATCATGTTATCTTTACTGTTCTTGAATATTGTCTATGTGGTGATGCGCGAGTAAAAACTCCGCTCGTTAAGGAGCCGAGAAGATCTTTAGTATGATGATGTAGCAAATTTGTAATCAATTGTTGAATCCCACGAGATTGTAAACCCTAGCAAGTTCAAGAATCGACAACCCAATTCGATTCGATGCTTTCTTGATCAACATCGCTCGAGATTGGGGTGATCCGATCGATTCTTGAAATTGCTAGAGGCTAGAATATAAATGGTATCCTCGAAAGAGTAAGGGTTAAGAGATGAAACTTTAATTTCATCAAGAAAACCCTAATTCTCGTCGATAACCATTGATCTAGTGTCAATTCCTCGAAGGACAAGAATATGAAATATTGTAGACTACAACACATCTAAAGATCCTATCGATTCCTACGAGCCTCTTTATCAATCTTGATTGTCGTTTGGAAAATACCATTGAAACCGATTCTTGTTGTTTATAGTTCTTGATTCTTTAGAAAAGATTAGTGACACACGAATACAAATCAATCAATTGAATCGTGTTTTCTCTTATAGTTGAGTAACATTTCATTTCAAACAAATAAAAGTATAAACGAATCTCGAGATCCCTGAGGACGATCCGCACTCATTCATTAACTTCAACTGACACCGTTGTTTGATTGCGGTCAAAATATTTTTGGTTGTGATTTCTTTACTATTTGATTCGATAAACACATCCACGAAAATAATCAAATCAAAATGGCGCCGTTGCCGGGGATCGCGCGTTAATTCGTTACATTTTATAGTTTGAAGTGAAAGAATTATTACGTTTCATTTCTTGAATTCAAAATTCGTACAAACTCTTATACGTGTGTTGTGAATTGATTGCAAGGTGATCTGGAGCATTCTGAGCCGTGGAAAAATTATTTGGGATATACCAGAGAGCTGGAAATTGGAACAGAAAGCAACTGAAGAAAATTGGTACAGTGAACCCACTGTTGGACCGCGGAAGCGCGGCCTGAGCCCAGTATTTGCGGCGGAAGCGCCGCAGTGTAGGGAGTTCTCGGCACCATCTTTATTCAGGTGATTTCTCTCTCTCTCCTCTCTCCCTTTTTAGCTCCAACTAATCCTTTCTGCAGGATTCTTTGCAAATAATAGCTGCGCCGCAAAAGCGAATTAAAATTGTGCGTGATTTTGCTTTTCTTGGTTGTTTTGCATTGCTAATACGGAAATTTAAGGGGCACGGCCAAATCCAAATTAGGTGGGGATTTCATTACCCTTCCTAGGCCCCGAAAACCACCAAACTTGCATCCGCATTTACCCCCATTAACTAAAATAAATCTAGAGATGACTCTAAGGACTGTCGCGCTCATTTAGGACAAGAGAGGGCCGTGGGTAATTCATTGCTTATCCGCGTTTTTCTGTGGTGCCTAAGGCGAGTGTGTCTAAGGCTAGTGGTTATTAATTAGGCCCACTGTAGTGGTGGTTCCTTCCCACTTACCTGGCACTCATCCGGCCACAGGGAGACAAAGAGGCAGTGAAGGATTGATCCCGCGACTTGTCTTTTGGCAGTTAGGAGCGGTCTAGAGCCGGACCTAGGTGACCATTAGATTCTAGGGTTTGTGTTGCTGCATTTGGTTGTCGCATCATTTTTTCAAAATCCGTCCCTTTTCAAAAGCAAACACCGCATTCATTTTACCCCTAATTATAAGCCAACGCTGCCACTTGTGCTAACCCTTTTTAGTACAAGATAGGCTGGACACGGGATTCTAGTGCCCGTTTAGTCCGCGTACCTTTTATCGACTCTGAAGTCGATAATTCTCCATTTACCTTTTCTTTACCTACTACCACACCCACACCGATGGATCCGAATCCATCAAACTTCTTTAACCCCAATCTGCCACCGTCCGTTGGTGCGCAGAATCCTCCACACATTTCTCTTCAGGAAAGATGCTATCCACTTAGAGGTCCTCTTTCGACCTGTTTATCCACACCACCAGCAAACGGGGATAACTTTGAAATAAAGCCCCAGTATATCAACCTTCTACCTAAGTATCACGGACTCGAGACCGAGGACGCTTACGTTTTCATTACCAAATTTGAAAACGTATGCGCTATGATGGGTACGTCTCAACTGTCTGTGGATGCGATGCGTCTACGACTTCTTCCTTTTACCTTGTGCGATATAGCCGAGAAGTGGCTATATAACACCACCGCACACTCCATCACTAATTGGGAAGAATTCGTCGCAGCATTCTTAAAGAAATTTTACCCAGTCCAAAGAACGGCTCGAATTCGTAGCGAATTGAACCAATTTGCCCAGCTCCCTACCGAACCATTTTCAAAGTACTTTGAACGTTTCAAGGATCTAATGGTTCAATGTCCTCATCACGGCATCCCGAGATGGGAGCTTTGCCGAATCATCTATGAGGGCAGTAACCCTAGCACGAAACAAAGCCTTGAAAATATGTGTCAGGGTACATTTATGACTAAAGACGATGGGGAAGCCTGGCGATACTTAGAAGAATTCGCTGAAAAATCACTGATTTGGGAGAGTGGAACCCAACCTTTGAATAGGGGTGGCGTACACCAAGTAGATGTGTCCATAGGTGTTCGAGCTGAAATGGCAGCAATGCAAAAGAAGCTCGACGCTATGGAACACAAATTTGCAGCAGCCTCCCTAAACCCGGTATCACTCCCCAAAACTATTTGTGGGTGCTGTTCTGATCCGTCACACTTAACGGAAGAATGTCCTTTAAACTCGGCGTTTCAAGGTCATGAGCATTCTAATGCCGCATTTCAACGACCTCGAAACGACCCATATTCTTCCACGTACAATCAGGGTTGGAGGAACCACCCGAATTTTGCTTGGAACCAAAATCAATCTCAAAACACGGTTCCAAACACAAATAACTTTCAAAGGGCTCTTCCTCCACCACAACAGCAACCCCTCCAACTCACTCAGCACCCCTACCAGTCACAAAATTTCCAAAACCAGGGCAACACTCATGCACAGTCTAATCCTATGCAGTCCTGTTCTGACGATTTCTCTCAATTTACTCAAACCATGAAATCACTTTTATCCAATTTCATGGAGGTTTCAACTGAGGTTAGATCTTCCGTCAGCGAAATAAAGAAAAACTCAGCGTCACAAGCTGAGAGTATTAGAACGATGGAAGCTGAAATCGCACACCTCAAAGCTGAAATGAGTGCGAGAGAAAAAGGGAAACTTCCCTCTCAACCCCTACAGAATCCTGGGCATTACAATGTAAATGCCATTACCACGTTGAGATCGGGAAGAGTGCTGAATAATAATGTCGGGGAAGATATTGATAATACTGAAAATCATGTCAAAACCCCGGCTGAGACCTTTCCACATACACACACTTCTCCTTCTGATCCTTCTTCTTCTACCAAACCACCTTCGTACGAGCCTATTCTCCATTTCCCTTTAGGCTCAACACCTTCACCCAACCCTTATAGTTCTCCACAGACGGTCCCCACACCTCTTTTGGGATCTCGTCTACCCCCCTTTCCTTCTCCTATGATGGACCCTGCGCTTATTGCGAAAGCACCTTACCCGAACCGGCTAAGGGCTAACAGAACGAGTCCTCATATGGAGAAAATTTTAGAAATGTTCAAACAGGTTAACATCAATATCCCTCTCCTAAATGCAATTCAACAAGTCCCCGCTTATGCGAAAATTCTAAAGGACTTGTGCACTAGGAAGAGGAAGACTCAGGTGCCGAAGAAGGTCTTTATGGCTAATAACATCAGCACTGCTTTTATTCCCCAGCTACCAAAGAAACGAAAGGACCCAGGATGTCCTACAATATCGATTTCGATTGGGGGTAAAAACATAAATCGTGCTCTTTTAGACCTTGGCGCGAGTGTTAACCTGTTACCTTATTCTGTCTATGAGCAACTAGGAATTGGAGAGCTGAAACCTGCTCATTGTACTCTCCAGATGGCGGACCGATCTATCACCAAACCAAGGGGTGAATTAGAGGATGTGTTAATAAAGGTCGGGGAATTTGTTTTCCCTGTAGACTTCATTGTGCTCGACACACATCCTGTAGCAAACCCCCGGGGCCAAATTCCGGTGATTTTAGGTCGTCCTTTCCTTGCCACTTCCAACGCTGTTATAAACTGTAGAAATGGTTCAATGAATTTATCATTTGGAAATATGACCATTGAACTAAATATCTACAGAGTTGGGAGTCAGCCATCAGAACCTAGTGCTCATATTTTAGATGTGTGTTCTGTCCATGAGATCGCTCCCGATAGTTGTGGAGCCGAGGAACTTTGCTTTACTGATCTCGATGACATTAGCACATCTCTGCTTGATCTTACACTTAGTGAGGACACTACACTTACACTTGAGTCCTGCACTTCTGACTTTTCTCCACCCGAGTCTGTATCTTTCACAGGCTCTGAGCTTCTTTGTAAATCCAAAAATTATTCTATGATCCTTCCTTCAATCATTTCTCCGCCTGAATTAGATCTCAAAGTCTTACCTTCTCACCTGAAATATGCATATCTTGGTGAGAACGAGACTTTACCGGTTATAATTTCCACTTCTCTTGCATCAGAGCAAGAGAATGCACTTTTATCGGTATTAAGATCTAATAAAGAGGCGTTTGGTTGGAGTATGGCGGACATCAAAGGGATCAGTCCCTTGATTGTTGAACATCATATACATGTGATGGATGATGCCAGACCGACCCGAGAACCACAGAGACGGTTAAATCCCGTCATGAAGGAAGCTGTCATGAAAGAGATCGTCAAATGCTTAGATAGTGGTATTATATACCCGATCTCCGATAGCCAGTGGGTAAGTCCTATACACGTCGTTCCTAAGAAATCCGGCATCACAGTTATCACAAATGAAGCGAATGAGTTGATTCAAACACGCGCCCAAACTGGGTGGCGTGTATGCATCGATTATAGAAAACTCAACGCTGCCACGAGGAAAGATCATTTTCCTCTGCCATTTATTGATCAAATGCTGGAACGCTTAGCGGGACGACAATACTATTGTTTCATGGACGGTTACTCAGGCTATAATCAGGTCCCCATCGCCAAAAAGGATCAAGATAAAACCACTTTTACTTGTCCTTTTGGTACCTTTGCTTACAGTCGCATGCCGTTCGGGCTATGCAATGCTCCCGCTACCTTTCAGCGGTGTATGATGGGGATATTCTCTGATATGGTAGAGAATTTCCTGGAGATCTTTATGGACGACTTTTCGATTTTTGGAGACTCTTTTTCTGAATGCCTAGCGAATCTGGACGCTGTTCTTACTCGATGCAAAGAGAAGAACTTGACTTTAAACTGGGAAAAATGCCACTTTATGGTCCAAGAAGGAATAGTCCTTGGACATGTCATTTCACAGAAGGGCATTGAGGTTGACAGAGCTAAAGTAGATGTCATTCAAAACCTCCCTCATCCCAAAAGCGTCAAAGATATTCGCTCTTTCCTTGGCCATGCTGGCTTTTATAGGAGATTCATAAAGGACTTTAGCAAAATTGCTAGACCTTTAACACTACTCCTGGCCAAGGATACTACCTTTCACTTTGACTCGGATTGCGAGACAGCTTTTGACTCACTTAAACACTCACTCACTTCAGCCCCCGTTTTATCATCACCAAATTGGGACTACCCCTTTGAGCTGATGTGTGACGCATCTGATTTTGCAGTTGGTGCTGTCCTTGGACAACACATTGAAAAGATGCCACACGTGATTTACTATGCTAGTAAGACCCTGAATGATGCGCAAATCAATTATACAACCACAGAGAAAGAACTATTAGCGGTTGTATTCGCATTAGAGAAATTCAGGCCTTACTTAATCGGCTCACATATTGTTGTATATACTGATCATTCCGCTTTAAAACATCTGTTGGCGAAGAAAGATGCCAAAGGTCGACTAATACGTTGGATCCTTCTTTTACAAGAATTCGATCTTGTTATCAAAGATAAGAAAGGATGTGAAAACGTAGTAGCTGACCACCTTTCACGCATCATTTCTTCCCCTGTGACCCTGCCGATCAATGACTCATTCCCTGACGAACAACTCTTGAGCATATCCTCTGAACCATGGTTCAGGGATATTGTGAACTATCATGCCACGGGATTGATACCGAGCGATTGGTCAAAACAGGACAAATACCGCTTTCTTTCCCAAGTAAAACACTATTACTGGGACGAGCCTTATTTGTTTAAATATTGTCCTGATCAGATCATTCGCCGGTGCGTCCCGAATGAAGAGTTCAAGAGTATTCTTTCATTTTGTCATGATCAGGCCTGTGGGGGTCACTTTGGTCCAAGAAAAACAGCGGAAAAGGTTTTGCAATCTGGATTTTATTGGCCGACCTTATTCAAGGACGCATTTGAACATTGCAAAACCTGTACACAATGTCAGTATACGGGTAGAATATCCCAAAGGAATGAAATGCCTCAGCAACCCATTCTGGTTGTTGAAATGTTTGATGTTTGGGGCATAGATTTTATGGGTCCTTTTCCCAACTCCTTTGGGAATCTGTACATATTGCTGGCGGTTGATTATGTCTCCAAGTGGGTAGAAGCCATTCCAAGTCGCACTAATGACAAGAAAGTTGTCATTAAGTTCTTGAAAGAGAATATCTTCTCGCGATTTGGACACCCACGCGCTATTATTAGCGATAATGGGACACACTTCTGCAACAGATCTTTCGAGACTCTGATGCGGAAATATTCAATCAACCACCGACTTTCTACACCCTATCACCCCCAAACAAGCGGGCAGGCTGAGATCTCAAACAGACAAATCAAACTTATCCTGGAGAAAACTGTTGCTAAAAATAGAAAAGACTGGTCGACCAAATTGACGGATGCTCTTTGGGCATTCAGGACTGCATATAAGACCGACCTAGGAATGTCTCCATATAGGATAGTTTTTGGAAAAGCATGTCATCTACCTGTTGAGATAGAACATAAAGCATTGTGGGCTATAAAGGAAATTAATTTTGATCTAAACCTTGCTTGCAACTTTCGGAAGCTGCAACTAAACGAGCTAAGCGAACTCCGCGATGAAGCTTATGATAATGCTGTAATCACAAAGAATAGGACTAAGGTTTTTCACGATAAAAACATTGTAAGGAAAACATTTTTGCCTGGTCAACAAGTCCTTCTTTATGATTCACGATTACACCTTCATGCGGGTAAGCTCCGATCTCGTTGGAAGGGACCTTTTGTTGTGCGATCTGTATACCCGCACGGGGCAGTAGACATTGAAAATGTTAAAAACGGCACTGTTTTCAAAGTAAATGGACATAGATTAAAACCGTATTTTTCCACTGACCCCACGGAGGAGCTCTTGTTCTTACAAGAGCCAGTTTATCTTGATTAACATTCCTCCGTCTCACTTTCATGTCCAGTATATCATTGTATCATATTTTGAATGAAGGTGAGTAAATAAAACAAGTTTGGGGGAAGTTCTTCACTTATATATTTGCCCCCACTAATAATTCCTCCCAGATTTACAGATTTTTGTAGGTATGACTGTCGGCAACAGTGAGGACACTGTTGAAAACAAGTTTGGGGGAGGTTTGTGCTTATTTTCGCATCATTTGCATATCATCTGCATAAGCACAAAACATTTTTTTTAAAAATCTATAAAAATTGAAAAATTTTCAAAACTCATAAAAATTTAAAAAATTTTCAAATATAAAAATAATTTTAATATTTACACTTTTTGTATATAAATAAGATAATGAAAGTTTAGACAGTGAACAATTACATCCATGAGATTAGAAAAATTTTAGAAAACTAAGAAAATTAGAAGTTTTCTTATACGAACTAGTAATAAGTAGTTATGAGCCGTTGTCCCAAGGGTTAGTAAGATGAAAGACGTCACTAATCTGAGGATAAAAATAAGTCTGAAAAATAGTTTCTATTCTGGAAGCCAATCATTTTGAACGTTGCTACCCTGCTATTCGCACTTACACACGTCTTGAAGCCTGGGATAGTAGAGGATACCTTGAAATGCTCTTGTCTTAAAGCCAAAAGTATGAAAAAAAAAAAAAAGAAAAGAGTGTTTTAAAGTGGTGAGAAAAATGGACACTGGTTTTGTTATCACCAAGGGCAAGAAAAATATATAGCAAAAGGGTGCTTCTTCACCTAGTGCCCCAAGGTCAACTGGTCTGGGAGTCACTGCTATGCCTGAGGTGGTGCAAGATTAGGAAAATACACCAAGTTAGCAAGCACATCAGTAATCGGTCGGTTAGTACCTCAAGAAGTATTAACGGTCGCATGAAAGTGTGTAAGCAATCTCGTTTGTCAAGAAGTACTAAGGCTGATGGGCAAGCGTATGATAGCTTGAATTGAATTCTCCGGGTGTAGGGATGTCTTTACACACACGCAGGGTGATATGATCGATGTTTGGAATAAAGATAGGAATGAAGAATAAGATGATGTTTTATTGAGGGAAGACGTGATTTCTGACATCTTTTCATGACCATTAAGATAGGGCTCATGACAACCGAAAAGCTAGCTTAGTTGGAAACCCTAATTTTCAAAGTCTTTCTTTTACAATTCTTATCTTTAAATGTAATATTCATGATCTTAATTTTATTTTTGGATTTTGTGGGTGCAATCGCTGAAAACCCTCAGGAGACAACACTCCTCCTACTAGGGACACCTAGAGGTTTAAAGGCTTGTTGCACGTGCTCAGTGCAATCGTGTTGCCTACGAAAGTGTGCTAGTTAGTTTTTTTCTCTTTCTTTGTTTTCTCCTTCTCTTTTTAATAAAACATTCTCTCGAGACGATCGAAATTAAGTTTGGGGGTATTTGATCAGTCGAAAATACTGCATATTTTAACCGGCAATTTCCTTGTCATCTGCATACATATAGGAGAGTACGGTATTCATAATTCACATATTAGCTAATTGGTCACAAAATATCAAATTACATGTATTCGACCTTAAAACCGGAAATTCTAGGGAAAGTAACCGCATTGCATTACATAGCATATTTTCTATATCTTGCAACCCCTATTTTAAAGTCTATGCAGGAAAAGAGATACTTGCTCGATCAATTCATTGCTCGACCATTACAATTGCTCGTAAACTCATTGAAAGCAAATCTGGTATCAACACAGAAGGTCAATTGAAATTATAAACATCAGAGAATAACCCATACAGAAGTACCAAGCCACAGCAGAAAGCACAGTTCCCAAGGCCACCAACACGCGGCAGAAGCGCGGCAAAACCCCACCTCACGCGGCGGATCCGCGGCTGAATCAGGGACTGAGCTCCTCAAACTTCACTACAACTCCTGTGCTAGTACCCTCAGCTCAAAAATGCATACAAAAGTCCAGAAGAGTCCAGACACTTCCACCAGATCATCAAGCTCCTAACTAGCCTAGAACTTCTAGAACTTTCCTAAACCCTTGCTTAAACCCTAAGCTAAACCCCAACAAACTTGTCAACAAACTTTGGGAGGGAAAGTCTAATTCAAACCTAAACCTAGTTCTATAAATAGGACCCTAGGCTCTCTCATTTCTCATCTTAGAAATCTTGAGAAATCTTGATTCAATCTTGGAGAGTGATAGATTCAACCCATTTTTAGTTTAGTCTTTCTTTTTCTCCATCTTCTTCTTCCTCAAGATTAGTGAGAAATCTTGTAGGAAACCCTAACCCTAAATCCATCCACAATTCAAGATCTTGAGTGCAAGCCAAGCAAGATTCCTTCAACCCTTTTATGAGCCGAGCCGATCTTCCATCGGGCAAGAGATCAAAAGTAGATCCACGATCCACGGAGTCGAGCGAAGCCGAGCCAACGATCGATTTTGCTTTCTTCTTGTAGATCTTGAAAGAATGTATTGACAATTGTTGATTAAATAAAAGGTGATATTTTCTCCATTCTTGTTTTCTTTAAAATTCCGCATCATGTTATCTTTACTGTTCTTGAATATTGTCTATGTGGTGATGCGCGAGTAAAAACTCCGCTCGTTAAGGAGCCGAGAAGATCTTTAGTATGATGATGTAGCAAATTTGTAATCAATTCTTGAATCCCACGAGATTGTAAACCCTAGCAAGTTCAAGAATCGACAACCCAATTCGATTCAATGCTTTCTTGATCAACATCGCTCGAGATTGGGGTGATCCGATCGATTCTTGAAATTGCTAGAGGCTAGAATATAAATGGTATCCTCGAAAGAGTAAGGGTTAAGAGATGAAACTTTAATTTCATCAAGAAAACCCTAATTCTCGTCGATAACCATTGATCTAGTGTCAATTCCTCGAAGGACAAGAATATGAAATATTGTAGACTACAACACATCTAAAGATCCTATCGATTCCTACGAGCCTCTTTATCAATCTTGATTGTCGTTTGGAAAATACCATTGAAACCGATTCTTGTTGTTTATAGTTCTTGATTCTTTAGAAAAGATTAGTGACACACGAATACAAATCAATCAATTGAATCGTGTTTTCTCTTATAGTTGAGTAACATTTCATTTCAAACAAATAAAAGTATAAACGAATCTCGAGATCCCTGAGGACGATCCGCACTCATTCATTAACTTCAACTGACACCGTTGTTTGATTGCGGTCAAAATATTTTTGGTTGTGATTTCTTTACTATTTGATTCGATAAACACATCCACGAAAATAATCAAATCAGTATCCTCCAGATATCCGCCGAGCTCAAATACAATCACCGGTAGGTACTCGCCCGCCTCCAGGCTCAATCGGCAAAACCCATCGATCATCTTGCCGAGGGGAACCATACCGGGTCCACCACGAACCCGCAAACGGATCATCCACTCCTCGAATCGGGTTTCAAGCACATGTCTCAGCACCGAGAAAACGCGTGGTGGACGCATGAAAATATCATATCACGAGGTACCGGGTTTTTCAAAATAGAGCATCTTTTCTTAAATAATCCCACGGTCCTCAAACCAGAAATCACATGAAAATCCAACATCAAGAAGTAAATCCAATGCGATGTGCTATGCAATCAATCCTTGATGTATGCGACATGTAAAGAAAGGTAATCATATCAGAAGTCATGCAACAGTACTACAGTGTAGTGGCATGGCAATTATCGATGATGAAGTGTGTGAGCCGGCAAACAGTGTACGTGGAACATACGCATCATCGATAATGGTGCTGGTGTCCTAACAGCATGATAACAGTAGCAATAAACATATGCATGCGATGCGAATAGCATGAAAATGCGGAAATCAAATAATCAACATCACAGTGAAGAATCTACTATGCAACTACAGATCTAAGTATCAAGTCAAATGGGAGAGGTATGGAAACTACCTAAATCTGAGTCGATAAATATATAGATATATAGTCGGTGATCCCGCCTCAAGAACATATCGTAGGACATCCTCGAGTTATGAGTGCGGATCTATCATCAATATCGGCTCGTACGGTAAATCATCGTACGGCATCCCAATAGCTGGGTACGGGTCAACATCTCACTATCTCATCACATAACAGGTATCACCATCATCAGATCATATAATCTGGGGTACTACTCTATGTCTAGTACAAATCGATACCATCAATAAAGTATGCATGCGGGGGTAAACACACATCCCAAGCCCGCCCGAATCACAAGTCATATCCCAAATATGAATCATATCAAATCACCGATCTCTCGGCACAAAGCCCACATCATCGACTCATCTCCAAAGTCATCCCATATCATCAAACACAGTGCAAGTATAATGAGTATGCAAGGTTGTGCGTGCTGGTGTACCTCTATCCTAGAGCTCGCAACTAGGAACTACGCTAGTTATTTCTATCTCTAACTAACCATAACACTCTACAACTATCACATAAATAAACTACATAGTATACTATCTACGGACTGCGGGGGTGCTACACGCCATCCACCCGACTTCCCCCTGTAGATATAATCTACTCACCTTGCATCATCATTTGCGGACGTCACCACGTATTTGCTTGTCGTCCCGAAGTCTTCATGGGTACCTACATATCAAAGTATCGTATATGCGCATTAAAACCAAATCCAAGCTAAAACGGCACATGAAATCCAAAACGATACGATAAGGGGCCTATAGGTGAGAACTTATGGCACGCCTTCAAGACCATCAATAAATCCCCTATATCGTCGTATAAACGCCAAATAGTCGAGGCAAAACACGATCCACAATTTCAGACTTAAAAATACGGAATACGGAAACACGAATCTAAAACAGCAACTTAGGAAATATGTCCCAGATTTCACCCTAGATGGAATCAGTCAAAACTACAAGTACCCAGGCTCAATACTAGAGGAAATAGGGCCATGCACAGAAAACGAGGAAATACCTCTCTGCTCCGGCCGCAAATTGCGGCCAGAATGGGAAATTTGGCGGCCTCACTTTGGAGTGGGGGGCTAGGGTTTGGGGTGATGGTTCTCTGGTGCCTGCACATCTCACTGTCATTCATAGTTTTATTTTAGGGGTCTCGGGGTGATAGCAGATTCAAATTAACCTTCACAGATTCCATAATTTCCCCGATATCGGTTTTTAAAATCCGTATTCTTGGTTAAGCTTCAGATTTTGGGTTCCAATTCATACACTAGGATGTTGGTAAAACCTCTACTGAGCTCAATTTCATAATACAACACCAATTTCCTCAAACCCTAACTTGGTTATCCTCAAGTCCATAATATCGCACAATATCGATTCAAAACTAATCATGGGGTATAAGTAATACTAAAACTAAGCTAATGGTTCAGTAATTACCTCATTTGGAAACTCAAGAAAATTCTTGAGTTGCCCCTAGTGTCCCAAATCCTTGCTTCTTTAGCTACAAGTGTAGATCTAAGGATTGTGCACATTTTTAATGAAATGGATGTGTGGTTTTGGTGTAGCTTTCATGGTGATGTGAGGAGTTGAAGAGGGGAGGAAGATGAAGTGAAGGAGCAGCAGCAGTAGGAGGAAGAAGAGGGAGGGAAATGATGGGAGAAAATGGCTAAGTCTCAAGGTCAAAAGAGCCCACACCTCACTCTCTCACCAACCCTCAATTCTTTAATCTTTTCTCTTTTCTTTTCCTTTTCTTTTCTCTCAAAATCCTTCTCACATAAATAGTAAACCCAAATGAGAAACCATGGCAAGAAAAATGCACAAGTGTAGAAAAAAAGTGATATGTGCATGTTTTGCTCAAAAATGCTAAAAACCGATTAGCGATTTTTAATCGCGATTAGCACTAAATTAGGGTCAAAATAATCACAAAAACATTAAAATGTCATAATTCTCTAATTTACCCTATTTTAGAATTTTTCATAATTTTCCAAAAATTTTCCCCATTTATTTGCATTTAATAATACCAAAATATTAAAATATTCAATAAAATAATATTAAATTATAAAAATTCCCAAAAATTAATATTTTATCTTTTTGAAATGTTACAATCTACCCCCCTTAAAGAAATTCGGTCCCCGAATTTAAATTTTAAACCCCCAATACTAAAACAATTTCGGAAATAATCCAATTTGTCGGGGCTCCGAAAACATCAATACATAGAGAATATCATAAAAATGTACTGCTCTACTAGAAATCAATCCCCAAAATGCATATATAAGATTATCCTATGCGTCTGGTGCGCAAGGAATCAAAATCCATATATGTGTCAAACAGGTGTACAAAACAACATCTAGGTGCAACTGGTGTGCACGAAACATCTGTCGTAGGCAACGTGTGTGCCTGACAGAAAAAATCAAGTGCATGTGACATGCACGAAGAATCCCGATTTAGTGCATCTGGCGTGCACCAAAATCGTATATCAAAACACTAAAGGTGCATGATAACTACGCTGGAAGTGCAAATCAAATCACTGCATACGGTAGGTGTAAGTCTACGCTAGCGCCCCGGCAGGTTACAGACGCCAAATGCGGAACAAAAAATTTTTAACTGGTGCTATCGTATACTTTAACCCGGATCTGCCATTATTGCTAAACTAACAAACTGTAAAGAGTGTAGAAAGATTATACCGAACGATCCGAGTCCTTCGATCTTCAATCATCATCCCACGCTCCGTTGTGGCTGCTCCGATCTCGTCGATCTCCGATATCCTCGTCGAGGTGGCACCACATCACTGATTCTTTAAACGGGCTCCCGCCTCTGACTTGAGGCAACTCGATCGTCAAGTTTGCTAAAAGAGACGACCAAGAATGATGTAGAGAATGAGTAGATGACTTTGTCTCACTTCTTCCAAATCCGTGGACGATCGGTTAATGAAGTTGCCATTTTAATCGGGTGATGGAAATGAAAGAAGCAATGAAATTTCCATGCACACCTAAACCATAGTCTTTTCTCTCCCAAAATGAAAATCAATCTCTCTCACTCAAATATGATGGCCGGCCACTTTAGATGAAGGAGGAGGGTGAGTGTAGGAGGAGATAAGGTGGTGACCATAAACAAATGATAGTTATCATAACCTTTTATGAAAGCATGAGTCATAAAGAAACATTGAATCTAAAACCTTAGTCACCATTGCATTAATGACACCATTAATGCACTAATGACTCACAAGCCTCATCATCACTTCTAGAACCTTCTAGAAGCTTCTAGAAGCACTGACTCACCTCATCCAAGAAAAGATAAATCCGTCTTTAACCGAATGTTAAAAGACGGCTGATAGAAAACTGGAAACTGGCAACTTCCAAAAGTGATCCTGAAACGACTTTCAGGATAACCCCGAAACTGTATAAATATACCCGCATTTGTATTACGACCGAATACAAATGCAACTGAGATAAAGATATTATACCTACTCAATATAATACTCGGATCCGGCTTAAACCAAAGCCGACCAGTATCATCTGCCCGAAAACTGACACGTGCGTAAACGCACGTGCATTTTCCGAACCCTGCCATAAAACCATACGGCCTCTACAACGTTTCGCCCGAATTTGGGAAACTGTCTGTGGGAGACTCTAATGACTCTTCAGTACCGTGGCAGTGGGTTTAACCACAAACCGTCAGCGGCACTAGCAATGCGTAACGGCTGCCCATGGACTGACCTCAAGGGAGGCTGATGAGCGAACTCAAGGGAGGCCGATGAGCGAACTCATCCAGAAACCCTACTGAGCCTAACAGTGACAATGTATATACAGTCCGGTCCGTTCGTCAATGAGTATCGCATATCTGCCTAGGGGGCTAGTAACGTCAGACCCCCAATAGCAGTATAAGTCGTGTCGGAGTGAAGCCCAATAACACCCTGAGATACTACTGGAGTACCTACCAGTAAATCTCCTGCCATAGCCATGGACTTTGTGTAATGGCTCTCCTAGACACAGCACGACCTCGCCCCCAATACCGGGAGAGACGAATCCCCTGCCGATCCGCTCACGTGCCTCCATATGGCTCGGGACTGTACCCAAAAGCTACCTGTTTGCACGACTCCTTTGAGCCGTGGTAGGGTAGAAATCAAAGCACAGTGGGAACTCACACGAGACAAATGACGACCTCAGGTCGATGAACTAACCTGTACACATGTCACCAGGGAACTGCTATCTGACGATAGGTATAGTACTAACTAGCAGATTCCCGGCGAGTCCTGTCCGGTGTACTCATAACCTAATGAGCACCTGTATACATCTTAGGTGATCTAACTGACACCAGTGGCTTGTGAGACCGGCCACCGCCCCTCGTCGGGGTCTCGACTGTACACACTAGTCTACTCCGGAGTATCGATGCCCTGTCTCGAAACTCCCACGACTAGGGACCACAATTAAGGATATGCGTATAAACTAACCAACTCTCACGTATATGATCGCCATCATACTGTTGGTAGTAAAGCAAGATCCTATGGGCTCTATCAAAGTGTAACATGCAATCAGTCACCTGAACATGTACACGACTGATAAAGGCAAACCAGATAGCATACTATCATCTCGAGTAAGACTGTCCTACCGGGATAGGTCCTCCGCAATCATTGCAATCACGTACCTGCGATCCAATAATTGACTATGAGGGCACTATCTCCAACAATCTCCCACTTGCACTCAAGGCTAATATTGCGATGTCGACTACTCACAGCCCGTGTGAAACCGAACATCCAACTCCTCTACTAATCAGTTCACAAAGCCCGTTTGTAAAACTATTGTGTTCGAGAAATAGCCTCAGTGAGTGGATCCGCCTAGATGTTTCATTCTATATCTCTCTAAAACTCAAGTTCGCGGAGAAAGCCATCTCCCGAATCGAGTAATACCTGTCTTAGAATATGTCTGGATATATGATGGGACCTTGTTCATAAATGAACTCCAAATCCAAACTTCTTAGACTGTATCGATCACTGAACCTAATCAGTATCCGGCACCATGCCACCCACAGTATCCTCTTGGACCACCTGTCCATAATACTGTCCCTGTTCGTCAGAGGGAAAACTATAACTCTGACAATCACTCTGTCAACCATGTCACCTTTGAAGCTTGGAATGATAACCGTCTCCCGAAGGAGGCTGCCGTCATCAAATCCGTAGAACATGTACCTATGTTCTAAAACTACTTCCTTATGTTTCTCCAGGATTGGATTAATACAAACTTATTGCATCTAGTGCAAAACCAACATTTGGTGTGGTACTTGACATCTCATGATTGACTCAATTGCCTAAGCAAGTGATCTGCCAATCATGCACATCCCTCTCCTCTTTAGTCTGTAAGACACCTTAGAGAGGGTGACTCCATCACCTGCAGGTACACCACCATGCTAGGAGTCAACTATTCCAAAAACCATTAGAATATCTGTCAAAGTACCCACATTGGGAAACTACCCAAATCCAGATCTAAAACCATAGATCTAGAAACCAGAATGTCAAATATTATATCCATATCCTGTCTGGAGAAACAACTGTGTGACGACCACTGTACAACCGATCGTAGTATAAGAATTTTACTTCCTACTCTGTGTATGTCATCCAGATACCATGACATCACACCCTACTACCTTCTTAACAGATCCATCCCCTATTCTGATTGAAGTCAAAACCATGACTGTCACATCAAAATTAGATGATCTATCTCCGCTATAACTGCTCTAGTCTATCAATAGACATAAGCTACTTGCCCACCTTGCTTCCGCTGCTCCCACTGACTACGACAACCCTCCTACCGGGTCTCATAACCTGGAACAACAGTAGTGTCAAGTCTGGGTAGATAAGAACCTCCCTGTCACCGTCTCTGAGGCTACCGAAGTACCTCTCGGGCGTCTGAGGCTACCCACCATACCTGCGGAGTGGCTATTGGAATGTCAAACCTGATTGAATATATAGGTCATATTAAATTTTCCGTAATCGTTCGCGGTTCTGGAATCACTTCCAGTTCTACCATACTCCCACTACTCTTTTCTGGAAAAAAATCCATTTTACTAAAACTGTGGCGAGTCAAGAACAATATCACTATTGATCATCCAAATGGTAGAATATCAACCCTCGTCATAGCCAGGGTCAACCCACAAACAGCCATTACAGAAACGTGCCCTGAGTTATCCAGAGTCTGGTTTTAAGCATAAGCTGGACAACTCCCCGTACCTTAATATCTTTTAAGGTACGAACTATTCTATATCCAATATAGAAACTTTGGCACTTATTTAATTGGAACCATATTCAAATCATGCAGCTGTCTCCAGTGCATATCAACTTAATGGAAAGAGGCTAATCAGCATTACTCAACTTAGGAATCCATCCAATTATGAGTTACCTGAAAGAGAAACACGTTTCTCAAAACCATCACTATCATCTGAATACCAATCACAAGAATCTACATCTTCGATCTCTTTGAAGAATCCCGATCCTTGTGATACCTGGTTCTCTACTTTATTCTTATACCCACAACTTCTCAAAACTTAGACCATGTATTTCTACGAAACACTCGTCTAAATACTAGAGAAGTTATAAGTAAACAGAACATAGTACGAGGACCTACCCCTTTGTCCTGATGGACACTGGACAACATACAATACTCTGTATAAGTCCGCTGAATTGAAAAACTCATAACCTGTGCGTTGTAGGTGGAAAACTGTACCCTGGCGATTTCCTCAAGTATCACCAATTACAACGAATTCTGATATAATGAGGATGATCACCTAATTCCCAATATCTTACTCCCACTCATCATCTGTAAAACCATACAGATATGAGAATGAAACCTGGTAAATACATACCCTTGGAGTAAGTGTCTAATCGGGAAAACAGTTTTTCTTTAACAATGCACTGAAACATGGAAATGTTTCGTAGGGGTATCCTGGTATTCATAGCAATGCCTCTTCCATAATCCAATTCATGACTTCAACCGTATATTTTATTGCCATCTCTCCAAATCTCTTTATTTGTCTTTAGTCATTACCTTCTGTACACCATCGTTAGGCTAAATGGTTTTCTTCCTTCCCTACCGTTCGGCACCAGCCTATGGTTTGGAAGAAGACTATCCAGTAAGCATAATAGGTGTACCCTCCTAAACCAAGGAGTACTCGCATCTCGAGAGAAGGTGATGATAAAAGACAATTGAATAATACCTTATTCTTTTAAAGGTGAAATAGGAGCGGCGATGAAGTACGCGGTTTTGGTCGTGAATGATATCAGTCGCAATTTACTTTGCCCTCTTTCTAATCCCTTTATTTTGTCTTTACATATTACCTTCTGCACACTCTACTTAGGCTAATTGGTTTTCTTCATTCCCTACCTTTCGGCACCAGCCTATGGTTTGGAATAAGACTATCCAATAAGCGTAATAGGTGTACTCTCCTAAACCAAGGAGCTCTCGCAACCTTAGAGAAGGTGATAATAAAAGACAACTGAATAAACCAATTCTTTTTCCCCTGAACCTGGATCCATCCTCGAAGAAGTCCCTTCGAGTTCGTATATAACCATACGATGGATCTATCCAATGGAAGTGGATATCCGTAGTAATACGGGTGTTCTGAGAAATTCAAAGAGTAAAAGAAGGAGTGGCAATGACTTATGCAACATAGACAATCCAAAAGCCAGTATTTTAAAAAGGTTCGGTCAACCTGGTCACTGAGTCATAGTCTAGGGTCGGTCAAAGGTCGCTGCCAAAGAGAGAGAGAAAAGAAACACTCTGCGTGCACTCTAACCTAGATCAGAATGGTCATCACTTTATCTAATCCGGAAACCTCCCACTGTCTTGTCAAATTCTCCTCCAAACCTAAAGAAGAATCAATCGGGATCACCCGAAGAGTAAACCAACTCATCAGTGGGAATCGGGATCCAACTCTCATCGCATGATAACGTGATGGAATGCATCCACGTTACTCATACTCCAGATGGTATGCGCATACTTGGCAAGTTTCAGTTTCTTTAGAAACTCCCGATATAGTTTTTGCCCCATGCTCTTATGATCGTGACTAAGGGCCAGCCCACCATAAGTCACATGTCAAGTTCTTCCCATCATTATCTTGTTAATTTGAACCCACCCGTACTCGCCCTTGACTAAGGGCCAACAAGGCTGTACGACTGTCCCAAACCAACTCATCTATCTATGCAACATGTGAACACCCCAGCAGCTACCAATCACTATGTCCTAGCTAAGGGCTAGACCAACATAGCTTGAATACTACTGACCATTCATATGAAATGACGGAGGGCTACGGTTGGTTTTTGGCGAAAAACTTTTAACGTAGTGAACTTGATATCGCTGAAGGAACTTGATAGCTTTTTAAAATATAGTGGCGAAAACCTTTTGCTAAAGAGGTCACTCCCGGTAGAGGGATCTCGGCTCTTTCCTCGTGGAATGAGGTGCAGGATATTCCACTGAATACCGCTATGCAAAGCAACATGTAATCGACTATAGTGAAGTTATTACCCTGACGCAAACTTCTGCCCAAGGGGTTAGTCCCGGTGAAGGGATATCAGCCCTTGCCCCGTCGAATGAGGTGCAGGATATTCCACTGAATACCTCTATGCATAACAAAAGGAAACGTCTTTGCAATAACACTTTTTAAATTGTTCCAACAACAGTATATAGGTTTGTTTTACTTTGCGTTGATCAGAATCAATGCAGTCCCATCATTCGATCACACCAGAAAAGAACGAAAATAAAATGTACGTATATGCCATCCGCATTCATCACTGGGTCCCGTCATCACTCGTTAGGTTACTTAACTAACGACAGAGCGGGGACTGGACTAGCGCGGGTGTAAAACATATACAACATCTAATAGTATGTAAACCAATATACAATAATCGCTCCAGGCGTGATAGTATGCAACATTACAGAAAAGTAATAAGCATCACAGAACAATACAGATAATCTGGGATCCCCGGGTTTCATAGAGCCGCTGCTGAAACCCGACGTTCCCCTGTCGTGTGGATAGCCTATGCAATGAAACCTAGACCCCTACGGGTGCTGCAAGTTACCCTCCAAAACCTGAAGCGAGGCAGCCCCCTACAGCATAGTGAATGGACCACCCTGCACTTCACGGAATCCGGTAATCTTGGGCACCCCTCCTTGGGTCAACCTGTACCCCCTACGAGTGCGGCGAATAGTCTGCCAACTCTAGAGTGGGACCCCTCTGCCTCTCAAAGCCATGAGATGCGGACCCGTTGCCCCCCAGAACCCGGCTATCCGTGCACTCCGTCGCGGGGTAAAACCTAGTACAGTAATGAAAAATAGTACAATAGGTACATCGACCGCAACCTGGTCATGCCCCAAAAGAATATTATACAACAGGCAGTGACGGCTGTCCACAAGTTGGACGCTCGCCCCGCAATATCAAATGTACAAATAAACTCAACCTGTACTACCATTGCACACTGCTATCCACCACGACAAATCCGCAACATTACAGCACAACACAGAACATCAACGCGAATGTCACGTTCGCAAACCCGTCTAAAAGAACTATAGCAATCAGACGCGGTTTACCGATCAAATGACATTCCCGATCGGAGATATAATGTAAGCACTGTAAACTAACGTGTTTAAATTTCGATCGACCAAAGACCAAATATCAAAAAGTGGGCCCCACGACTTACTGGTGAACAGTAACAAAATCTGGGCCAAAACGATATTTACCAAAAACCCCAAAATCCAACAGAGAAGCCACTGGAAAAATTTAGGAGCACAAGCTCACCACGTGGCCGCGGATGCGCGGTAAAACCATGGGTTTGACCGCGTTTCCGCGGCGGTTTGGTGGGGTCACGAGCCTAAATTTTGTCGTGGTTCTTAGAAACACCTGCACAGTTTTCTGAGACATGTAGAATTAATTTTTGAGACCATTTAAAATCGACAGAAATTGTTGGCTTAGAATTTTGTAGTTTTCGATTTCCGGTTCGATCGATGTTTTAAACGCGTTAGCACAAGTTAGTATAGCAAAATGGTTAGGCTTTGATACCACTGTAAGTCTACGCTAGCGCCCCGGCAGTCTACAGACGCCAAATGCGGAACAAAAAACTTTTAACTGGCGCTATCGTATACTTTAACCCGGATCTGCCATTATTGCTAAACTAACAAACTGTAAAGAGTGTAGAAAGATTATACCGAACGATCCGAGTCCTTCGTTCTTCAACCATCATCCCACGCTCCGTTGCGGCTGCTCCGATCTCGTCAATCTCCGATATCCTCGTCGAGGTGGCACCACATCACTGATTCTTTAAACGGGCTCCCGCCTCTGACTTGAGGCAACTCGATCGTCAAGTTTGCTAAAAGAGACGACCAAGAATGATGTAGAGAATGAGTAGATGACTTTGTCTCACTTCGTCCAAATCCGTGGACGATCCGTTAATGAAGTTGCCATTTTAATCGGGTGATGGAAATGAAAGAAGCAATGAAATTTCCATGCACACCTAAACCATAGTCTTTTCTCTCCCAAAATGAAAATCAATCTCTCTCACTCAAATATGATGGCCGGCCACTTTATATGAAGGAGGAGGGTGAGTGTAGGAGGAGATAAGGAGGTGACCATAAACAAATGATAGTTATCATAACCTTTTATGAAAGCATGAGTCATAAAGAAACATTGAATCTAAAACCTTAATCACCATTGCATTAATGACACCATTAATGCACTAATGACTCACAAGCCTCATCATCACTTCTAGAACCTTCTAGAAGCTTCTAGAAGCACTGACTCACCTCATCCAAGAAAAGATAAATCCGTCTTTAACCGAATGTTAAAAGTCGGCTGATAGAAAACTAGAAACTGGCAACTTCCAAAAGTGATCCTGAAACGACTTTCAGGATAACCACGAAACTGTATAAATATACCCGCATTTGTATTACGACCGAATACAAATGCAACTGAGACAAAGATATTATACCTACTCAATATAATACTCGGATCCGGCTTAAACCAAAGCCGACCAGTATCATCTGCCCGAAAACTGACACGTGCGTAAACGCACGTGCATTTTCCGAACCCTGCCATAAAACCATACGGCCTCTACAACGTTTCGCCCGAACTTGGGAAACTGTCTGTGGGGGACTCTAATGACTCGTCAGTACCGTGGCAGTGGGTTTAACCATAAACTGTCAGCGGCACTAGCAATGCGTAACGGCTGCCCATGGACTGACCTCAAGGGAGGCTGATGAGCGAACTCAAGGGAGGCCGATGAGCGAACTCATCCAGAAACCCTACTGAGCTTAACAGTGACAATGTATATACAGTCCGGTCCGTTCGTCAATGAGTATCGCATATATGCCTAGGGGGCTAGTAACGTCAGACCCCCAATAGCAGTATAAGTCGTGTCGGAGTGAAGCCCAATAACACCCTGAGATACTACTGGAGTACCTACCAGTAAATCTCCTGCCATGGCCATGGACTTTGTGTAATGGCTCTCCTAGACACAGCACGACCTCGCCCCCAATACCGGGAGAGACGAATCCCCTGCCGATGCGCTCACGTGCCTCCATATGGCTCGGGACTGTACCCAAAAGCTACCTGTTTGCACGACTCCTTTGAGCCGTGGTAGGGTAGAAATCAAAGCACAGTGGAAACTCACACGAGACAAATGACGACCTCAGGTCGATGAACTAACCTGTATACATGTCACCAGGGAACTGCTATCTGACGATAGGTATAGTACTAACTAGCAGATTCCCGGCGAGTCCTGTCCGGTGTACTCATAACCTAATGAGCACCTGTATACATCTTAGGTGATCCAACTGACACCAGTGGCTTGTGAGACCGGCCACCGCCCCTCGTCGGGGTCTCGACTGTACACACTAGTCTACTCCGGAGTATCGATGCCCTGTCTCGAAACTCCCATGACTAGGGACCACAATTAAGGATATGCGTATAAACTACCCAACTCTCACGTATATGATCGCCATCATACTGTTGGTAGTAAAGCAAGATCCTAAGGGCTCTATCAAAGTGTAACATGCAATCAGTCACCTGAACATGTACACGACTGATAAAGGCAAACCAGATAGCATACTATCATCTCGAGTAAGACTGTCCTACCGGCATAGGTCCTCCGCAATCATTGCAATCACGTACCTGCGATCCAATAATTGACTATGAGGGCACTATCTCCAACAGTAGGCATGAAATCTCAATCAATATCTCAAATGTAATAACTCTGCGCAAAATATATAAATATCCAGTGGGTGCAGAAACCAATATCATGAAACTCGGACATCAAAACTAAATCATGCAAACAGAACGCCTAAAATACCGAAATCCAAAATGACGGATACGTGATAATCGAATCACAAAATCACAAATCATAAATACCGTCGTCGGTAGTTTCTCCTTCGAGGTCGAGAAGTAGTCGGAGCATCCACTGCTAGCAGCGCAGGATATCTACTTGCCTCTTGCTCACGGTCTGGCGTCCTCTGACTCTGGGTCCTTATTTTCCTTGCGGATTTCCGATCTCGCAGTCAATCGGCTCATCGGCCCTGTCAGGTGTGCTAACGGGGACGATTCCGTTCTGGCACTTCTCTGGTCACCTTTAGGTCAATCCTCACGACCACTCATAAGGCAGCATATCGCTGGCGTCGGCCTCTAGCTCTCTGAATGCATGTCACACATCTGATCCTGGGTGCAAACATCATTGCAGCAATGTCCCGGAAGGAATCCTGCTCAGGGTCTCTTCCAATCATGCCTATGCCGATCTGTACAGAGGCTGGCTCTCTTGCATAATCTCTCCTCACTCGATAGACATCTGTGTCCTCGGCACAATATTTTCTCGGAAACTGGTCACATCCCAACGTCTCTGTAAGCATATCAGGTCTCTGGTCTTGACGGGAAGTAATGACAGCTCGTCAGTGTCTCACACGAACCTCTTGTTCCACCTGTCTCTATCATCGTCCACTATGACGTCACGCCAAGCTACTACGCACTGCACTGTTCTCGGCTACGGTCAATCTGAAGTTCTCGCACGGACTCGAAATCGTGTATTCTGTAGCTTCATCATTCTGTAGAAGATGTCAGGCCGAACAGGTCCTCGGGAACACGTCCCAACCATCGGAGGAATACTCATTACTCGTCCGTCCTTGATCAATTCGCAACGCATCTGGGTAAGTTCCTTTATCCGAACCTGGTCAACTACCTCGTCGACAATGCCGCACTCTGGCCTGCTGGGTGTGCGCAATCTGACCACTCCTGGGTCTAGGTCTTCTCTTATCGTACTCCAGAGAGGTCCTTTCGAGGTTCCTCTCTCAAATCTCATTCCTGCCGAATTGCCCGGAAGTCATCATCCATTGCTGAAGCTAATTCTTATTCCGGAACGGCTGCATACTTATCGCGCTTCCTTCTGGAAAATATATCCATATACCACGCCTTTGGATACGTATCACGTCTCTGATGTCAGCGGAGTGGGACGTCATCTCTTCGAAATATCTTGCGAACTCTTTTCTTCACTCTGCTTCCATGTCGACTGATTCAGACTCGTCTCATCGTGGCTGCATGGACTATGCTCCAATGACTATACTCGTATCTGGAGTCTCCCAAGCAAAGCATCCCATCACATGATATCCGAATGATGTCGAAACATTCGATCGACTCGCCAGAACCATATAATCCCCAAAGAGATCAACATCTTGAGTACAGTTTAATAGTATCGAGTACATGCCACAGCGTCGGTGGTCCAGCCGTAGAAGGGCAAACCCAAGCCTCACTAATGGAGCCGCGGAACTGCCGCAAACCCTAAGGTTCAAAGGCTTTCACACGGTCATTAAGTCGAGTTAGGGTTTCATTCTTCTAGAGGGTCCATAGAATCACCTGCATGTCTTTTCGTATACTTTAAACTTGGAAAATGGGCTCCTGGCACTCGATTGTCTCTATCGACTCTCAACGAATCTGCGTGAAGTCGTCTCTAGCTGGAAACAATCTATCTGATGACCTCGCATCGGTAAACGGACGAACCAAATGTCCTAGTCATTCATCCTCAGGTGACTAGCGACTCGCTATCATCTCTCTAAGTATATGCTCACGCTGCAGTAGCTCCAACCATCTGGGCGGTATCTCGTCATTTGCAGCAGTAACTGGCTCATTCGCCTGTACGCCGAACAGCGCCTCAATCCTCCAGGAAAGGCAATACATAGGCGGTCATCTCTGAGTCGGTCTGCTCTAGATCCGAGTAAGACTCTCCACACTGGAAATCTTCAACTCAACTGGGCCCGCTCCGGCGTATAAATCGGACGAATCGCCTTCGTCTCTCCAATCGGGTAGACTAGCTATCATCTGTCTCATATCTGCCTGGAAGCTCCAGCAATCTCAGCTCGTAAGCTTCGGAAGCGACATCCTGTCAATCTCAGCAACAGCTGGTCCATCTGTCTGCACGGTAGGCGACATCATAATCTCTGAGGTATGCTGTACATCAACAGTCCTCTCTCAACTGACAGCTCTAACAATGGCCCGATCATCCGATGCAAAGCCAAGCACTCGCCTCCACTAGAGGTCACAATCACTAAAACTAACTCGAGACGTTCCCATGTCACCAGAAAACACAATGGTCGGCCCTCGTACCAGACGAGCTCGCACCGGCCGTAACCCTAGCAGCAGCCCAAACTGCGCTCAAACATGGCGACATGAACCTCAATCGAGTATCGAAGAGAGCAGATCAATGGTAAGGAAGAGAACAACAGATCCAGAGTGGGTACATGATCATAGGAAGGAACAGCATCAATGAAGGTATGATCATGAAACTAATAGAATCGAGGATCTCGAATGGGTATAATCATGGATATAAGAAGAATCACTGATCTCGAAAATATGTACATCCTAAGGTTCCTTAAGCGGAGTGGCGTGTCGTAAGTATGCCGCGGAACATACCAACGGTACGTCACTCTACTTTAGTCACCTATTCCATCAACCAAGGGTCATCCTACGCGACGAAAGTTCGGGTCTAATACCCCCTCGACCAAGTCTAAGTTCCGTAAGGTCAAGCCTAAGTTCCGTATATATATAAACGCCCTAGGCTCCACATAGTCAAACTTAGACTCGAACCAAGGTCAACCTGGCTCTGATACCAACTTTGTCACGACCCGAAAGAGCACGTGACTGGCCCTTGAACCATACGAAGTCTATAGGACTCTATCTGATCCAAGTAAGCCAAAAGCCCAGAAATCTAAAACCATTTTTAAGAATAAATAAAGAAACTGGTTTAAAGAAGTGAAGAAATACATGTTTGAAATCAAGGTTTTTAAATATCTAAGCCGAATATACATTTTTTTTAAAACAGTAAAGTCTTTTCTAAAAATTTCGGCAGAGTTTATTTCGTAAAAGAGGCCCCGAATGGGGTACAACAAGGATAACAATATATGCAATGATAAAGGCATCTCCAAGCGGGAGCTAGCTCTTCGTCAAATGACGGCCACAACCACACAAGCAATAAGAATATACAACGCCGAAAGGCGAGGGTCAAACCAAAAGAACTCAAAAGCAACAAGAAAACCGCAATACTACTAAGCGCGACTCTAAGGTCGAATAATACATCACTAAGTCTGAGACTGAAGCAATACAAGTTTTGGTTGATGGAAATTGTAGATACAATGAATAAAATAAATACAATGGTGGTTCTTGATGCAAAAGAATCCACCTACCAAAAGCAATTCACCCGCAAGAAAGTAGTGTGCCAGAAATGCCGCAATGGAACCTGTACGGCAGAACCTGCAAGAACTGTGGCACAACGGGGGTGAGTTGCCAACTCGTGAATAGAAATATCAACAAGCAGAAACCGAATGCAAGACTTAATCCTAGGTCAACAATAAGTAATAAACCTCAAGGAATAAGCCTGATACATGATAAGGTGGCAAAGCAACATCTAAACAGGTATATAGTGCCAAGTACTCAGGTAATAACATGTCATCAGTATAGGGCATGTCTGCATGAAGTAAATATGATGAAGTATCAAGGATATCAATACACATATATTAGCATCACATACCACTAATATTGGTGTAAGGGTATATATAACAGCGCCCTCATACCCTGTTATATATACAAATGAAGTATGATCAGTGTAAATCCAGTCTGTATATGATCCATGTCTGTATATGATCTATGTCTGTATATATGTGGAACCCGTCCACCCGTCACCCAATGACAATAAGCATCATGTATGCAATATGAGGATATAAACAAAATCATGGAAAAACATCATGAAACCCGTGCCTAGCATCGACACGTAAATCCTCATCCATCGGGCTCCGTTAGTCCGGATCGGCCCGCGGGCTATGTCTGCGGAATCGGCCCTCGGCCCCAGCAGTACGCCAATCTCTCAACTCCGGTCGGTATCCTCCAGATATCCGCCGAGCTCAAATACAATCACCGGTAGGTACTCGCCCGCCTCCAGGCTCAATCGGCAAAACCCATCGATCATCTTGCCGAGGGGAACCATACCGGGCCCACCACGAACCCGCAAACGGATCATCCACTCCTCGAATCGGGTTTCAAGCACATATCTCAGCACCGAGAAAACGTGTGGTGGACGCACGAAAATATCATATCACGAGGTACCGGGTTTTTCAAAATAGAGCATCCTTTCTTAAATAATCCCACGGTCCTCAAACCAGAAATCACATGAAAATCCAACATCAAGAAGTAAATCCAATGCGATGTGCTATGCAATCAATCCATGATGTATGCGACATGTAAAGAAAGATAATCATATCAGAAGTCATGCAACAGTACTACAGTGTAGTGGCATGGCAATTATCGATGATGAAGTGTGTGAGCCGGCAAACAGTGTACGTGGAATATACGCATCATCGATAATGGTGCTGGTGTCCTAACAGCATGATAACAGTAGCAATAAACATATGCAAGCGATGCGAATAGCATGAAAATGCGGAAATCAAATAATCAACATCACAGTGAGGAATCTACTATGCAACTACAGATCTAAGTATCAAGTCAAATGGGAGAGGTATGGAAACCACCTAAATCTGAGTCGATAAATATATAGATATATAGTCGGTGATCCCGCCTCAAGAACATATCGTAGGACATCCTCGAGTTATGAGTGCGGATCTATCATCAATATCGGCTCGTACGGTAAATCATCGTACGGCATCCCAATAGCTGGGTACGGGTCAACATCTCACTATCTCATCACATAACAGGTATCACCATCATCAGATCATATAATCTGGGGTACTACTCTATGTCTAGTACTAATCGATACCATCAATAAAGTATGCATGCAGGGGTAAACACACATCCCAAGCCCGCACGAATCACAAGTCATATCCCAAATATGAATCATATCAAATCACCGATCTCGCAGCACAAAGCCCACATCATCGACTCATCTCCAAAGTCATCCCATATCATCAAACACAGTGCAAGTATAATGAGTATGCAAGGTTGTGCGTGCTGGTGTACCTCTATCCTAGAGCTCGCAACTAGGAACTACGCTAGTTATTCTATCTCTAACTAAACATAACACTCTACAACTATCACATAAATAAACTACATAGTATACTATCTACGGACTGCGGGGGTGCTACACGCCATCCACCCGACTTCCCCCTGTAGATATAATATACTCACCTTGCATCATCATTTGCGGACGTCACCACGTATTTGCTTGTCGTCCCGAAGTCTTCATGGGTACCTACATATCAAAGTATCGTATATGCGCATTAAAACCAAATCCAAGCTAAAACGGCACATGAAATCCAGAACGATACGATAAGGGGGCCAATAGGTGAGAACCTATGGCACGCCTTCAAGACCATCAAGAAATCCCCTATATCGTCGTATAAACGCCAAATAGTCGAGGCAAAACACGATCCACAATTTCAGACTTAAAAATACGGAATACGGAAACACGAATCCAAAACAGCAACTTAGGAAATATGTCCGAGATTTCACCCTAGATGGAATCAGTCAAGACTAGAAGTACCCAGGGTCAATACTAGAGGAAATAGGGCCATGCACAGAAAACGAGGAAATTCCTCTCTGCTCTGGCCGCAAATTGCGGCCAGAATGGGAAATTTGGCGGCCTCACTTTGGAGTGGGGGGCTAGGGTTTGGGGTGATGGTTCTCTGGTGCCTGCATATCTCACTGTCATTCATAGTTTTATTTTAGGGGTCTCGGTGTGATAGCAGATTCAAATTAACCTTCACAGATTCCATAATTTCCCCGATATCGGTTTCTAAAATCCGTATTCTTGGTTAAGCTTCAGGTTTTGGGTTCCAATTCATACACTAGGGTGTTGGTAAAACCTCTACTGAGCTTAATTTCATAATACAACACCAATTTCCTCAAACCCTAACTTGGTTATCCTCAAGTCCATAATATCGCACAATATCGATTCAAAACTAAACATGGGGTATAAGTAATACTAAAACTAAGATAATGGTTCAGTAATTACCTCATTTGGCAACTCAAGAAAATTCTTGAGTTGCCCCTAGTGTCCCAAATCTTTGCTTCTTTAGCTCCAAGTGTAGATCTAGGGATTGTGCACATTTTTAATGAAATGGATGTGTGGTTTTGGTGTAGCTTTCATGGTGATGTGAGGAGTTGAAGAGGGGAGGAAGATGAAGTGCAGGAGCAGCAACAGTAGGAGGAAGAAGAGGGAGGGAAATGATGGGAGAAAATGGCTAAGTCTCAAGGTCAAAAGAGCCCATACCTCACTCTCTCACCAACCCTCAATTCTTTAATCTTTTCTCTTTTCTTTTCCTTTTCTTTTCTCTCAAAATCCTTCTCACATAAATAGTAAACCCAAATGAGAAACCATGGCAAGAAAAATGCACAAGTGTAGAAAAAAAGTGATATGTGCATGTTTTGCTCAAAAATGCTAAAAACCGATTAGCGATTTTTAATCGCGATTAGCACTAAATTAGTGTCAAACTAATCACAAAAACTTTAAAATGTCATAATTCTCTAATTTACCCTATTTTAGAATTTTTCATAATTTTCCAAAAATTTTCCCCATTTATTTGCATTTTATAATACCAAAATATTAAAATATTCAATAAAATAATATTAGATTATAAAAATTCCCAAAAATTAATATTTTATCTTTTTGAAATGTTACAAAAAGTGACGTCGATGAGCGAACTCATCCTGACACCCTACTGAGCCTGTCAGTGACAATATCCGTACAGTCCGGTCCGTTCGTCTATGAGCATCGCATGGCGGGCCTAGGGGGTTGGTAAAAGTCAGACCCCCAAAAGCGGTACAAGTCATGTCAGAGAGCGGCCCAGAACACCCTGAGATACTACTGGAATACCTACCAGTAAATCTCCTGCCTTAGCCAAGGACTTTTCATGTTTTGGCTCTCCTAGATACAACGCGACCTCACCCCCAATACCGGGAGAGACGAACCCCTGAAGATCCGCTCACTGCCTCCATATGGCTCGGGACTGTACCCAACTAAAACCTGTTTGCACGTCTCCTTTGAGCGTGGTAGGGTAGTAATCAAAGTACAATGGGAACTCACACGAGACAAATGACGATCCCCAGGTCGATGAACTAACCTGTACACATGTCACCAGGGAACTGCTAACTGACGTCAGGTATAAGACCAACTAGCATGTTCCCGGCAAGCCCTGTTCGGTGTACTCATAACCCAATGAGCAACTGTATACATCTTAGGTAAACCAACTGACACCAGTGGCTTGTGAGACCGGCCACCGCCCCTCTTCGGGGTCTCGACTGTATACACTAGTCTACTCTGGAGTATCGACGCCCTGTCTCGAAACTCCCACGACTAGGGACCATTTAAGGATGTGCTTATAGACTACCAGCTCCCACGTATATGATCGCCCTCATACTGCTGGCAGTCAAGCAAGAATCCTAAGGGCTTTATCAACGTGCAATAGGAACCTGTAAGGTCACCTAAAGCAGTACACGATGATAAAGGTAAACCAGATAGCATACTATCATCTTGAGTAAGACTGTCCTACCGGAATAGTCCTCCCTCAATCATTGCAATCACGTGCCTGTGATCCAATAATTGACTCTGAGGGCACTATCTCCAACAATTAGTAGAGCCCATAGGATCTTTGCTTGATTACCAGCGTTGTGATTGCAGTCACACTAGTGGGGGCTGGGTAGTCTATAAGCAACATCCTATACTTGTCCCTAGTCGTAGGATTATCGAGACAGGGCATCAATATTCCGGAGTAGGCTAAGTGTGTACGCTTCTCATCCCAGTTGGGGAGATGGTCTGTCCCATAGCCATCAGTACGTCGTACTGGAGATAGTATACATGTGCTCGTTAGGTTACGGGTACACCGGACAGGACTCGCAGGGGAACTGTTGGTTGGTATTATACCAATTGTCAGTTAATAGTTCCCAGGTAACATGAGTACAGCATAGTCCGCAGACTTGACACTGCCACTTCGCCTCGAGTGTGTCCCACTGTTCTTAGATTGCTACCCTACCGCGGCTCAAAGGAGTCATGCAAACATATAGCAGTTGGGTGCAATTCCGAGCACTTGGAGGCAGTGGCAGTTAGATAGGATTCGTCTCTCCCGGTATTGGGAGTTGATATCGCGCTGTGTCAGAAAGCCATTATGCAAAGTCCGTGGCCAGGGCAAGCGAGATTTACTGGTAGGTTCCAGTAGTTTCTTATGGTGTAATGGCCTACTCTCCGACACGACTTATACCGCTATTAGGGGACTGACGCTTGCCGCCCCCTAGGCTCGATATGCGATAGTCTTAGACGAACAGACCGGACTGTATGGAGATTGTCACATCAGGCTCAGTAGGAGTTCGGATGGGATTCCTCATCGGCCTTCTTATCGACATCTACCTGGGGACCGTTACGTACAGCTAGTGTCGCTTGCGGTCTGTGGTTAAACCCACTGCCAGCATAGTGTCGAGTGTTTAGAGTCCCACACAGAGAGTTTCCCTGTTTCAGGCGAAACGATATAGAGGTCGTATGGTTTTACGACAGGGTTCGGACTCATACGTGTTTTTACGCACGAACAATGTTCGCATAGTTTTTACTAGTCGGCTTTGGTTTAAGCCAGATTCTAGTATCGGATTATTGGATTTATACAGTCTAAAGTTTTTCCGTGTTTTCATGGATTGGAGGGGCGTTCTCGTAATTTTCTGGGAAGCTTCTAGAAGCATGGTGACTTGGGGGTTAAGGTGGCATATGCATTAATTGGATTAATGAGTCATGTAGTGATTCATACATTGAGTTAATGATTCATTTAATGTTTTATATGACTCATGTGATGAATCACATAGTGTATTAATGAAACATGGTCATAATTCATTATTATTTATTTACTAGATATTATCATATGTTTCATATATACACAAATGAATTCATTCATCCAAAAGCATTCTCATTCTCACCTTCTCTCTCCTCAAGCTCTCCCTCTTCAAACCCTAACCCTAACCTCTCATGTGTTGAGATCAAGGGTTAGCTAGACTAATACTTCCATAACCTCACTCTATATCCTCTAGGTAGCTTAGATTAGCACTTTGAGCAACCTAGTTATCTCAAGTTAGAGATCATGCTTGGAGTAAGAGCTCTCGGGTGGATCGTCTTTGACTCGAGGAGGCCGTTGAGGTGCCGATATTCCAAGGAGCCTACGAGGAGTGGAGGACAGCGATAAAGACCTGAAGGACAAGTAACATGAGGTATAACTTCGAATCCGAGTAATTAAACCTCTCGTAGTTTGCTAGTAACGGTTTAGACACGATTCATGCGCTCAAGTCCGTGTTACGAAGCTTTGATAATCGTTTTTCATATATTCCGCCTCCCCGCAAGTTCGTGGGGTGCGTGACATGGACTTACACACACTATATATGATGTGGAGTGGGAAGAAACCCTATCTTAAGCATATTAAGACATGGGGATGTCCAGCTTTTGTCAAAACGCAGCATGCGGACAAACTCGAGGCACGCTCAGTACAGTGCAAGTTTGTGGGATATCCAAAGAACTCCAAGGGATATTTCTTCTATTACGCAGAGGAACAAAAGGTTTTTGTTTCTCGTCATGCCTGCTTCTTGGAAACTGAATTTTTGGAAAATCAGATAAATGGGAGCGCAATAGAACTGGAAGAAATTCCAGAACCACAAGCTTTTACTGAAAGCTTAGTAGAACAACAGGGTTCGAAAGAACAGGACATTCTGCGCCACTCCGCAGGAGTAGTAGGCAGTCTCATCCGCCCGAGAGATACTACGGTTTTCTCATAGACGGGGATAGAGAGGATTGCATCATTGATAATGATGAGCCGACAAGCTTCCCGCAGGCCATTCAGAGCACTGACTCGGTAAAATGGATGGATGCAATGCGGACCGAAATGGAGTCCATGTACACCAACAAAGTATGGACTTTGGACGTTGCTCCAGAAGGGGTAAAACCCATAGGCTGCAAATGGATCTTCAAAAGGAAGATTGTTGTAGATTGACAGGTTGAGACCTATAAGGCTAGACTTGTTGCCAAGGGTTTTCGTCAAAGACCTGGTTTGGACTATGACGAAACCTTTTCTCCAGTGGCTATGCTCAAATCCATTCGGATCCTTCTTGCCATTGCTGCCTTCCACGATTATAAGATTTTGCAGATGCATGTAAAGACCGCTTTTCTAAATGAAAATTTAGAGGAGTGTGTCTATATGGACCAGCCAGAGCGTTTCATTCAGAGTGGGTGCAGCGGGAAGGTGTGCAAGTTGCTTAAGTCCATTTATGGACTGAAGCAGGTATCGCGGAGTTGGAACATTTTTTTAGATAAGACGGTCAAAGAATTTGGCTTTATCAAAAATCCAGATGAACCTTGCATTTATAGTAAAATTATAGCACGAACTGTCGTAGTCCTCATTTTATACGTGGATGACATTCTCTTGATAGGAAATGACATTCCTATGCTACAATCTGTCAAAAGGTTCTTGTCATACAGGTTCTCCATGAAAGACCTGGGTGATGCCTCTTACATTCTGGGGATTCGGATCCATCGTGATAGGTCCAAGAGGATATTAGGACTTTCACAGTCCAGGTACATCGACACCATACTGAAAAGATTCAATATGGAAGATTCCAAGCACGGTAATTTACCGGCTTATCACGGGATCACCCTCTCCAAAGAGATGTCTCCCAAGACTGATTTGGAAAGGGATCGCATGTCTATTATACCCTACGCCAAGGCGGTAGGATCTATAATGTATGCGATGTTTTGTACCAGACCAGATGTAGCTTATGCACTGAGTGTGGTAAGCCGGTATCAGTCAAACCCTGGGAAGAAGCACTGGATAGCGGTAATGAACATTCTGAAGTACCTGAGAAGGACTAAGGACATGTTTTTGGTTTACGGCGGAAAAGACCTCCAGATTGAGGCTATTGCTGACTCCAGCTTCCAGAGTGACAAGGATGACTCCAAATCCATATCGGGTTATGTCTTTACCCTCAATGGAGGGGCGGTGTGTTGGAAGAGTTCCAAACAGGAAATCGTTGCTGACTCGACGATGGAAGCGGAATATATCGCAGCATCAGATGCCGCAAAAGAAGCCGTCTGGATGAGGAAGTTCTTGACAGAACTTCAGGTGGTTCCATCCATTGTTGATCGAATAACTCTGTATTGTGACAACAACGGGGCTATAGCTTTAGTGAAGGAACCCAGGTCCCATCAGAAGTCGAGACACATCTTGAGGCGGTATCTATTGGCTATAGTGCCCTCAAGGCAATTATCATAGTCGCGGACTTGTGATTATGATGATTGAGTGAAGACCTATACCGATAAAACAGTCTTACTCAAGATGATAGTATGCTATCTGGTTTGTCTTTATCATCATATACATGTTGTTAGAGCCCATAGGATTCTTGCTTGACTGCCAGCATTGTGATGGTGATCACATACGTGGGAGCTGGGGGTCTATAAGCACATCCTTAAATGTCCCTAGTCGTAGGAGTATCGAGACCGGGCATCGGTACTCCAGTGTAGACTAGTGTATACTGATCGAGACCCCGACGAGGGGCGATGGCCAGGTCTCACAAGCCATTGGTGTTAGTTTGTTCACCGAAGATAGTATACAGGTGCTCATTGGGTTATGAGTACACTGGACGGACTCGCCGGGAACCTGCTAGTTGGTATTATACCTATTGTCAGATAGCAGTTCCCAGGTGATATGTGTACAGGTTAGTCTGTCGACCTGAGATCGTCTTTTGTCTCGTGTGAGCTCCCACTGTGCTTTGATTACTATCCTACCATGGCTCAAAGGAGTCGTGCAAACAAGTTTTAGTTGGGTACAGTCCCGAGCCACATGGAGGCAGTGATCGGATCGTCGGGGATTCGTCTCTCCCGGTATTGGGGGTTGATGTCGCGTTGTGTACGAATGGCCATCACCATAAATCCGTGTCCACGGTGGACGAGAACTACCGATCCAGGATCGATAGTTTCTCAGGTGGTGATGGGTTTCATACCGGCACTAAATGTCGTGTTGTTGGGGGTCTGACTTTATCCACCCCCCTAGACTCGATATGCAATACTCTTAGACGAACAGACCGGACTGTACGGATATTGTCACTGACAGGCTCAGTAGGGGTTCAGGATGAGTTTGCTCGTCGGCCTCGCTTTCGCTCAATACCTGGGTAGCCGTTACGTACAGCTAGTGCCGCTGACGTGCTTGTGGTTAAACCCACTGCCAGCGTATTGACGAGTCTTTAGAGTCCCACACAGAGGGTTTTTCACGGTTCAGACGATATGGTGTACATGAGGTATGTTGATACATACATGTGTCCGATTAAATATGTGCAAGTGTTGTGCATACTTTAATCGGATGGTTGATAATACTAGCGGCTTAGGATTAAGCCAGTTTATTAAATCAGGTTTTGATTTAATAATTTATATATGTATTTGTATATACGTATTCTAGTATTATTGTTTACTATTCGTTTTCTCTCTCGGCTATTCCTATTTTGGTACGAATACGCGTATATGTATTTCGGTACATGTACCGGGAAGTATTCCGTATTTTATACGGAATAGCTTCTAGAAGATGTGCCACCTCATTATTGATTTTTTCTTTTTAGAAAAATTATTTGTTTGATAATTAGGTGGAAGGTGGAAGGTGGAAAGTGCATAGTGTCAAAGCATGGCTTTGAGGCATGGAGCAAAGTATGATGTGAATAATTTATTGAAGAAAAAAAATGATAAATTTTGAGGGGGAGAGAGAGGGGGCCAGCCACAACATGGTGTGGGGATTGATTTTCATTAGAGAGATGATTAATTTCTAGCCTCCTCACTCTCTCACTCTCATGCTTCATCAAAAGTTCACACCATTCTTTGTTCATGCCAAGTTTTCTCCACCACCTTCATTCTTCTTCTATGGTTTCTCTCATGAGCAAATGAGGATGAGAGAAAATATAGTGACACTTTCCTACACCTTAGGTCTCCATCGTTAGCAACTTTGGAGAGCCGGTAGCCTCGTTCGTCGAGCTGGAGCTTGCGCCGTTTCCCTCGGGTGGATCATCGGAGACGAAGGAAGACTGGCAACCAAACCACATCAAGGATCGCTAGGAGCTTGGAATGAAGACCGAAGGACTTGGATCATCTCGGTATAAAGATTCTAACTCTTAGTTTAGCTTGCTAGTTTAAGGTTTAAGGTCGATCCGGGAATCGGGTACCGGTAGCGCCGGTTTAGAAAATTTTCGTTCCGCATTTTGGCCACGTTTTGACGGCCGGGGCGCTGCCGGGACCCTTCATGGTATCAGAGAAACCCTTTAAACCCCTTACTACCTTGGTTAGACGTGCTTAAAAGATCGATCGACGGATTTTACCGAAATCACGATTTCATTTATGCAGTTGCTGTCGATTTTTAAATGTGGTCAAAAAATTATTTCACACATCTTAAAAATCCGTGCAGGCCATTTTAAGGATACTGGAAAAATTTGAGCCCCTGAAGCCTCTAAAGCGCCGCGGAACCGCCGCACTAACCCCCTTTGGCGGCGGATCCGCGGCCGTTTAGTGGCGACGGGCTTCCAAATTTTTACTGTAGCCCAGAGACTTGGAATTGTGATTTTTTTGATATTCTGTTTTGGCCCAGGTTTAAGTGAAGTGTTGTTTTACTATTGGGGCCAATTTGGAACTTTGTCGATCGATATTTAAGTGTGCGTTTATCAGTACTTACATTTTTATCTGCGACCGTAAATGTCATTTGATCGGTAAACTCGTCTAATTGCTATATGTCTTTTAGACGGGTTTGCAAACGTGACATTCAGGTTGATGTTCTGTAATGTGCTGTGATGTTGGTTGGATCGTTGTGGTGGATAGCAATGGTGCAATGATAGTACAGTTTCATTTTATTTGTACATTTGATATTACGGGGCGAGCGTCCGACATGTGGACTGCCGTCACTGCCCGTTTGTATATTATTCTTTTGGGGCACGACCGGGCTGAGGTCGATGTCTCCCTTGTATATTATTTTATTTTCTGTACTATGTTTACCCCGAGGTGGAGTGCACGAATAGCCGGGTTCTAGAGGGCAACTGGTCCGCATCTCAAGGCATTCAGACGGAGGGGACCTTACTCTAGAATTGGCGGGCTATTCGCCGCACTCGTAGGGGGTATAGGTGACCCAGGAGGGGTGCTCAGGTTACCGGATTCCGTGAAGTGCTGGGTGGTCCATTCACGTTGCTGAAGGGGGCTGCCTCACTTCTGGTTTTGGCGGGTAACTTGCTGCACTCGTATGGGTCTAGGTTTCATTGCACATGCTATCCACACGACAGGGAACGTCGGGTCTCACTTGCGGCTCAAATGAAACCCGGGGCTCCAGATTATCCACCATTCTGTATTGCTTCTTTGATGTTTCTGTGATGTTGCTTTATATCATGCCTGGGACGAATGTTATATATATATTTATATATACTAGTAGATGTTGTATATGTTTTGCACCCACGCTAGCCCAGTCCCCGCTCCGTCGTTAGTTAAATAACCTAACGGGTGATGACGGGACCCAGTGGCGAATGCGGATGGCATATACGTACATTTTATTTTCGTTCTTTTCTGGTGTGATTAATTGACGGGACTGCATTGATTCTTATCAATGCAAGGATAAAACAAACCTATTTATATGATGTTGTTGGAACAAAGTTTTTTAAAAACTGACATTGCAGACGTACACTTTTGCTTTGCATCGTGGTATTCATTTGGAATATCCTGCACCTCATTCGACGAGGCAAGGGCCGAGATACCTTCATCGGGAGTGATCCCTTGGGTAAAAGTTTGCGTCAACGTAATAACTTTACTATAGTCGTTTCCTTTTGCTTTGCATCGTGGTATTCATTTGGAATATCCTGCACCCCATTCGACGGGGAAAGAGCCGAGATCCCTTCACTGGGAGTGACCTCTTTAGCAAAAGTTTTCGCCACTATATATTTATAAAAAACCACTTGGATTCCTTCAACGAGATCAAGTTCATTACGTTACAGTTTTTTTGCCAAAAAACAGTCGTAGCCCTCCGTCATTTCTTATGAGTATTATTTAGTATTCGTGCTGCGTTTGTTGACCTAGTCAAGACGTAGTGTTCGGTAGCTAAGTAGTGCTTGTTTGTGGCATTTTAAATGCGATTGGTTAGGACAGTCGTGCGGCCTTGTTGACCTAGTCAAGGGCACGTACGGGTGGGTTTAATGCAATCCAGGATAATGACGGGTTGAACTTGACTAGCGGTTTATGGTTTGTTGACCTAGTCAAGGTCATAAATCGTTAGGGGTAAAAATCATATCGGGAGTTTCAAACATACAGGAAATTTGCCAGGCCTGCGCATACCTTCTGGAGTGTGGTGACTTGAGTGGCTTCCATCAGGTTATCATGCGATGATAGTTGGATCCCGATTCCCACTGATGAGTAGGTTTACTCCTCGGGTGATTCCGACTAATTCTCCTTTTAGGTTTGGAGGAGAATTTGAGAAAACAGTGGGAGCCATCCAAATTAGATAAAATGATCAACCATTCTGATCTAGGTTAGAGTGCACGCTGAGTGTTTCTTTTCTCTCTCTCTGGCTGCGACTATGACCCGACCTTTGACTAAATCTCATGAAACCAAGTTAACCAAACCTTCTTAAAACACTTTGGATTTTGGAATGTCACGGTGTCGCATACATCATTGCTACTTCTATATCACCTTTTCATTTCCCCAGAACACCCCGTATTACTACGAACGTCCACTTCCATTGGATAAATCCATCGTATGGTTATATACGAACTCGAAGGAACTTTTTCGAGGATGGATTCTGGTTCTGGAGAGATTGAATAGGTTTATTCGGTTGTCTTTTCTCTTCACCTTCTCTCAGGTTGTGAGGGCTCCAAGGATTATGAGAGGGTACACCTATTGAGCTTATTGGATAGTCTTCTTCCAAACCATAGGTAGGTGCCAAACGGTAGGGAAGGAAGAAAACCAATTAAGCTTAAGTGTGGTGTACAGAAGGTAATAAGTAAAGACATGTAAAGGGATTAGAACAATGGCAAAAGAAATACGATTACCATCATTCACGACAAAGACCGGGTATACCCCTGCCACTCCTACATCCACTTTTCTTTTCTCCAGAACACCCCGTATTATTACGAACATCCACTTCTATTGGATAAATCCATCGTATGGTTATATACGAACTCGAAGGATCTTTTTCGAGGATGGATTCTGGTTCTAGAGAGATTGAATAGGATTATTCAGATGTCTTTTCTCTTTACCTTCTCTCAGGTTGCGAGGACTCCTAGGATTAGGAGAGTACACTTATTACGCATATTGGATAGTCTTCTTCCAAACCTTAGGCTGGTGCCGAAAGGTAGGGAATGAAGAAAACCAATTAGCGTAAAGGAGGTGTACAGAAGGTAATAAGTAAAGACATAATAAAGGGATTGGAGTGAGGGCAGGTAAGTATATGGTTACTGTCATGAATCAGGATAATGGAAGAGGCATTACTAGGAATACCAGGTTAACCCTTTTGAAATATTTTCATGTTTCAGATTCACTGTGCGATATTAATTGATGACTGTTTTCCCAGCTAGAATCTAACTCCAGGGTATGTATTTACTAGATCAGTTTCTCACATCTGTATGATATTATAGATGCTGAGTGGGAGTAAGATATTGGGAATTGGATGATTAGATCCTCATTATATCGGAATTCGTTGTAATTAGTGATATTTGAGGAAATCATCTGGATTTTGCCGGATGGCAAATATTTGGTTATGAATATCCGTTGTTATGCACCAATTTCAAACTGATACATCTGTACATTTATTTTATAAAGTGAGATATAACTTTTTGATATTGTGTCTATGGCATTTACCTATATCAGTTGGTGATTAGGTAAGGTGCATTCAACAGCGGTGTAATTCTTCTTAACCATAGTACAGTTTTTCAACCTACAACGCACAGAGTTTGAGTTATTGAACTCAGTGGACTTGTACAAAGTATTGGATGTTGTCCAGTATCGATTACGACAATGGGGTAGGTACTCATACTATATTCTGTTTACTTGTGACTTCTCCAGTTCTGGACAAGTATTTCGTTGAAATGCATGGTCCAGATTTTGAGAAGTTATAGGTATAAGAATAAAATAAAGAACCATTTGTTGGAAGTATCAGGATTCCTCGATGAAGTCGAAGATGTAGATACCTGTGTTTGGTATTCCGCTGATAGTAATGGTTTTGAGAACTTGCATCTCTTTCGGGTTACTCATATGTGGATGTACTCCTAGATGAGTAATGTTGATTGTCCTCTTTCCATTTGGTTCATATGCACTGGAGACAGCTGCATAATTTTGAATCTAGTTCAAATTAGATTAGTGCTTTTGTTTCTATATTAGGTATATATAGAATCAATTTATATCTTAACGATGTTAAGATATAGGGAGTTGTTCGGCTGATGCTTAAAACCAGAATCCGGATAAACTCAAGGCACGTTTCAGTAATGGCTGTTTGTGGGTTATCCCTGGCTTTGACAAGGGATAATTTTCTACCATCAGGAAGATCAATATTCATATTGTTCTTGACTCGCCGCTGTTTTAATAAAATGGACTTTTTTAGAAAACACAAGTGGGAGTATGGTAGAACAGGAAGTTATTCCAGAACTACAAACGATTACTGGAAATTTAATAGAACATAAGGATTCAATTGGATGTAATGTTCCATTAGCCACTCCGCAGATTTTGGTGGGTAACCTCAGGCACCCGAGAGGTACTTCGGTCTTCTCAGAGACGGTGACAGGGAGGTTCTTGTTTACCCAGACTTGCCATTGTTGTTGTTCTGGACTATAAGACCCGGCAGGAGGATGAGTATAGCATCGTTCTAAACTAGCTTTAGAAGTGCACGTGTATATGACTCTGCCAGAGAGTTGTTATAGTCAGTGGGAGCAGCGGAAGCATAGTGGGCAAGTAACTTATGTCTATTCATAGACTAAAGCAGCTATAGAGGAAATAGATCATCTATTTTTGATGTGACAGTCTTAGGTTTTGACTTCATCAGAATAGGAGATGGATCTGGTAAGAAGGTAGTAGGGTGTGATGTGCGAGGATTCGGAATGACATGCACTTAATAGGAAGAAATATTCCTATACTACGATCGGTTATACTGTGGTTGTCACAAAGTTGTTTCTCCACAAAGGATATGGATATAATATCAGATTTCTGGCAACTAGATCTATGTTCTTAGATCTAGATTTGGGAAGTATCCCAATTTGGGTACTTTGACATTAAATGTACGACTCCTAGTATGGTGGTGTACTTACAGGTGATGGAGTCACCCTCTCTAAAGGTGTCTTACAGACTAAAGGGGAGAGGGATCTGCATGATTAGCATATCACTTGCTTAGGCAATTGAGTTAATCATGAAATGTCAAGTACCACACCAGATATTGTTTTTGTACTAGATGCAATAAGCAGATATATCAATACAATTGTGGAGAAACATTGGGAAGCAGTTTATGAACATAAATGGATGTTCTAGGGATATGATAACGGCAGCCTCCTTCAGGAGACGGTTATCATTTCAGGCTTCTAAGGTGACCTGGATGACAGAGTGTCTGTCAGAGTTATATTTTTCCCTCTTTTGAGGGACAGTATGTTGGACAGGTGGTCTAAGAGGATACTGAGGAAAGGCAAGGCGCATGATAATGATTAAATTCAGTGGACGATACAGTCTAAGTAGTTTGCTGGATTTGGAGTTCATTCGTGAACTGGGTCCCATCAGATATCCAGATAAATTCTAAGACAAGTATTGCTCATTTCGGGAGATAGTTTTCTCCGCGAAGTTGAGATTAAGGGAGATACAGAAAGAAACATTAGAGCGGATCCACTCACTAAGGCTATTTCTCGAACGCAATCATTTTCGCAAACAGGCTTTGCGAAACTGATTAGTAGAGAAGTTGGGTGTTCGGTATCACACGGGCTGTGAGTATGCGACATCGCAATAATTGGCCTTAAGTGCAAGTGGGAGATTGTTAGCTATAGTGCCCTCAAGGCAATTATCATAGTCGCGGACTTGTGATTATGATGATTGAGTGAGGACCTATACCGATAAAATAGTCTTACTCAAGATGATAGTATGCTATCTGGTTTGTCTTTATCATCATATACATGTTGATAGAGCCCATAGGATTCTTGCTTGACTGCCAGCATTGTGATGGCGATCACATACGTGGGAGCTGGGGGTCTATAAGCATATCCTTAAATGTCCCCATTCATAGGAGTATCGAGACCGGGCATCGGTACTCCAGTGTAGACTAGTGTATACTGATGGAGACCCCGACGAGGGGCGGTGGCCAGGTCTCACAAGCCATTGGTGTTAGTTTGTTCACCTAAGATAGTATACAGGTGCTCATTGGGTTATGAGTACAGTGGACGGACTCGCCGGGAACCTGCTAGTTGGTATTATACCTATTGTCAGATAGCAGTTCCCAGGTGACATGTGTACATGTTAGTCTGTCGACCTGAGATCGTCATTTGTCTCGTGTGAGTTCCCACTGTGCTTTGATTACTACCCTACCAAGGCTCAATGGAGTCGTGCAAACAGGTTTTAGTTGGGTACAGTCCCAAGCCACATGGAGGCAGTGATCGGATCGTCGGGGATTCGTCTCTCCCGGTATTGGGGGTTGATGTCGCGTTGTGTACGGATGGCCATCACCATAAATCCGTGGCCACGGTGGACGAGAACTACCGATCCAGGATCGATAGATTCTCAGGTGGTGATGGGTTTCATACCGGCACTAAATGTCGTGTTGTTGGGGGTCTGACTTTATCCACCCCCTAGACTCGATATGCGATACTCTTAGACGAACAGACCGGACTGTACGGATATTGTCACTGACAGGCTCAGTAGGGGTTCAGGATGAGTTTGCTCGTCGGCCTCCCTTTCGCTCAATACCTGGTTAGCCGTTACGTACAGCTAGTGTCGCTGACGTGCTTGTGGTTAAACCCACTGCCAGCGTATTGACGAGTTTTTAGAGTCCCACACAGAGGGTTTTTCATGGTTCAGGCGATATAGTGTAGATGAGGTGTGTTGATACATACAGGTGTCCGATTAAATATGTGCAAGTGCTGCGCAGACTTTAATCGGACGGTTGGTAATACTAGCGGCTTAGGATTAAGCCAGTTTATTAAATCAGGTTTTGATTTAATAATTTATATATGTATTTGTATATACGTATTCTAGTATTATTGTTCACTATTCGTTTTCTCTCTCGGCGATTCGTATTTTGGTACGAATACGCGTATATGTATTTCGGTACATGTACCGGGAAGTATTCCGTATTTTATACGGAATAGCTTCTAGAAGATGTGCCACCTCATTATTGATTTTTTCTTTTTATAAAAATCATTTGTTTGATAATTAGGTGGAAGGTGTGAGGTGGAAAGTGCATAGTGTCAAAGCATGGCTTTGAGGCATGGAGCAAAGTATTATGTGAATAATTTATTGAAGAAAAAAAATTGATAATTTTTGAGGGGGAGAGAGAGGGGGCCGGCCACAACATGGTGTGGGGATTGATTTTCATTAGAGAGATGATTAATTTCTAGCCTCCTCACTCTTTCACTCTCATGCTTCATCAAAAATTCACACCATTCTTTGTTCATGCCAAGTTTTCTTCACCACCTTCATTCTTCTTCTATGGTTGCTCTCATGAGCAAATGAGGATGAGAGAAAATATAGTGACACTTTCCTACACCTCGGCTCTCCATCGTTAGCAACTTTGGAGAGCCGGTAGCCTCGTTCGTCGAGCTGGAGCTTGCGCCGTTTCCCTCGGGTGGATCATCGGAGACGAAGGAAGACCGGCAACCAAACCACATCAAGGATCGCTAGGAGCTTGGAATGAAGACCGAAGGACTTGGATCATCTCGGTATAAAGATTCTAACTCTTAGTTTAGCTTGCTTGTTTAGGGTTTAAGGTCGATCCGGGAATCGGGTACCGGTAGCGCCGGTTTAGAAAATTTTCGTTCCGCATTTTGGCCGCGTTTTGACGGCCGTGGCGCTGCCGGGACCCTTCAGTATCACCTGGTCAGGGAGATCGTGGATCGCCGGGAGATCGAGGTTCGGAGGGTTGCTACAGAAGATAACACTGCAGATCCATTCACAAAGGTCATACCCCAGACTCAGTTCGAGCGGCTGATCGAGATGATAGGTCTTCGATACGCCAGTACATGGCCTTAGTGCAAGTGGGAGATTGTTAGTGTATATGCCCTAGAGGCCATTTCTGTATCATATTAGTTTGTATATTACTTAATGGAATCTTGGGATATTCACAGTTGTATAGACAATCTTGCTCAAAATGGTAGTATGCTACTTGGTTTGTTTCTACTTTAATGTGTGCATGTGTTTCTTTTAGCATATCATCTATACACATTAGTGGAGCCCTTAGGATCTTTGCTTGATTACCAGCGTTATGATGGCAGTCACACTAGTGGGGGCTGGATAATCTACAAGCACATCCTTATACAGGTCTCTAGTCGTAGGATTATCGAGACAGGGCATCGATACTCTAGAGTAGACTAGTGTATACGCTTTTCATCTGACGAGGGGAGATGGTCTGTCCCACAGCCATCAGTATGTCGTACAGGAGATAGTATGCAGGTGCTCGTTAGGTTACGAGTATACTGGACAGGACTCGCTGGGAACTGTTGGTTGGTATTATGCCTATCGTCAATTATCAGTTCCCAAGTGGAATGAGTATAGCTTAGTCCGTTGACTTGACACTGTCATTTCGCCTCGAGTGTGTTTCCACTGTTCTTAGATTGCTACCCTGCCACGGCTCAAATGAGTCGTGCAAACATGTAGCAGTTGGGTGCAGTCCCGAAGCACTCAGAGGCAGTGACGGTTAGACAGGATTCGTCTCTCCCGGTATGAGGGTTGATATCACGCTGTGTCTAGGAGAGCCATTACACAAAGTCCCTGGCCAGGGCAAGCGGGTTATACTGGTCGTGTTTCCAGTGTTATCTCAGGGTGTTCTGGGCTACACTCCGACACGACTTGTACCGCTATTAGGGAACTGACATTTACCGCCCCCTAGGCCCGCCATGCGATACTCTCAGACGAACAGACCGGACTGTACGGAGATTGTCACATTCAGGCCCAGTAGGAGTTCGGATGGGTTCACCGCATTAGTCTTCTTATCGGCATCTTCCTGGGGACCGTTACATACAGCTAGTACCGCTTGTGTCCTGTGGTTAAACCCACTGCCAGCGTAGTGTCAAGTCTTTAGTGTCCCATACAGAGGGCTATTCGCCTTTGGCCAAAACTGAGTAGAGGTCGCATGGTTTTGCAACGGGGTTCGCTCACATCCGCGCATTTGTGCACGTTTGGTGTCCGGCCAGTTATTACTAGCGGGCTTTGGTTTAAGCCAGATCCTAGTATTTGTTTTGGGATTGGTTCTGTCTCATTGTATTCGTGTTCCTCGGAACCCGGATGCGGGTGTGTATGCACAGTTGACAGAGGCAGAGGATTCTCATTAGGGTTATTGACCGTTGACTTTTTCCAAACCCTAATGAGAATGAGAGATATGATTAGATATTAATTAAGGATAATTGTTCCATGGTTAGGTTGACCATCTGACTTTTGTTGACCTTTTGACCTTGGTTGACCGGTTGACTTTTGTTGACATTTTGACCATCATCATTTCATTTGAAAGATGCTTCTTGATTTTTGCAAATTTCATTTAATATGAAATGATAATGGTCATTCCAAACTAACCATCACAATTTCTTTTAATTATTATTATTATTATTTCATAATTCTCTCAAATGAGAGTATGGTTGTAAATTGATCCTCATTCTCTCTTGCTCATTCTCTCTCATATTTTAGCTCATCCTCTTCCTCTCTCAAAGCTCTTATCTCTCATGTGTTGAGAACCATGATCTTGTGAGATAAAACCATCAAGACTTTACTCTACTCATTCTAGGGTTCTAGGTTTAGCAAGCCAAGCACTCTAGTTGCTTCTTGGTTGAGGTAGGAGCTCAAGGTAGAGGCCTTCGGGTGAATCTTTCTTCGGCAAAGAGAAGACGAGGAGGAGGAGCCGTCTACACGACTCCAAGGAGCAAGCAAGAAGGAGGACCACAAGAAGAAGAGAAGGAGTTCAAGACCTAGGTATAACCTTCTAACCGAGTAGCTAAACTTGTAGTTAGTTTGTTAGTTTTTGTTTAGCAAAGATCCTCTAGTTCTAGTCCATGTTACCTTGTGTTAAAAAATGTTTTTTTACCAATTCCGCCTCCCCGTAAGCACCAGGGTGGATAACGTGGACTTACAAAACGGCCGTGGATCCGCGACCGAGTTGGCCGATCCGCCGCGGATCCGCAGCAGCGGTGACTCATCATCGACAGAATATTATCCCAGGCTTCCCTTCTCAATGGTCAAACTTCTTCAAGACACTTCGGTCTCCAGAGATCTCCAAAAGCTTCTCTTCTAACAGCCAAGCTTAACAACTACCTAGCTTCCTATGCAAGCTTCATAACAACCAAGCTTCTCATTCAAGCTAGCTAACAACCTTAATCTTGAAGCTTCCTTCATAACTACCAAGCTTACAAGGGAAGCTAAACCTAGCTTAGCTTTTAAAGGAAGCTGGATCAAGCTTCTAGGGGAAGCTAAATGTAACATTTCGAAATAATAAAAATATTATTTTTGGGAAATTAATAATTTAATATTATTTTATTGAATATTTTAATAATTCGATATAATTAAATACAAATAAATGGGGGAAAATTTTGGGAAAAATTATGTGAAATTCTAAAATAGGGTAATTTAGAGAATTATGCCATTTCTAAGTTTAATTGATTAGTTATATGCTAATTTAGTGCTAATCGCGATTAAAAATCGCTAATCGATTTTTCTAGCTTTTTGTGCAAAACATGCACATATCATTTTTATCACACTTGTGCATTTTCTTGCCATGGTTCACTTTGGGTTTACTATTCTTGGGAGAAGGATTTTGAGAGAAAAAGAAAAGAAAAGAAATGGGAAAGGATTATAATATTGGGTATGGGCAAGTGAGAGAATGAGAGGGTGAGATGTGTTGACCAAGACATGGCCATTCTCTTCATTCCTCATTCATTTTCCCTCCCTCTCCTTCAAGTTGCTGCTGCTGCTCCTGCTCCTCACCCCACCTCCCCTTTTCAAGCCCCAAACCATCTCAAATACAATCCCAAAACCCAATCTCCATTTCATTAAAAGTGTGCACAAGCTCAAGATCTACACATTGGACTAAAGAAGCAAGGATTTTGGCCACTAGGGGCAACTCAAAAAAGTTCTTGAGTTGCCAAATGAGGTATTTTCTGAACCCTTAGCTTAGTTTTAGTATTACTTATACCCCATATGTTGTTTAGAACCGATATTGGTTGATTTTATAGACTTGAGGAAAACCTAGTTAGGGTTTGAGGAAATTTTGTGTTGCAATATGAAATTGAGCTCAGTTGAGGTTATATTAACACCCTAGTGCATGAATGGAGACCCAAACCTGAGACTTAAGGCCCGGAATACGGATTTAGAAGCCGATATCGGGAAGTTTGTGGAATCTGTGAAGCTTATATGAGATCTGCTATCACCCGAGACATCCCAAAATAAAATTGATTGGAATGTGAGATGTACAGGCACCCAGGAACCATCACACAAAGCCCTAGCCCCCACTTCCTTTTCCAGGCCGCAGATTTAATCTGTTTGGCCGCAATTTGCGGCCTGGGTCCCACCATTTTGTCTCGTGTTTGTTCTGTAGCTCCTACATATATATTTTAGACCCTTGGTATGTATAGATTTGTCTGATTTGACCTAGGGTGAAATCTGGAGCCTATTCCCTTAGTTGTTGTTTTGGATTCGTGTGTCCGTATTCCGTATTATTAGTTCTGAGATTGTGTATTGTGTTTTACCTCGACTATTTGGCGTTTATACGACGATATCGAGGGTTGATTGATGGTTTTGAAGGCGTGCCCATAGGTTCTAACCTATAGGCCCCTTATCGTATCGTTTTAGGTTTGGTGTGCCGTTTTAGCTTTGATTTGGTTTTAATACGCATTACGATACTTTGACGTGTAGGTACCTATGAAGACTTCAGGATGACAAGCGAGCGCGTGGCGACGTCGACAAATAAAGACGCAAGGTGAGTTGATTATATCTACTGGGGGAAGTCGGGTGGATGGCGTATAGCACCCCCGCAGTGTAACAACCCCAAAATCTTTATACATTTGTATTATCTCTCTTCAATAATATACCATATTTATTTGTACTTGTTATTTTTCGTTTTCTATTAAATTTATTATTATTTTATTCCTCAATCTATTATGTATTTTTTTTCTAGGTACAATTTCTTTTTCTTATATTTAAGTTTTAAACTTCTCATTCTAATTTTTCCTTTCATAAATATTTAACCCAAATCCATTATTCTTATTCTCTACAGCCCATCTAAAAAGCCCATTTTCTTTTTAAGCAACATCATATATTTAATTCTAATTAAATATATGCATGAATAACCTTATAGCTCATTGGTTAAGTCCTTGCATTGTTATTCCATAAGTCACATGTTCAAATCCCCATTCTTGCAATTATGTTTTATCATTTTTTATTCTTCTCATAACCTACAAATGAGACCTTTCATTTCCGAAATGAATGGTGACCTTTCATTTCTCTTTTAATTCTCATATTGAATGCATATATTATTATACATAATTCACCATTACACCATCTTTATTGTCCTCCTCTATCTTTTCCTTCCTCACATTTTACTATCTCTCACTTCTTCCTCTTCACCTAGAGTCCAAGAAGAAGAACATGAAGAAGGTTTCAAGAAGGTCTCGCTACTAACGCGAGGCTATCGGCGGATAGATGTAACGTTTTGGAAATCGTTATGCGATTTTGTCCGTTTTAGGGTAAGTTTGTCGGTATTTTTCCATTTTTACCCGACGGTGAACAAACGACCATATAGACTTGCCAGCACCTAGATTAGCTAAAATAAAGCTAGTGCGCGAACTTTGGGAGTATATGGGACGTTTTGGTTCAATTTGGTTTTTCCCAATTTTTAATATTATTTTAATGCGGTATTCAAATTTTGGGAAAATTTCCGTTTGCGATCTTTTCTTTAAACTCTTTGAGTTAGGAAAATCCTTCTCACTTCACCTAGGGGATTAATGTGTGGCCTAGGATTTAAGTTAGGATTTAAATGAAAAAGAAAAGAAAAGATAAAGAGATGCATGCATGAGTGTGTGTGTATGTGTGTATGCATTTAATGGCAATAAATGAGGGAAATTGCTAGGAAATTCATCACCAACCCTCCACCTCACCCCTTGGCCGAAATCCATTCATTTCCTACTGCCCTTGCACAATTCCCTTATCATTTTAATTCATTTCCATCACAAAATCATCAAAATTCTGAAACCTATACACAAAATAGCTAAAACTTGGGTTTTTCTTGCTCTTGATCACTTGGAGAGGGGAAAGCTTGGAACTTGAGAGCAAAGTTGCTAGGTATAACCCCTCTACTGTTAAATTGTAGTTTTTGTGTTGTTTTGATCATTAATTTCTGCGTAGATCGTAGTTTGTATCGTTTGAGGCGATATCGGGTTTTTAGTGTCTTTTTAGAGATATTAGAATCTGCTGTGACCTGGGAGTTTTAGTGATTGAGGAAACAACTTTAGAGAGATGTGCAGGTTGACCTGAGACACCACCTGAGAGACGGAGCCCAACCCACCGGCCGGGGCCGGCGAGACTTGAAGAGGGGGCCGGCGACGCCGGCCGAATAGTTAGGGTTTGGGGTGGGGTTTCTGTGGGTGTTGTCTGCTGTTGTTTTGGGTCTTTTGGTACTGTTGATTTTGTTAGTAAATGCAGTATACGAAATCTGGGATCGATTACCTATAATCGTGTGTTTTGAGTTCGCGTGATACGTGTTGCGACACGAGTCGTGTGTCGTGCTGCGACGTACTCAGTTTGGGTTTAGGTATCGTTTCGTGTGTTTGCGCTAGACGTGTATTCGTGATATGGTTTAGTGCGTTGTTACGTTTTATATTACGTAGTTTTACGTTATTATGATTGCTTCTGAGATGTTCGCTTTATTCTTATGTTTGTGATATTTTAGCGTCGCAAGCGGGGACTTCAGACGCTGCGAACAAAGGGAAGCAGGTGGTCGGATCTTCATAGCTGGAGACCACAGTGTGAGTAGATTTAACATCTACGGGGAATCGCCCGTATGGCGCTACGCGTCGGGGCTAGACATGATATATATTAGCCGTATGCTTATTTGCTTATATAGAGATATTGCATGATTCACATTGCATATAGTTACTTGTAGTGCATGATATTATATCTGATGTACACTGCACTATTATCGACAGTCCATGTTGCACGAGCACCAATGATATGCTACACACACCCTGTTGATAATTGACATGATAGGCACAACACAATTGCTCATTCATATACCTTGCTATCGGTTAGCGACATTAAACAGTTATACTTGTGCGACAATGCATATTACATAGAACATACCTGTATACCTACATGCTCATATGTATACCATGCTATATTACTTGTTCGCACATATACCATGCTATATTATTTGTTAGCACATATACTTTGCTATTGTTATATGATCAGTTGTTATTGCATATATATCAGTGGTATGGGACGCTGTGTATATATGTATTCTGGATTTGGATATTACAGTTTTTATTTCATATATATCGGTGGTATGGGACGCCGTATATATATGTATTTTGGATTTGGATTTATATGATTTGTATTGCATATATATCAGTGGTATGGGACGCTGTATATATATGTATTCTGGATTTGGATTCTTGGGATCCGCGAGATACATTTTATGGACTTATGCATTTGAGATGCGCTATGGGAAATTAAGGTGTCGATGTGGGCACTTAATTTCCGAGAGATATATGGGGTTGACAGACCGATACGTGGAAACGCAAGTGTCGAGGTGGGATACTTGGTTTCGAGGAACGTATGAATATCAGAAAGACCAATACGTGAAAACGCAAGTATCGAGGTAGGGTACTTGGTTTTCGAGGAACGTATGGATATCAGTATTTATGTGTCGATGATAGGCACTGGTTTTCATGATGTTTTCGAGTGTCGATGTTTGACACTCAGGTTTCATGAGATGTACAGGATTTGAGGGGCCGATCTGAGGGCCGATCTGAGTATTTTGGGATTTGGGTGTTGTTGAGATACACCGTGTTTTTCATGCTGATGATATGCGCATGAGATTATTTACTTTCCGCACTCAGTATTATATTGATATGAATATCATGATAGTTGTATATTCATATTGTCATACTCATGCTATCAGTTCACATGTTATTGATCATTGCTGTTAGTGCATACTTGCGATTACTGTATGATGTTAATTACTATTCACGAGTTGGCAACTCACCCCCGTTGTGCCACAGTTTTGCAGGACTTACCCTCTGAGTAGTCGCGGCGGGGCAGCTTATCATCATTACTTTTGTGGATACCGCTACCTTTGGCAGTGAGGCCGTTGCATTATAGGTGGGTTTGCGGTTATCCGTTGTATATTGTATATCATTTGTTGGATCTAGTATTCTCCATCTACCCTTGTTGTATATGACTTAGAGACGACTTGTGAGATATCAGTGTTGTATTATATTGGTTTTGGGAACCGTGCTCGTAGAAGCAGGTTATTTTGGAGATGTTTACTTCTTGATATAGTCGTTCTCTTGATATTTCTTCGCTTTGGCGTCGTATACTTGTTGTGGTGATTGTCTCCGCCGGTGGGCGTGATTTTTCTCCCACTTGGGATGTTTTATATATTATCTGTGTTGTACCCGTTTACGGGGCCAGTTTTACAAAGGAGGTGCTGCCGAAATTTTTATAAAAGAAAACTAGAGTTAGAGATTTTAAATGGCGACTCCTAAAACTTTTAAATTATGTTTTCTCCGTTGATCCAGTTTTGGGTGGTTTAGATTTCTGGGTTTTCGGCTTACTTAAGTTACGTACGCCTGTAGACGTTACGTAGTTTAAGTGCCGGTTACGGGCCGAATTTCGGGTCGTGACAAAGTTGGTATCAGAGCGTTAGGTTTTACCTTTCGGAGTCTAGGATGACCTTGGTATGATGGAGTAGGTGGCTTAAGCAGAGTGACGTAGCGTGTGTATGTTCCGCGGCATACTTACGACACGGTACCCCGCCTAAGTGACCTTAGGACTTGTTGATTGATATTCTTTCCGTGATTGATATACATCTTGTGATTCGATTTCCGTTCCCTTATCGAATCTTGTTTCAATTTATAGCCCATATGCCGCCGAAGACTACGAGGGCTCAGAGAGCGGCCGCGAGGGCCGAGGTCAGAGTTGACTCGCATGAGGCGAGGACTGACCAGGATGGTACGCCTGTTGTACCGGAGTTTATTGCTATGATGGGAGCTGGTATGCAGGATCTGCGCCAGATTGTGGGGACTTTGGTAGAGACCATCCGAGCGCAGGGGCAGGCGGTTGTTCCACCCGCTGCGGAGGCTACGATGGTACCTATGGTTCCGATAGTCACAGTTGCAGCTCCGGGGGTTATTGCTGTGTCGTTGATGGATTTCATAAGGCTGAGACCTCCGGTGTTTACGGGTACAGATGTTACCGAGGATCCGCAGTCGTTTATCGACCGGATGGCCAGGATTTGTCGCTCACTCCGATGTTCCGACGAGAGATGGGTGGAGTTTGCCAGTTTTCGTTTGGAGGGTATGGCCCAGAAGTGGTGTGAGTCGTTGGAGAGAGGCAAAGCCGCTAGTCTTGCTCCTATGACCTGGGCTGAGTTTGTGACGTCTTTTCTCGTTCGTTTTCTTCCACCGAGCGTCAGGGATGCGCGAGCGCGCAGGTTTGAGTCTTTACGTCAGACGCCGGGGATGACGGTGTCGGATTATGATGTATTGTTTACTGAGCTGTCGATATATGCTCCATACCTGGTGGCGACTGAGGAGATGAGGGTAAAGAGGTTTGTTCGAGGCCTACTTACCCAGATATTCTTAGCCATCAGTGTTCAGCATTGTGACACGTATGCGGCAGCAGTGGATGCAGCTCTTTCGGTAGAGGAGCGTCTAGCTGAGTTATCAGTTGTTCCAGGACCGAAGAGAGTTCGTATAGGTGATTCGGCAGCGAGGCAGACGTTTAGACGTCGAGACAGTTTCCGTTCGGATAGTGGCGGTTCGGGACGAGGTAGACTTTATGGTTCTTACCCTCAGGATGATCGGCAGTTTGCTTCGGGATGTTACCGGTGTGGTAGTTTGGGTCATCGGGTTCGAGATTGTACGGAGCCGCGTGTGAACGAGTCAGCTGTAACGCAGATTACCTTACCACCTTCTCCACCTCAGAGAGCGTTGCCTCTTGTTCCTGTAGTTGCGCCGCGTCAGACTCCTGTTCAGCAAGGTCGTGGTCGCGGAGGTTTTGTACCGAGAGGACGAGGTGGCAGAGGCAGAGGACAGCCAGTAGCAGGTAGAGGTCAGGCTAGGGTTTTTGCCTTGACTCACCAGGACGCTCAGGCATCCAATGCCGTGGTTTCAGGTACTCTTTCTGTATGTTCTTATGATGCGCATGTTCTTTTTGATCCGGGATCCACGCATTCGTATGTTTCTACGCACTTCGTGCCGAGGTTAGGCCGAGAGTCGTGTTTGCTGGATCAGCCCCTGATCGTGACTACTCCTGTGGGAGAGTCGTTTGTTGCGCGCTATGTGTTTCGATCTTGTGTCGTCCATATTGGTGACAGAGATCTGCCCGTCGACTTGATCCTTCTGGAGATGTTGGACTTCGACGTGTTGTTGGGCATGGATTGGCTAGCTACTTGCTATGCGTCCGTGGACTGCCGCGAGAAGACAGTTAGATTTTGTTTTCTCGGCGAGTCAGTGTTCGTTGTGCAGGGGGACCGTAGTGCCGCCCCTCACAGCTTGATTTCTGTTTTGTGCGCTAGTCGGCTTTTGAGGAGGGGATGTCGGGGATTCTTGGCGTTCATTCATGATACTGGAGCCACAATGGAGTTGTTGGACCAGGTTTCTACCGTGCGAGAGTTTCCCGATGTTTTTCCCGATGAGCTACCTGGGATGCCGCCAGAGCACGATATTGAGTTTTGCATTGATCTGATTCCTGGCACGGAGCCTATTTCTATACCGCCTTATCGGATGGCTCCGGCAGAGCTTAGAGAGCTTAAAGATCAATTGCAAGAGTTGCTTGATTTGGGACTTGTGCGTCCGAGTGTTTCGCCGTGGGGAGCTCCTGTTCTGTTCGTCAAGAAGAAGGACGGCAGTTTGAGGCTATGTGTGGATTATCGTCAGTTGAACCGTGTTACGGTGCGGAACAAGTATCCTTTACCCCGTATTGACGATTTATTCGATCAGCTCCAGGGTGCGAAACATTTTTCGAAGATTGATTTGCGTTCGGGTTATCATCAGTTGCGGGTTCGGAGTGATGACATTCCGAAGACTGCTTTTCGTACACGCTATGGGCATTATGAGTTTTTGGTGATGTCGTTCGGACTCACCAATGCGCCAGCAGCGTTCATGGATCTGATGAACCGGATTTTCAGGCCGTTCCTCGATCAGTTCATTATCGTGTTTATTGATGACATACTGGTTTACTCTAGGAGTCGAGAGGAGCATGAGCAGCACTTGGGGATTACCTTGCAGATATTGAGAGAGCACCAGTTGTATGCTAAATTCTCAAAGTGCGCGTTTTGGCTTGATCGAGTGGACTTCCTGGGTCATGTGGTGACTAATGATGGTATTCTTGTGGACCCGAGGAAGATCGAGGCTGTACAGCTTTGGCCCAGACCTGGATCGGTGACTGAGGTCCGCAGCTTTTTGGGCTTAGCTGGTTATTATCACCGTTTCGTGCAGGATTTTTCGAGTATCGCTGCACCGCTGACTGGACTGACCCGGAAGGGGGTTCATTTTCTCTGGACTGATGCGTGCGAGCAGAGTTTTCAGGAGTTGAAGACTCGGTTGACGACAGCACCAGTTCTTTCTGTACCTTCTGGATCGGGAGGCTACGTTGTGTATTGTGATGCTTCTCGAGTGGGGCTCGGCTGTGTTTTGATGCAGCATGATAGGGTGATTGCATATGCTTCCAGGCAGTTGAAGAAGCACGAGCAGAATTACCCCACTCACGATCTGGAGATGGCTGCGGTAGTATTTGCGTTGAAGATCTGGAGGCACTACTTGTATGGAGAGTCGTGTCAGATCTTCACGGATCACAAGAGTCTGAAGTACATCTTCCAGCAGAGAGATCTGAACCTGAGACAGCGCCGATGGATGGAGCTAGTGAAGGATTATGATTGTGAGATCCTTTATCACCCGGGCAGGGCGAACGTGGTAGCCGATGCTTTGAGTCGTAGGCCCGTGGGTAGCTTGTCCCAGCTGAGCGCCGTTCGGTGTCAGTCTTCTGCAGATTGGCAGCTCTTGTGTGATAGTAGAGTGCAGTTCGAGTTTACCTCCACTGGGGGACAGTTTGCTCATGTCCGCGCCCGTCCACTACTTGTTGATCGTATTCGTGAGGCGCAACCCAGTGATGCTCGTTTGTCTGAGATTCTTGAGCTTGTTCGACGAGGTACAGTTACGGAGTTCATGATGGATGACCAGGGTGTGCTACGATGCGGGACTCTCTTGTGTGTACCGGATGTTGATGGGTTGAGACGCGAGATCCTAGAGCAGGCACATCAGTCGACTTTTAGCGTTCATCCAGGTTCCACCAAGATGTACCGAGACTTGAGAGACTACTACTGGTGGGAAGGGATGAAGCGCGATATTTCGGACTTCGTTTCGAGGTGCCTGACTTGTCAGCAAGTCAAGGCTGAGCATCAGAGACCGGCTGGAGAGTTGCAACCTTTACCCATTCCGGAGTGGAAATGGGAGCAGATTTCCATGGACTTTATTGTGGGTCTACCCAGGACCAGTAGAGGGTATGACTCCATTTGGGTTGTTGTAGACCGGTTGACGAAAGCGGCTCACTTCCTTCCAGTGAAGACCACTTTCGGCTATGCTCAGTACGCTCAGCTTTACATAGATGAGATTGTGCGTTTGCACGGTGTTCCCACATGCATAGTATCCGACAGAGGTACCCAGTTTACTAGCCGTCTATGGCAGAAGCTTCAGGAAGCTTTGGGTACCAGATTGAGTTTTAGCACCGCTTTTCATCCGCAGACAGATGGTCAGACGGAGCAGACTATTCAGACTCTGGAGGATATGCTCCGTGCATGTGTGCTTGATTTTGGGGGCAGATGGGATCGTCACTTGCCGTTGATTGAGTTCTCCTATAATAACAGCTTTCAGGAGACTATTCAGATGGCACCTTTTGAGGCTTTATATGGTAGGAAGTGTCGATCGCCAGTCTGTTGGACCGAGCTTAGTGAGGGTTTGGTGTTGGGACCCCAGCTTGTTCAGGAGACTACGGAGAAGATCCAGCTGATTCAGGACAGGATGAGAACAGCCCAGTGCAGGCAGAAGTCTTATGCCGACCGTCGTCGTCGCAGACTTGAGTTCGCAGTGGGAGATCATGTATTCCTGAAGATTTCTCCGATGAAGGGCGTTATGCGATTTGGGAAGAGAGGGAAGCTCAGTCCCAGATTTGTAGGTCCTTTCGAGATCCTCGAGCGAGTGGGTTCGGTTGCTTATCGTTTAGCGCTCCCGCCTAGTTTTCCAGATGTTCACCCCGTTTTTCATGTGTCGATGCTTCGTAGATACCTTCATGATCCTTCTCATATGATTCAGCACGAGCCCGTTCAGCTTGAGCGTGATCTTTCGTTCACCGAGCAGCCGATAGTTATTTTGGATCGGCAGGTGAAGAAGCTTCGGTCTAGGGACTTGCCTTCTGTAAAGGTTCTATGGCGTAGTCCGACTGGTGAGGAGATCACTTGGGAGATCGAGAGTGAGATGCAGAAGAAATTCCCCCATCTTTTTGAAGGTACGTCTTATTATGAAATTGTAATTCGGGGACCGAATTTCTATAAGGGGGGAGATTGTAACGTTTTGGAAATCGTTATGCGATTTTGTCCGTTTTAGGGTAAGTTTGTCGGTATTTTTCCATTTTTACCCGACGGTGAACAAACGACCATATAGACTTGCCAGCACCTAGATTAGCTAAAATAAAGCTAGTGCGCGAACTTTGGGAGTATATGGGACGTTTTGGTTCAATTTGGTTTCCCAATTTTTAATATTATTTTAATGCGGTATTCAAATTTTGGGAAAATTTCCGTTTGCGATCTTTTCTTTAAACTCTTTGAGTTAGGAAAATCCTTCTCACTTCACCTAGGGGATTAATGTGTGGCCTAGGATTTAAGTTAGGATTTAAATGAAAAAGAAAAGAAAAGATAAAGAGATGCATGCATGAGTGTGTGTGTATGTGTGTATGCATTTAATGGCAATAAATGAGGGAAATTGCTAGGAAATTCATCACCAACCCTCCACCTCACCCCTTGGCCGAAATCCATTCATTTCCTACTGCCCTTGCACAATTCCCTTATCATTTTAATTCATTTCCATCACAAAATCATCAAAATTCTGAAACCTATACACAAAATAGCTAAAACTTGGGTTTTTCTTGCTCTTGATCACTTGGAGAGGGGAAAGCTTGGAACTTGAGAGCAAAGTTTCTAGGTATAACCCCTCTACTGTTAAATTGTAGTTTTTGTGTTGTTTTGATCGTTAATTTCTGCGTAGATCGTAGTTTGTATCGTTTGAGGCGATATCGGGTTTTTAGTGTCTTTTTAGAGATATTAGAATCTGCTGTGACCTGGGAGTTTTAGTGATTGAGGAAACAACTTTAGAGAGATGTGCAGGTTGACCTGAGACACCACCTGAGAGACGGAGCCCAACCCACCGGCCGGGGCCGGCGAGACTTGAAGAGGGGGCCGGCGACGCCGGCCGAATAGTTAGGGTTTGGGGTGGGGTTTCTGTGGGTGTTGTCTGCTGTTGTTTTGGGTCTTTTGGTACTGTTGATTTTGTTAGTAAATGCAGTATACGAAATCTGGGATCGATTACCTATAATCGTGTGTTTTGAGTTCGCGTGATACGTGTTGCGACACGAGTCGTGTGTCGTGCTGCGACGTACTCAGTTTGGGTTTAGGTATCGTTTCGTGTGTTTGCGCTAGACGTGTATTCGTGATATGGTTTAGTGCGTTGTTACGTTTTATATTACGTAGTTTTACGTTATTATGATTGCTTCTGAGATGTTCGCTTTATTCTTATGTTTGTGATATTTTAGCGTCGCAAGCGGGGACTTCAGACGCTGCGAACAAAGGGAAGCAGGTGGTCGGATCTTCATAGCTGGAGACCACAGTGTGAGTAGATTTAACATCTACGGGGAATCGCCCGTATGGCGCTACGCGTCGGGGCTAGACATGATATATATTAGCCGTATGCTTATTTGCTTATATAGAGATATTGCATGATTCACATTGCATATAGTTACTTGTAGTGCATGATATTATATCTGATGTACACTGCACTATTATCGACAGTCCATGTTGCACGAGCACCAATGATATGCTACACACACCCTGTTGATAATTGACATGATAGGCACAACACAATTGCTCATTCATATACCTTGCTATCGGTTAGCGACATTAAACAGTTATACTTGTGCGACAATGCATATTACATAGAACATACCTGTATACCTACATGCTCATATGTATACCATGCTATATTACTTGTTCGCACATATACCATGCTATATTATTTGTTAGCACATATACTTTGCTATTGTTATATGATCAGTTGTTATTGCATATATATCAGTGGTATGGGACGCTGTGTATATATGTATTCAGGATTTGGATATTACAGTTTTTATTTCATATATATCGGTGGTATGGGACGCCGTATATATATGTATTTTGGATTTGGATTTATATGATTTGTATTGCATATATATCAGTGGTATGGGACGCTGTATATATATGTATTCTGGATTTGGATTCTTGGGATCCGCGAGATACATTTTATGGACTTATGCATTTGAGATGCGCTATGGGAAATTAAGGTGTCGATGTGGGCACTTAATTTCCGAGAGATATATGGGGTTGACAGACCGATACGTGGAAACGCAAGTGTCGAGGTGGGATACTTGGTTTCGAGGAACGTATGAATATCAGAAAGACCGATACGTGAAAACGCAAGTATCGAGGTAGGGTACTTGGTTTTCGAGGAACGTATGGATATCAGTATTTATGTGTCGATGATAGGCACTGGTTTTCATGATGTTTTTGAGTGTCGATGTTTGACACTCAGGTTTCATGAGATGTACAGGATTTGAGGGGCCGATCTAAGGGCCGATCTGAGTATTTTGTGATTTGGGTGTTGTTGAGATACACCGTGTTTTTCATGCTGATGATATGCGCATGAGATTATTTACTTTCCGCACTCAGTATTATATTGATATGAATATCATGATAGTTGTATATTCATATTGTCATACTCATGCTATCAGTTCACATGTTATTGATCATTGCTGTTAGTGCATACTTGCGATTACTGTATGATGTTAATTACTATTCACGAGTTGGCAACTCACCCCCGTTGTGCCACAGTTTTGCAGGACTTACCCTCTGAGTAGTCGCGGCGGGGCAGCTTATCATCATTACTTTTGTGGATACCGCTACCTTTGGCAGTGAGGCCGTTGCATTATAGGTGGGTTTGCGGTTATCCGTTGTATATTGTATATCATTTGTTGGATCTAGTATTCTCCATCTACCCTTGTTGTATATGACTTAGAGACGACTTGTGAGATATCAGTGTTGTATTATATTGGTTTTGGGAACCGTGCTCGTAGAAGCAGGTTATTTTGGAGATGTTTACTTCTTGATATAGTCGTTCTCTTGATATTTCTTCGCTTTGGCGTCGTATACTTGTTGTGGTGATTGTCTCCGCCGGTGGGCGTGATTTTTCTCCCACTTGGGATGTTTTATATATTATCTGTGTTGTACCCGTTTACGGGGCCAGATTTACAAAGGAGGTGCTGCCGAAATTTTTATGAAAGAAAACTAGAGTTAGAGATTTTAAATGGCGACTCCTAAAACTTTTAAATTATGTTTTCTCCGTTGATCCAGTTTTGGGTGGTTTAGATTTCTGGGTTTTCGGCTTACTTAAGTTACGTACGCCTGTAGACGTTACGTAGTTTAAGTGCCGGTTACGGGCCGAATTTCGGGTCGTGATAATAGACAAGCCCGGTGACAATACCGGCTTGTGCGTATAAGTCTCTTCTCTCTTTCCTTCCCTCCATCTCTTTCTTTTTCTCTTTATATTTCTCTTGTTTTGTATTGCCATGAAAAAACTTCCCTTAACATATCATAGTTCCTAAATAATTAATTAAGTTGATACATATATAAATAATGAACACACAAACATACTCACCTATATAGTTTGTATAGTCTTTTTCATTACTCTCAATTCACATGTTAAGATTTCATAGTGACCAATTAGGATTGCATGTTTGTAGTTTTATTTTAAATCACTTTATTTAAAGTTTGTAAAAAAAATGAAGTTACGAATAAATACCATTGGTTTTCTCATTTCTCACATATGACATATCAATACCTTTAGTTTTAAAATAATTTTTATAAATTAATTTTTAATTCTGAAAATTTCATGAAATTTACATATAATAGAATATATTATTTTATACACTGTAAAAATTTTAGATCGATCCACATAACGGTTTAGGAATTGCATCGTATTTATTCACTGATCGTAAAACAGAAAACTGCAGTTATCGGTCAACTTCTAGGACACATAACTTGGTATACCGGTATCCAAATTGAGCAAACTCAGGTGTTTTTAATATCTACATCGAATGATATAGATTTTCTTATTTTTATAATTTTACTGAAAACCCACCTATGATAAATAAAACTGCGTTACAATATTAAGTGACGGATCTGGACAGAATCTGTCCTGATTCGCACACTGTTTTTAAATTTGGCATAACTCAAACTCCCGATGTCCGTTCGTAACAAAATTTAGATGTGTAGATGTAAATTGATAGAACTATAATTTTATGTATATTATATTACTTAGGAATGCATGAAACAACCTGATATAGGCTTCGCAATAGAATATATAGTTGCTGTCCAGAAATCTGAATTTCTGTTTTAAACACTGATATTAAAATGATCATAACTAGAGTTTCAGAAATCCAAATCATGTGAATCTTGGTGTTTTAGATAAGTACTTAAAAATACCTACAATTTTCTAATAATTTTCGTAACCTGGAACCCGATAAAAATTAACTCAAATTGCGTTTTAAAAATATGTGACGGTGCCAAATAAATTCTGATCTGTTTTGCGCGACGATACGAAAACATATATCTCTCAAACCGGTAGTCGTATTTAGGTGAAACTGGAACTTACGCATGCAAAACATTTAGAGACATATCTCTGTTTATATTCCGCATTCGTTCAACTTGATTAATTAGTCGTACATAATATTTCTTTACAGCATTGTTTATGGTAGTTTCTCGAATAATATACTTGACTCATTTCATGTTATTCGAACATGTATACATATTTATCTTGATCATTAAATTATTGTATGTACATAAAGACGATAATTAAATACTTGAGTTGTATTTTGAAAAATATACAATAGTATTTTTACAATAAACCCCCTCTAGTTTTATAAATTACAATAAGGCCCCTAACAATTATTGAACTTCAACTCACTTTCTTTTAGTCTGACTCGGGTTAGAGTCTGACTATTTATGACTTGAAAATGATTCAAGTCAATCTATATTCTTTATATTTCAACTCAAGATGAATACATGAATTCCAGAATCCAGTTAACAATCTACTTGACCGAACCGAACCATGGATATTCCTTTTACATGTTTCCCAGTATTCCATTTACATGACTCTACGGTTATAACCGTTTCCTGATATCATGGTTTCGGTCAGTCAGTTAATCAATCTTACAATCAATACAATTTTACAAGATAACAATACAAATAAGACATCGCGGGGTTTAAG